>CM053770.1:162752290-162774009 GCA_028658325.1 Potorous gilbertii
ACAAATGGGGAGAAAATTTTGGAACCCAAAATTTTGTGAAAATGAATGTAAAAAGTTAAATAAATTTATTTTAAAAAAAAAAAGTATTTACAGGAGCTCTTTTTGTGGCAGCTAAGAATGAGAAATTAAAGGGATGCCCCTCAATTGGGGAATGGCTAAACAAGCTGTGGTACATGATTGTAATGGAATACTATTGTTCTATGAGAAATGACAAGCAGGATCATTTCAGAAAAGCCTGGAAAGTCTTCTTTGAACTGATGCAAAGTGAAGTGAACAGAACCAGGAGAATATTGTACACAGTAACAACAATATAGTACATTAATCAACTGTGAATGACTTGGCTATTCTCAGCAATGCAATGCTTCACGACAGTTCCAAAGGACTTAAGATGAAAAATGTTATACACCTTCAGATAAAGAATTGATAGAGCCTGAATGCAAATCAAAGCATCCTTTATTAAACTTTTTTTTTTGTGGAGACCAAGGACTCAGCACCCAGCTCAGTCTGTGTCCTATAGCTGAGAGATCAGGGCAGGAAGCTCAAGTCAAAGGTGATCCTTATTCTGTTTCTCTCTGAATCTTCAAAGCCTTCCAGCTACCCTTCCAGCTAGCATCCAGGAGCTGATACCAGCAGAAGTCTACTGAAGCTCCAACCAGGGGCAATCAAATCCATCACTTTTTACAAAGCCTAATGCTCATACCAGAAGGCTGGCAATCAAACTTTTCTCTAGACCAGATTACTTTAGGCACACTGACAATTTGAGGTTACCAAGCCTGGGCTGTGCCTGAGTTCCTTCAAAAATCCAGCTCCCAACATACAGAGAAAACAGCAGCCAAGACCCTAGAGAACACAAAACAAGACCAAACAATTCAGGAAATAAGACTTAAAAAATAGGTAAGTTAAAAAAAAAACCATTTTTCAGATGTCAACATCCTGAGGCAAAGACCTTACTTGCATCAGACAATTACAACTCCAAATCTGGGGTTGGGGGGAAAGGAGTTGATTTCAGTTGTACAGGAAGGTCCCAGTGAAAAATTTCTACCAATAAAGACTGAAACCTTCTTTACAACTTACAACCTTAAAGAGAGCTGCTCAAGGAACACAAGTGATTTGCCCAGGGTCATATATCACATTGTGTCAAAGGCAGAATTTGAACGTAGGTCTTCCTAATCCACTTCGTGCTGATTCTTGGGCCCAATTGACTCCAAAAATATAGCCAAAAGCTTATCAAGAGGTTCAAGAAAATAGCTGGCATGGCACAATAGGAAAAAACAAAAGCCAAATCTGGAATTTGGGAATGGTTGAGCTCAAATTCCACTTTCAACAATGACTATCTGAATGACCAAGGAAATCAACTAACCTTTCTAAGTCTTAAATTCTTCACCCTGTAAAATAGGGACAGTCATACCCGCAGTAACCAAGCCCACAGGGGTGCTGAAAGAATCTAACAAGATGATGCAAATAATCAATTTTTTAAAAACAAACAGTAACGACATAAAAATATAAATATCCTTTATCCACATTCCAAATTCTAAAAAAATAAGCCCTAAGTATTAAGTATTACCTGTTTAGAAGTTATTTTAATTTCCATTCTTCATTAAGATATAGAAATGACCTCGAAGTCTTAGTGGCTACAATAGCAGAAAGCAAGCTCTTGTAAGATCTACAAGCTGGAAATGTTTCAAGTATGGGCCCAGAGACCATCTAACCACTATACTTCACAGAACAGTACAAGAAAATTGCCACAAACAATCAAAAAGCAAGCAACATTCCACAAACAGAATCCAGAAACACAATCTTGCCTCCCAAGGAAACTCGAAATTCCATCACCCGAGCCTATCAAACTTCAAAATAAGCTATAATAAAGAAATTATTTATCAAAAAAAAAATCAGGGTATCACTAAATTTTTCCATAAAAAGCAAATATGAACAAAGATAAAGTAATTTTGCATACATAAAATGTTTAAAAGATGGTTATCAATCCCAAAACTCTCAGAAAATCAAAGTTTTTAAACAATACCACAACTATAATTACCTCAAAGATAATGACAACACTACTAATCATATTATGTATCAGAATTTAAAAGAGATGATCAAAATGAGTATTAAAGGAAAAAAGGCTGAACAAGAGAGAGAATTACATATGAACCTCAGGCTTAGTCCAGCCTGATGCTCAATCCCTATAATTCCTACTACTACTATGGAGGCTGACCCTAGCGAGTGCTAAAGCGCCAGAGTCCTGAACTGCAATGCCTCAAGTTTGACATCAGGCTGTCTATGAAGCCACCAACTCACTCAGGTGAGACATGGAGCAAGTCAGAGCTTGTACTCCACTAAAACTTCCGAGTTCTTTGAACGAGTTACTTTCTGAACCCAAGTGCGAGACTAGAAATTTAGCGCCATTAAACGTTCTTAAATCTTGTCATTCAAAACAGGCGCGTTAGAACAGGCCAAACCTAATCAATGAAATGAATCATCATGATGAAGTATTTACGATTAAGTAGGGCAGTAACGGTTCATCTAAGAAAGTGCCAATTATAAACACTTAATATTAAAAAAGGAAAAAACCAACAGAACCAAACTTAAGTCACAACATCAAATCAAATACATGCAAGAGACCCATATTTGATAAGGTCAAAACTGAAAAGCATAGCAAAAGTAAACATCACTCAACAAAAATCACAAAAACAATAGCAGAGTGATTTTTTAAAATTAGTTTAGCTCTAAACATCAGATCACATACAAAAATACATTCCGTTTCAATGATCTAAATATTTCTAAAAACACAAATGAAAAATACTGTATTTCAATTGTGGAGAACAGAAATCAAACAAATGAATAAAAGACTAGAAACCAAAGACAGGTGTGGCGGTACAAAAATAAATTTGTTCAGCAAAAGGGCAATGCATTCATTATTTGAAGCTAAGTTGAAATTAATTTTTCTTAACTGATGTATGAGGACGTCCAGACAAGATAACTGTATGACCACTCAGTTCCCAGATACCTACTCTAGCAAAATTCTGAAATTTTTACCAGACAACACAATGATTAAGAAATCCAATGGGAAACTAAAGTAAATAATTCCTTTGACCCCAGAAGTACACAAAAAGTGAACTAGAAATTCAAAGGCAACAGGGAAGAAGACTGCTGGACACCAGCACAGGCAAACAAGCCCAACCTCCCAGAGCAACCAACCAGTAACAGATCAGAGAAATGTACAACTCACAAGGCTCTGTGTACACAAGCAGCAAGAATAGAACCTCTAGAAAATTCCCAAAGCATCAGCAAGCCGCTCTGGGGAGGTCAGAAAGACCCAGAGAGGATAGATAGCCCAAAGGTGGCCAAAGAGTCTAAGGGACAGGGACCATGGAAGCCCCAGGGAGTGGCAGAAACAAAAGCAAAGCAGCACTCAGATAAGGGACAGTCCATGAAGTAGGGGAACTATGAAATCTCTAGCTTTCTATGGAGAGCTAGCATAGAGGGCCCTGAAGACTCAATGTTCTGAACCTCAAAGATCCCAGAGGGCCTAATCTGGGGAGGTAAACAAAAGAACCCAAGGGACCTAAGATGAGATCAAGTAGGGTCAACTGTCTCATCAAAAAGAACATCAGGGAACAAAGGATGACTCAGGAGCAACGCCTCAATTTAGGAACTAAAGCTGGAGAGATGAGTACATTAAATAAAACAACAAAATAAATTCTGACAGATTTCCCAAAACTTCAATTGGGTCCTCAATGCTTCTAGGCAATCCTACTAAGGAATTGTATTTCCTTACTACATAAGGAGCTTTATCCAATCACTGTCCTACTCTCCACAATGGCTCCTCCAAACCTTTTCATCCCTCCTCAAATTTCCCATGGCTCCCCCTCCCCACACTCTCAGCTGAAAACCTTGACTCATATTTTACAAGAAAAAATTGAGGCCATGTGCAGTGAATCCCTTCTTTTCCCCTCTTCCTTAGCTCCTATGACTCAGTTGCCTTCTGCACTTTCTCTTCCTTCACTCCTGTCCTATTTCCTTCAACAGATTGCCCCCTCTGTCATCCATACTTTTCTCACTTATTTTCCATTTCTCCCTCTCCACCGGCTTATTTTCTTTTGCTTACAAACATGTCTGTTTCTCCCTTATCCTCAAAAAATCCTCCCTCAATTCTTTCATACCTGCTAACCACTGCTGTCTATTCTGCCATTTATGGCTAAACTCCTCAAAAAAACTTTCTACAAGAGTCTCCTCCATTTTCTCTCTTCAGATTTCTCTTCTTAATCCTTTACAATTAGACTTCCAACCTTATCATTCCACCAAAACTACTCTCTCCAAAGTTACAAATGATCTCTTAGCTGTCAAATCCAATGACCTTTTCAGTCATCATTCTCTCTGGCCCCTCTGCAGCCTTTGACACTGTTGATCATTTGTTCCTTGATATTCTCTTCTTTCAGGGTTTTCAGGACACCAGCTCCTTTCCTGGTTCTCTTTCTACCTCTCTGACCATTCCTCTGCCTCCTTTACTGGATCCTCCTCCAGATCATGCCCTCTAATCATAAAATTTCCCAAAGGTTTCTGCCCTGGGACCACTTTTCTTATCATTCCATATCACTTCAATGTGAGATCTCTGGGATCTCACAAATTCCCATGGATTTAACTAGAGTCTGTTGATTCTTGTTTCAAACTCTCTGCTAAGCTCTGATCCTGCATCTCCAACTGCCTTTCAGACATCTTGAACTGAATGTCCAGTTATTATTCTGCCCTTTCAGTTGTGTTTGACTCTTCATGACCCCCACTGGGATTTTCCTGGCAAAGATACTGGAGTGATTTGCCATTTCTTTTTTGCAGCTCATTTTACACAGTAAGAACATGAGGCAAACAGGGTTAAGTGACTTGCCTAGAGGCACACCGCTACTAAGAGTCTGAGGATGAATTTGAATTCAGATCTTCCTGACTCCAGTATTCTATCCACCGTGCTATTTAGCAGCCCTGAATGCCTAGCAGACAATTTCAAAATCTTAATGTCCAGTAGACAACTTAAACTCTTCATCTTAAACATATTAAACTTTCTTTTCTCCTAAGTTCTTCCCCCCTCTTACTTCCCTACCACTGTAGAGGGGAACATTATTCCTCCCAGTCCTTCACCCGACCTGAGTCATCTTGGACTCCTCACTATCTCTCATTCCCCATACCAAGCTGTTGCCAAGACCTGTCAATTACTCTTTTGCAACATCTCTCCAATACACCCCTCTTCTCTCCTCTGATACTTCCACCCCTATTGTGCAGCCCCTCATCAATTCATGCTCAGATTACTGCATAGCCTACCAGTGGGTCAATCTACCTCAACTCTCACCCCACTCCAATTTGTCCTCTATTCAATCATTAAAGTCATTTTTCTAAAGTGAATATCTAATCGTATCACCCCCTACTCAATAAACTCCAGTGGCTTCCTATTGTCTCCAGAAGCAAATACAAAATGTTCCATTTGATATTCAAAGTCCTTTATAACCTAGTCCCCTCCTACATTTTCAGTCTTTTTACCCCACAAGGGTAATACAGTAACGGTAGCTTCCTGGCTGCTCCACAAATAATACACTCCATCTCTTAGCTGCAGGAATTTTCTCTGACTGTCCCCATGCCTGGAACACTCTCCCTCCTCCACTCTGACCACTAACTTCCCTGGCTTCTTTTAAGTTCCAATTAAAATCCCATCTTCTACAAGACACCTTTACCAATCCCTCTTAATTCCAGTGCCTTCTTTTCCATTAACTATTTCCTATTTATCCTGCAAATAGCTTGCTTGGTATATATTTGTTTGCATGTTGTCTCCTTGCTTCTTTTTGTATCCCCAGAACTTAGCATAGGGCCTGCAACACTGATCCATACTTAATAAATGTTGTTTTTTGATTAATTGCTCTAGAAATCCTCAAAAAAGAGATTAACTCCATAACAATTATAAGCACTGATGTGAAGAGGAAAAAAAAGATTTTCCACAAGGATTACAAGAATATCTTGAAGAAATAAAGCAAGAAATTAAATGAAATAAAAGCTCTAGAGAAATGGAAGAATAAAGAGCTCAGAAAAGAAAGTGATAAAATTTACCTAGCTAATGGAGTCCCTAACAAATGGACTAGACTAAACTGAACTCAATGACTCTAAGAGATAGCAAGAAATATTGGAACAAATCAAAAGTTGAAAAATCAGAAGAAAATATAAGATAACTGATATCAAAAACAACTGGCCTTAAGAACAGACCAAGGAGAGAGAATTTATCAAGAAATCACAAATAAAAATTACCCAAAACTATTAAAGTAAAAGAACAAAGTGACAATAGAATGAATCCACCAATCAATCATCTCCTGAAAGAAATCCCAAAAGGATTTGACATCCCAGGTAGGTCAGCATCAAAAACCAAAGTTCCCACAAGTAAAAAAAAAAAAAATCACTACAAGCATCCATAAAAAAGCAGTTCAAGCACAAAGAACCATAATCGCTTCTACTACAAACAGGAGATTATAGAACACAATGTTATTATTATACATGTATTACACTATAACAGACATTATCATCTAATCATGGCGCTCTTTCCCAGGACTATCATTTGCTGAAGTGCCCAAGGCAACCATGCTCACTGCTCCCTGGTTCCACTCCTGACTCTCCAGGCTTTTCCACTTTTCCCCTCACAAGCATGATTCCTTAACCTTCCAGCTCCTTTTTATGTGTTTTCTTCCATCTTTATGTTTTTTCACCACTAGAACATAAAATCCTCAAGTACAGGGATTATCTTTTTGTATTATATTTTGAGTCACAATGCCTGGCACATAATAAGCAATTAATACACTACTTATCAATTTATCTAAAAAACAAAATATATATGCTTACACACAAGTATAACTTCAGGTGGGAAAACAGACTATTGGAAGAGGATTTTTCTAGCATTTCTGAAGAAAAGATGAGATCTGAGTAGGAATTCTGAAATGCAAACACAAGTTTTCTGAGAAAAAAAGGTAAATTCATTTGGATAATTAGCAGAGACTGTAAGATGCTGTATCACTATTATAAAAGAAAAAGAAACAAGTGTCCTTTCAGAATTTAATATCTTCAAAAGATACTGAGGAAATTAAATAAAAAAAAACAAAGGTCCTAGGGATGAACTAATTCTGCTCTTGGGACTTGAAAAGGAGAAAGAGAAGCCAGGATAAAAGGAGTACACTAGAATAGAAAGGAAGAAGAAGAGAATGAAACTTGCTATTTCTCATAACTATGATATAAAAGAGAAAAACCATACAAACTTGGAAAAAGACCTGGTGAAACAAGGCATCAGATGATGCCTGTTTATCTGGAAGAAAAAAAAAAGAGTAATATACACATACAGAGTGGTGAAGAAAAAATATGAAACTTCAACCTACAAAACTAGAATCTAAGGGAGTATCCATGAGTTGATGAATAGTGAACTGTGGCATATGAATATAGTGGTATTTGAGTATTACTGTACTATAAGAAATGAAAAAAAGACAATTTCAAATAATCCCAGGTAGTATCAACTGAGGAGCAGAGTGAAATGACCAGAATCAGAGAACAAATACAAAGGAAAACATCCTAACAGAGTAATGTAATAGACTGAATCAAAAAAGATGAAATTTAATAGAGATAAACAAAATTCAATATAAAATGAAGAAAGGAGTTGTTCATTTAAAAAAGAACTGTGGACTTCTGTATTTCTGGAATCATAGGAATCAACAGTGTGTTATGACAATCAAGAAGCTAATTAAAGAAAATCAAATTTGAAAGACTGAAGAACACTGATGTTAAAAAGGGTCCATTAAAACATTTTTTAACTGAACAGGAGAAAAGAAGGAGCTTCAAAGCAGAGACAAGTAAAAAAGTTTTGAAACTACAGTATGGAACTGTCACTTTTTTTTTAAGTAAATGAAGCAGTAAAGATCCACAGGTTATTCTTTGTGATATGTCGAGTATACAGAAAAGCTCTTTTCTGATGTTTAAGTTCAAAACAAAAAATAAAATTTATTTGAAAAAATAATATATCCACAGTACTACTGTTTGCAGCTGTATTGGTTCAACTCTTCTGGATATACATTTGGAATTATATAAGCATTGCCCTCTAGTTAAGAGCCCTGAACTGGTCCAATTATTCTGGAAAGCAAGGTGGAACCATTCCCAAAAAGTCACTAAACTATGACCCATGTGATACCATTACTAGACCTATACTCCAAAATTCAAAGAAAGCAGAAAAGAAACCACATATACAAAAATATTAATAGCAGCTCCTTTTGTAGAAGAATTGGAAACTAAGGGGATGATCTTCACATGGAGAAGTTGACCAAATTATGATATATGAATGGAATGGAATATTACTGTGTCATAAGAAAAGAAATGGATAGTTTCAGAGAAACTTGGGAAAACTTTTGGGAACTGATGCAGAATGAAATGAGCAGAACCAGAAGACCAATTTATGCAGTAACAACAACATTATAAAGAAAAACAGCTTTTAAAGACTTAAAGAATCTGATTGATGCAATTACCAACTACAATTCCACAGAACTAATGATGAAATGTTACCTATCTACTGACAAAAAGGTAACAGACTTGAGATACAGAATATGACACACGTTTTTCAGACACAACCAACACAGGATTTTGTGGCTATGCATATGTTACAAGAGCTTTGTTTTTCATTTCTTTTTTCAAATTATGGGAAGACTGTTATCCAACTGTGAAAAGGAAGAGACATGTCAATAAGACAGCAAAAAAGAGTGTCCTTGAAGCATCATATTATGTTTTTAATGCACAGGTTAAAGACAGAAGGAAGAAGTAATCATAACAGAAATAATCACAACTAGGTCAGCTTTAAAAGTTACCTGTCATGTATTTAAAAGAAAAGCATGTTATATATAATGGAACGCCATAGTTTCGGGTTCAATCTTCTCTTACACTATGAGATACCCATTTTATTTGGTATTTATAATTCAGAATTCTTTTTTCAACTAGAAAATAAAAAGAAAGTATTATGAGTTAATCTGTTAGAAAAGCTAGAAGGAAGAACAAATGAGTAAGAGAGTTTTAAAAGTTATAGGTTAAATTTATCATATACTTTAAAAGAAAATCAAGCTATACATAAGATTCCTGGTTCCATAAACATTCCTATTTCTCTGTTCTACTTAATACAAGGAAATATTCATATTAGTTTACATTTAAGTTCATAATAAAAATATTTTTAAGGAAAAAAAACTTGGAAAGGTATATCCAATAGGGTAGCCTAGGAATCTACAATTAGGCTTGTGCTGTTTTAACATTTTTATTGATGAGTTGAATTAAGGCATGAATGGCATCCTTGTCATATTTGCCAGTGACACAAGAAATAACACAATAACAGTGTTCAAAAGCATCCTAACAGAGTAATGTAATAGACTGAATCAAAAAAGATGAAATTTAATAGACATAAACAGAATTCAATATAAAATGAAGAAAGGAGTTGTTCATTTAAAAAAGAACTGTGGACTTCTGTATTTCTGGAATCATAGGAATCAACAGTGTGTTATGACAATCAAGAAGCTAATGTGATATAAATAAGGAAGTAATAGTCCAATTATGTTGTCTCTTGGTCAGACCACATCTGGAGCTCTGGACACCAAATTTTAGGGGGGAAAAAAAGCCCTGAGTTTATGCCATATAACGGCAGGTTGAAAGAAGTAAGGATTTTTAGCCAGGAGGAAAGAAAGCTTAAGAAGGACATAATATTTTCAAATCCTTGAAAGCCTATAATGTGAAAGAGGGACTTGTTTTGCTTAGTTTCGTGGGACAAAACTAGGAGCAAGGGGTAGAAATTTGAAAAGAGACAAATTCAGATACCATGTCAGAAAACCTCCCTAACAATTAAAGTTGTCTCAAAGTAGAGTAGGCTGCACTCCCCTTCACTGGAAGTCTTCATGCAAAGGCTAGATGACCATTTTTTCAAGTGTGCTGTAATGGAGATTCTTTTTGTGATAAGATTCTTTTTCTGATATACTAATTTTCCCTTCTAACTCTAAAATTTTGTAAATCAGAAAAGTCTGGGATTAAATCCCACCTCTGCAACTTAGTCGCCATGTGTGAACAAGTGAGTCAACATCTCACCTTCAACTTCATCTATATAATATAAAAAGAGTAATACTTGTTAAGCACCTACCTCAGAAGTTGTTGTGAAGCAGATTGAGATAATAAATGTAAACTACCATGTCAGCTAATGCTATCCTGAAATTTTTCACATTCCAAAGATCCTTTTCCTTGGCACAGAAAACAAAAGCAAAGTAAGAGATGAGTACTCATATGCCCTCCTTGTTGGAAGGAAGGCAATAAGTATTTATTAAATGCCTACTATGTGGCAGGTACTGTGCTAAGCTCTTTACAAATGTTGCCTTTAATCCTCACTCCAACCCTGGGAAGCTATTACTAACTCCATTTTACAACTGAGGAAACTGAGGTATATGGAGTTAAAGTGACTTGTCCAGAGGTCACACAATGCTACCTGACGTCTGAAATCACATTTGAACTCAGGCGCTCCTGACTCTGGGTTAGTAATCCCTATCCACTACATCACCCAGTTGCCTCACTATCCATTAAAAGACTTCCTAAACAGCATCCTAGTGCTTCTTTGTTACCGTTTTTCTCCCAACACAGCTTTTTTTTGTCAACGGTAGTATCAACTTGTGATTCAACTCATTCTGTACTTTAAGACTCTGATTTTCCCAGTCATGTGGACCAACTACAATGAAAGAAGAGTGAGACGACTCTAAGATCAGTAGTAGCTGTAAGGTTAAGATGTAGGAATGAATGAAAATGCATTTGTGAAGCACCTACTAGTTTTAAAGACTGTTCAGAACACTGGAGATACAGAATGAAAATGGAGACAGTTCCCTGCTAATATTTGAAAAGGGAAGAAAATACATATAGGAGTGGAAAGGATGATAATGGGTAAAAAGCTGAGGTAGGCTGAGAAGGTACAGTGAGAAGTGGAAGGAAAGGAACATAAAGTTCATAAACATAAGTCAGAAAACATAAACGTGTTTAGTATGTGCAACTGTACAAAGCACAGTTAATACAGTTAAATACAAACAGAAATACAAAAATACAAGGTTGAAGAGATAAGGGAGGAGAAGATTACTGAGTAGTGGCAAGGGGGAAGCTTCTTTTCTCATCTTCCCTCTCTTTCACTGTGCTAAGATTCCATAAGAAGTAGGAATAAAGGAAGGAATAGTGGCAGAATCTCTTTCTCTCTATAAATCACCAAAACAAAGTCTCCAAGTTTTTTTGATCCTGCAAACTTATCAGTAAAAAAAATTTGCACATAACCCCAATATATTACTTATTTATAAATTATATAGATGTCCTACTGCGCTAATAATTTTGTATATTATAAAAATTACTTTTAAAACAGAAATTTTGAAAGAATGAAATAAAGATTACATTTAATCACAAGTAAACAGGAGTCCCCAGAGTTTAGGAAGTACATGGTCAGAAACTTGGTAGTTATGTGGAGGATGGATGGGACAAGGAAGAGACTAAATCACAGAGATCAATTAGGAAGGCACTGCAAGTGGAAGTCAGGAGGGATAAGTAAGAAAGGAGAATTCTAAGTATAGGAGACAACCAGTGAAAATGACTAAAATCAGGAGATGGAGTGTCTTGCACAAAGAACAAGGATGCCAGAGTTATGGGATCAGAAAGTACATAGCAGTGTGCAAAGCATAAGAAGACTGGAAAGATAGGAAAGGGTCAGATTATGAATGGTCTTAAATGCCAAACACAGGATTTTATATTTTATCCCAGAAGTGATTAGGGTTTAGGGAAGTGGCATGGTTAGAGTTGAGATTTAGAAAGAACACTCTGATAGCACAGCAGAGAATGGATTGGAGTGGGGAGAAACTTAAGGCAGGGAGGGCAATTCATCAAAATACTATTGCAACAGTCCAGAGATGAGGTGATAACAGCCTGTGCTAGAGTAGTGTCAGTGTCAGCAGAGAGGAGGAGGAATATATGTGAAATATTATTAAGGTTAAAAACAATAAAAGTTTGCAAAAGATTGGATGTGGAGGATGAGAAAGTAAGGATATGAGGATGACCCCTAGGTTGCAAGCCTGCATGACTAGATAGATGAAGGTAGTAAGAGTAACAAGAAAAGGTCAGGAAAGAGGAAGGTTTGGGGAGAAAAATAATAAGTTTTGGATATGTTGGGTTTAAGATGTAGGCAGTTGGAAGACGGGAGTTAGGAGAGAGATAAGTAGATCAGAGAATCATCTGTACAGAGATGAAAATTGAAAGCATGAGTTCATGAGACCACCAAGTGAAACAGTCCAGAGGGAGAAGAGAAGAGGGCCCTGGACAGAACCTTGCGATTCACCTATTTTTAGCAGTAGTGATTAGAAGATAAAAATGTAGCAAAGGAGCAATCAAACATGTAGGAGGAGAATGAGAATTGAGAAGAGTCATGCAAACTAAGAGAGAAGAGGGCATCACAAAGAAGAGGCTGATCAGCAGTGTCAAATGTTGCAGAGAAGTAGAGGAGAATGAAGATTAAGACAAGGCTACTGGACCTGGCAATTCAGAGACCATTGGTAACTTTAGAGAGAGCAATTTAGGTTGAACAATAAGGTGGGAAGTCATACCGTAAAGGGTTAAGAAGACAGTGAGGAGAGAAAGTGGAGGCATGATAGTTAAAAAGAGAGTCAGAAGAAAAGAAGAGGAGGCACTTATTTCAGATGACTGTCTCAAGGAGGTTAGCCCCCAAATGAAGGCAAGATATAGGATGGACAGGATGAATGGATCAAGGGGCAGGGGGAGGAGGATTGAGGAGACACATAAATATTCGTAGGATGTAGGGAAGCAGCCAAAATACAAGGAGAGACTAAAAATAAATGAGAGAACGAGGATTATGGAGGGAACAATCTCCTGGAGAAGATGAGATAGGACGGGACAACTTGTACAAAGAGAGCGGTTTGCCTTGATAAGGAAAAGATCACTTCTTTGAGATGGAGTAAAGGCTGAAATAGCAGCAGGAAGCCATCTGAATGACACTAAGATGAGTAAGGGAAAAGAGGGGTAAATTTGAAAAAGTGAACAAGATAAAATAGTTTCGTACATATGATTTTAAAAATTGGTAAAAACTTAAATTAAACCCAAGTATTAATTCGAAAGCTTCTTTTTTATAAGAAAAATAAGTCATCACAATGTAATTTATTAACTTGGGGGGGAATATCAAACCAAAAATCTAGAAATCTGGAAATTTCTCAAAACAACAATGCCTACTCCAGCAATTATCTTTAAACAGTAACTTTTTTCCAGGGTACAATAAATTGTTCTGACATTACATTATCAAGTATTGTAGCACATTTATAAAGCAACAATAAATGACATGCATAACCATGACCCAACACACATAATGATCATGAAAAGATTTCCTCAATCAGTGACACTATATCCTACAGTCTTGACATTAAGTCCCACATTCTAACTCTTTAGAAACTAGAAATTCATCTATGATGTATGTATGGGTGCAAATAAGTGGGTGTATGTATACACTATGTCCCAAAAGTCTTAGTGCAGGTTCGTGCTTCAATAATTTCAGAAGTTTAAATACTACAAATTTCCCAAAAAATAAGGGGCTAATTATTTTAAAATTTTTAATTTTGATGTTTCTTATTCAAATTAAACGTAATTACAGTCTTGTGCTAACTCATCTTCCTGAATTCAAACCTAGTATCAGACACTAGCTGATGTGACCCTGGACAAGTCACTTAAGCCTAGTTGTCTCAGTTGCTCAATTGTAAAATGAGCTGGAAAAGGAAATGGCAAACTACTCCAGGATCTCTGCCAAAAAAAAACCTTAAATGGGATCACGAAGACTCAGACATGACTGAAATGACTAAACAATAAAAACAGACTTGTGCTATACACATCATTCTAGTCAATTTTCAAACTCTGCAAAAACATTCATTGGCTGCTCTTACTAAAAGGGCTGCATTTGTAATCCTAACCTTAAGATCCTGGCTTTAAGAGTGGATGTAACAAAAACTTAAAACATTAAAACAAATGAATTATTATTTGAAATTCACAAAACCAAATAAATGTAAAAGATTTAAATAATTAAGCTTTCAAATGATGTTCTAAATTTATGGTATTTATACTTCTAAAGTTATTAAAGCTTAAAACTGTACTAAAACTTTTGGGAAACTGTATATGGAGAAAAATGGAAGATAGATATGTAGACAGATAATACAGGAAGGATGAAAGGGAAGGAAGAGAAAGGGAAGAAAGTAGGAGAAGGGAAGGGAAGGGAAGAGAAGGGAAGGGAAAAGAAGAAAGAAAGGAGTATATATATTGGAGAAACACAGAGTTATAGTTACATGCACACAGAAGGGATATTCTGATGTTTCATTGTGGTATAGAGGTATCTCTGCACTCTCTAAGACTATGCTAGTCAAACATAAATTCTGACAAGTTCTACAATGCTGGAAAAGCATCAAATATGGCCCCAGAAACAGACTGAATCTCTTTCAAGGACCAGCCTAGCTAATCATGGAGAGATATCACCAGTAGATTAGTAAACCACCTGGTGAAGAAGCTTTTTTTTGACCATGGCAATCTATTACAGAGAATAAAAATGGCTTTCAGTCTACAGCCTTCCTACACTTCTGGAGTGAAAGTAACAGTGACAGGAAGGGGTGCAGATGGTACTAAGACAACACACAAGTTGCAGACCACCAACAAGCTTTCATTTGATTGTTGGTAACTCTGAATTTAAGATCTTTGTCCGCTTACCGAGAAGTAAACATATTTCTGGAGTACCAGAATCAAATCAATCTTGATACTGTTGTTAAAAATGAATCTACAAGAAAGAAAGAGGTTATAACCAAATGGAAGGCTGACTTACAGATATTCCTTGGAGAAGAAAAGAAAGGAGCTGGCAGAGTGGAATTTCAAAAGTTCAAAAGCAATAAGAAATCTTATTTCACTAAATATGTGGCCTTCCTATATTGCAGTACAAATGATAAGTGTTTGCAAAAACATAAAAATAATTGCAGTTTACACACCGAGGATGAAGAAGTGACAGAGAACTTCTATGAAGAACTTAAATCAAATCTATATACACCCTATTCCTTAGCAACTTGAATGCAAAGGTAGAAAATGATGAGCATGGAGAGAGAAAGATATGGAAAGCTATGGTTCAAAAGAAAGAAATAAAGAATGTCCAGAAATTTATAGACTGATTATATTTACCAGAACCCCTATTCCCCCATATCATGAATCCCTTCTTCAAAAACAGAATTGGTATGGAGATCACCAAAAAAAGGTCACAGAGAATGAAAATGAATACATTACTGATAGGAAAAGACTTACTATGGACATGGAGAATTATCCATGAGTCAAATGTCTGTGTATCACTGAACCATCAACTTATGAGAGCTAAAACCGTAATTTATAATAAACAAGAAGAAAAAAATGAGAAAAAGTTATGGCATACAATTAAGAAGATTTAACCCTGAATTAAGCTATTAAAAATAAAAAACGGAAGATGAACAACAGAAATTCTATTAACAAAGACTATGATAACTTCATTCCATTAAATCTATGTAAATTAATTGCTAGATCAAGGAGATCAAAAGAGCCTTGGTCAGCAAACATTTGAGGGTTGACTTACCAAATGGAAATGGTTGCCAAAAACTCATCTGTAAAATCTTATTATAAAGGATGATGAACAATTATGAGCAGTAGCATCTCATAAAGCAGAGATATGCAATGGATAAAACCAGTCTAAAGAAAGTTTGGGAAAATATACAACTAGGCAAAATCATCCTATGGGCATTCTAGAATGAAAACAAGAAAGACAAAGAAAATGGAAGAGATTTATAAAAATTGTTGCAACAAACTTTTTTGGCCACCAAAGAACGACTATACTTGGACTCTAACATCATAGTCTCTGAGGCACTGAGAAAGCAGAAATGACACTAAGGAAAACAAGGAAGGCAACTAGATTGCAACAAGTATATAGACAGATCTGTGGTAGAATTAATACAATTATACTGGCAATAAGGTACCAATGTACAAAATAGCTAAAGAAAGGGAAGATACCAAAGGTGTAGAAAAAATTTCACACTTTAATCTCACAATGTTTAAGACATACCAAGAAAATCCTAAAACATTATCTGCTTCATTTAAAGTAATTTCCCAATCAGTAAGAGGGTTTTTGATCTTTAGAGTACACTTTAATGACTTTTTAGTAACCAAAATCATTAAACAGAACACCTTATCAGTATAACATATCCCATTGTGTTTATAGATATACAATGAGGGGCAG
Organism: Potorous gilbertii; assembly: GCA_028658325.1. Classification (NCBI taxonomy): domain Eukaryota; kingdom Metazoa; phylum Chordata; class Mammalia; order Diprotodontia; family Potoroidae; genus Potorous; species Potorous gilbertii. Next base: position 162,768,624 of record CM053770.1, read on the forward strand.
CTAGGTGGTGCAGTGGATAGAGCACCAGTGCAGGAGTCAGGAGGACCTGAGGTCAAATCTCACCTTAGATACCTGACACTCACCAGCTGTGTGACCTTGGGCAAGTCACTTAACCTCAACTGACTCATCCTGGGTCATCTCCAGTCATTCTAATGAATACCTGGTCACTGAATCCAGATGGCTCTGGAGGAGAAGTGAGACTGGTGACCTTGCACAGCCCTCCCTCACTCAAAACAAAGTCCAGTGCAAGTCATGTCATCATTTCTCTGACGGCACGGTCTTCTTCAGCAATGAAGGACGAACACACACAACAATGTATTGCAGGAAATAGTAAAAAGGAATGGAATTAAGATTTCATTGATTTAGGGAACTCTCTCTACCAAGGCAAGTAGATTTCTGCAACTTTTATGTAGTCTTAAAGAAACACTGAGAAATTAAGTCACATCATAGGCAGGATTCGAATTCAGGTCTTTCTGGCTTCATAAAGCTAATTCTCCATTGTCTCTCAGTAGTAGATTTAAAAACTAGTGAAAAGATTGACATCTTGTCTGTAATTCCACTAAGTAACAGAAAAAAACACTCTAATATCTACATAAGAAAGTCATGATGAGCAGCAAGTAGCACTGTTGGAAAAACAAGATATACAATTTCCTTCAGTCAAGCCATTCAACAGAAATAAGTGACCTTCATCTTCTGCCTACCTCACACTTGGAATATGAATCAAAACGTCAAGCTTCTCAAGGGCAGGTAATCTTTCAGGGGAATGGGGTTTTTTCTTTGTATTCCAAGAACCTAGAACATCACAGGTATTTAATGCTTCTTAAATTCAAAAATAAAGATGCTTTTCCCAACAGCCTTGCAAATATCATTCTATTAGCATAACTTTAGAAAAATGTCATTTAACAATTTATTTCATATTTTATTTATGTCTACTCTCACCGAATAGTAAAAAAAAATTTCAAAACGCTAAACCAGATATATAAATTTTAATTTTCTTGTTACCTCAAAAATAAAAACAAGTCATTGTATAATTCCACTTTATACTTGATTTCCTTAAAAATGATTAAACATTTTCTTTATAGTTACAACTGAATCACACTTTGTCTCAGTTAATACTTATTAAATTCTCTTATTTCCAACCAATTTGTGCTATAAGCAATCCTCTTATCTATAAGCTTGCTCAGTTAAGTGAAAATAAGTAAAAATACCTATTTTACTGAAACTGACAGATGCCTTCTAAAAGCACTGCTCTAATTATTTTTGGTGGCATTGACTTACTTTCCAAAGTTAGATAAATCTAATGGAAGTCATTCTCTACATTTCTTTTTGGAACCTGTAGAAGAAAACCACTGGAAGAAGTATCAGTCATACCTACTTCCACCCAATATTAGGTAGTAGATGAGATCAATTCACTGTGAACTCTAAATGGAAAGGAAGCAAATCTAAGGCAGCAAAGTTTTATTTACTGTGCTAACAAGAAGTTTAAGGCAAAAACGTAGGTAGCATCTTGGATAACATCTCCCTAGGATGGGATTTTCACATTTTCCTGGAAAATGAAATTACAAATTTTACTGGAAAACAATGCACAGTAAATAGAACACCAAAAACTTCTCAAAAGTGAAAGGGCCTATCTGAAGAAACACTTTATTTTTAAGCAGAGATTTAATTAAAACCTCAGCTCGTCACAAAGAACGACTTCATTTTTAAGAAGCCGTCCCACACAAGGTATCGATCCCCTCAACCCCACAGCTGTGTCTATAACCGCTTTTCAAACACCCGTCCCCAATGACGCCAATTTCTGGGAACCAAGTGGCCCACATTCCCCGCCAAGCAGAGCGAGCTGTCATCCAGGAATGCCCATGGAAGTGACTTAGAACGGCCGCCGCCAGGCCTCGCTGCCCTCAGCCGCCCCTCGCTTCCAAGGCCAGAGCACCTTCTCCACGCACCCCTGAGCCCGCGCCGAGCGCGGCGGCAGGGTCTGGGCGCGGGTCACCTCGGGGGCGGGGGTCACCTCGGGCGCAGGTGCGCCCCCCGGGCGGCTGCCCCGAGCGGGGTCTCCCAGCGCAGGATCCCGCCCAGGCGGGGCTGCTTTCACTCAGACCCATTCATCGCGGCACCTTCCCTCGGAATAACAGCAGCCCATTCTAGAGGCCGGCCTTGGGGGTGGGGTGGGGGCGGAGGAAGGAATCCCCCGCTTCCTCGCCAGTTTCATTCACATCGGTCCCTCTAAAGCCCCCGAAGGAACCTCGTGCTTGCCCCCAGGCCCCAGGCCCCCGCGCCTCATCTCCCTCAGCCTGCGCCCGTCCCAAGCCGGCCCCGAGCTCCCCGATGCCCGCATCCTCCCCGGGTATCCCCCCAAACCTGCCACCTCCGTCCCCGCCCAGTCTCGCCAGCCGATAGGGTGGGGCTGCCCGGCGGGGGAGGGGTGGCGGCCGCGGAGGAGAGGGGGAGGGGAGCAGAGGAGGGGGGGTCCCCGGCGCCTCACCTTCCAGCCCCACCTCCCTGCCCGGGGGCGCTTCGCCCGGCCGCAGGCTCCGCCCGGGCCGAGACGCCGGAGGCAGCGAGCTCCGCGGGGCCAGACGACGCTCCGGTGCCGGCCGAGCCGAGAGGGCGCCGCGGTGCGCCCAGCTGCGAGGGCCGCGGCGGCGGCGGCTGCTGCTGCTGCTGCTGCTGCTGCTGCTGCTGCTGCTGCTGCTGCTCCGGCGGCTGCTCCTGCCGCTGCTGCTGCGGCGCCTCCGCCACCACCTCCCAGGCTGCTGTCGCTGTCGCCGCCGCCACAACCAGTGCACAGCCCAGGCGCCCGCCTACGTCACCGCGACCCGCCCAGTCCGCCGGGCGGGGCGGCGCAGGGAGCCCCTCCTCCTCCGCCCCCGCTCCCTCCTCCTCCCGCCCCCGCCCCTCCGCTTCCCCTTCGGCCAACGCGGACCTTCCAGGTCTCGCCGGAGCTCCAGCCGCGCGCGCGCACCGGAGGCTCCCGGGACCCTTCCAGGGCAAGGAAGGGGGCGGGGCACGGCGGCGGCGGAGGCGCGCGCCGGGAGCGGGCGCACGCACAGACCCACCGGCGGGCACGCCGCTCACACGTACGGGATTCGCATGACCGTCCTCCTCCCCCACAGACCCGCCACCCGCCCGTCCGAGGGCCTTCCTCCGCTCTCGCTCCGAGGAGAGCCGCTCCAGGGTGAGGAGACTTGTGGGGGTGAGAGAGGACGAGGACAGCGCGTTTGTGCCTCCGAAAGTGCGAAGGCGTGGGGGAGGGGCGGGGGCGGGGTTCTCCGGCCCCGGACGGTCTAGACTTACTTCTGACCCACATTCGCGCCCCGTCTCCGCACCCCTCCGCTCCCGAGTCCGAGCAGAACAGCCTGACCCTCCGATCCTCCGTCTCCGGCACCTACGGGGTGTGTCCAGAGGGAGCGCGGTGCGGAGAGAGCCGTGGACTTGGTCTCTTCGGACGTGGGTTCAAGTCCCACTCTTGTCCCTCCGGACCGGTGTGACCCTAAGCACGTCACGTCCCCGCCCCGGGCCTCGTCTTTAAAGCGATCGTTGTGCGCCTCCATCCGACCCTTACAGATCAAGTCAGAGGGAATTGATTACACCCAGTCCCCTCCCCAACACGCTCATCTCCCACCTCCCCATCTTTCACGGAGGATTAAGGCAGCCCAGAACAGTCACAGAAAGTGCCTCCGGCCGCATGTGTTCTGATGGTTTCTTTGATGACTCCGCCTCGGAGTTTGGCTTCATTTCAATGACCGTTGTCTTAGCCTGGTCTTAATTTTATCTTTTAGTTTTGGCACTTTTAATGAGTCCTTACTAACTGTATGACCACAACCACTGACATCTGAGGCTGATGGAAGGAGAGTCTTATGTAAATAAAGAGGGGTGTGAGTGTAAAGTTTTGGGCAGAGCCTCCCTCCAGAAACTAAGGTTCCCCTTTGCAGACCCCCTCATTTCTCTCATTTGTGGCCCCCATCCAAATGATCTTCAAGTATTGATATCTAGGATTCCCCAAGGGTAGCCTCTATTCTCTTTACAATTATACAGGTTCCCCAGCTTCAAAACATGAGCAGTTTCATTTGCAAGTTAATGAAAATAGATAGGACTCAAACCTGAGCCAGTAGAAAGTAACCAAATGCCTGTCAAGATCATGAAGACAGACCAGCCAGCAAAACCCTCAAGTTTGCATCAAATTACATGAAGATTCAGCGAAAAATGTGAGGTCTTCCGCTTTGGAACTACACAAGAAATAAACCAGAAACCCAAGAGCCATAGGAATAGGGGTACCCCCACCGATAAAGCCAGCCTCATCCCAGCATTGCTTCCCAGGATGACAAGAAACAGGCAGGTACAGCCAAGTACGTGTGTAGTTTAAAAGAGCTGCTCTGAAAAAGCCCCAGATTGGGGACCTTGAAAGTACAGGGGAGCTGAACATTGTTGGCATTCAGACCAGGACAGTCCAGGCCCAAGGCCTAGAACCAAACCAGGGATTTGCTGGCACCAACTGGAATCCACCCTCAAGAGCTGATTATTAAATTTTCAATGTATTTTCACCTCAGAAATCAACTTACTTGATTTATGTTGTTAATAGTCTAAACCTGAGTGAGAGAGAAAATGTTAATAATATATATTAAATTTAAAAGTGTGTCCTGTATACTTCTTTTCCTGGAGAGTCAGTTCTTAAACAATTACTAGCATACCCTTACCCCTAACAATCTGTCCTGAAATACCAGAGAGAGCCCTTCATATCTAGTGCTCTGAACTTCAAAAGATCCAAAGAAGTCTAGCCCTAGGAGGTGGAAGTCAGTTAAAAAAAAAAATGACTCAAGGACCCCAGTGTGATTCCATGCTGGACTGACTACCTCAGGCAAAAGCAGCTATAGAGGCAGAGCCTGACCCTGGCATAGAGCCCCAGTTCAGCAACTAAAGTAGAAAGGAGAGATAAGTAAATTTTTAAAAATTACCAACCAAGAACCCACAGCCCATGGATTTCCTCTAAAAAGAACTCCCAACAAATTCTGGAACAGTGGAAGCCACATAGCAACACATTGAAGGAGATTTCTGTTCCAGAGAGCCCTGAAAAACCAATCCCAAAGGTCCATGGCGCTCCGGAGGGGAGCGGAACCCTGCCCTGCCCTGGCCGCACAGCACTGAGAGGAGCAAGCAGATCCGAACAGGCTTCCGGGATGGAATCTCCAGCAGCCGCAAAGGTCCCTCCATCCACAGACGCACAGGTCAGTAAGAGAGATGGGCTGAGAGGGGAGCAGGGTGTCTCTGGGACTCAGGCCCCCTCGGGAGGCAGCAGCAGAGGCAGCAGGCAGCCAGAGGCTCCCAGAGCAGGCAGGAGCTTGGTAGCAGCTCCATTACAGAAGATCTCTGCATAAACCCCCTGAGG
>CM053770.1:162774509-162812352 GCA_028658325.1 Potorous gilbertii
GAATCATTTGTTCAAGAAAATAACCTTCTATGGTCTTATTTTTTTCCCCTTTTCTGGGCATTTTCCCAGCCAGTTACTTGACTTCTGAGAGCCCTCTCCACCCCTGGCCTAGGTCCGTCCAGCTAGTGCTTGGGGTCTGAGATTCAAATGCTGCTCCCCAGCCTCAGGGCTTTTGGCAGCAGGCCTGACTGCTGTTCAATGGGAGCTTATCTGCTGGTGCTCAGGTGGGGGCAGGGTTGCCTCCCAGGCTCAGTTCCCTCAGGGGGTTTATGCAGAGATCTTCTGTAATGGAGCTGCTGCCAAGCTCCTGCCTGCTCTGGGAGCCTTTGGCCACCTGCTGCCTCGGCCACTGCCTCTGCTGCTGCCTCCCGAGGGGGCCTGAGTCCCGGAGACACCCGGCTCCTCTCTCAGCCTGTCTCTCTCACTGACCTGTGAGTCTGTGGGTGGAGGGACCTTCGTGGCCGCTGGAAATTCCGTCCCTGAAGCCTGCTCGGATCTGCTTGCTCCTCTCAGTGCCGCGCGGCCAGGGCAGGGTAGGGCTCCGTTTCTGTCCAGTGCGCGATGGACCTTTGGAATTGGTTTTTCAGGGCTCTCTGGAATGGAAATCTCCTTCACTGTGTTGCTGCGCGGCTTCCACTGTTTCCAGAATTTGTTGGGAGTTCTTTTTAGAGGAAATCCATGGGCTGTGGGTTCAGAGCTAGCATAGGTGAGTCTTTCTACTCTGCCATCTTGGCTCTGCCTCTCCCGCAAAAGATAATTTTTTCTCAAGAAACTTGCAGTGTAAAACGTGCAAAAATTAATCACCTTTAATTTTTAGTTTGGTCCTCCAAGTTGATGGTGAAAAGTAACAAAGGTTTATAAAGATGATCTATTATAACACTTATTATAAAATTCAACTTTCTCAATTGAAAGACTAGATTTCAAAAACTTAAAGGAACATATCTAATTTTCTCTATTAGTTTTCCTCCACAGAAGGCAGTTACTTAATTGCAATTGTTTACAGTTCCAAATCTTGGAAAACAAGGCCCTTTCCCACTCAATTGTGGGGTAAAACAAATGTAGAATGAGCCTGAATTTTCAGAGTTCAGTGAGGATGTTGACAATCCTATAATCCATGTTCCATCAGTGATCTGTTCTCTTTCCTGAGTAGAAACCAATTGTATCTCTTTTTATTTTAAAGTAGATGACTATTTCGGTATTTCAAAAGCTTTCATATCATAAAGCTTTCTAGACTACAAAACTAATTACACCAATTCCATAATTGGTGAAGAACCAATGCCTGGTAAAACAGCTGCCTTTGTCACTCTCTTATTCAAAGCCCCTTCTTCAGTGTTCTTACACATTACACTGTCCAGTGACACTGACCTTCTTACTATGACCTCCTCAGGGTATGTTCATTGGCTGTTTCCTATGCCTGAAACTCTCTCCCTTCTCATCTCTATCTTTTTCCTTTATTGATTTCTTTCAAGTCTCAAGATAAAATCCTACTCAGTAAGAAGTCTTTCCCACTTCCCTTAAGGCAAGTGCTTTCCCTCTGAGATTTCCATTTTTTTTTCCTGTATGTATTTTGTTAGTACAAAGTTGTTTTCATGTTCTCTCTCTCTCTTCCTTTCCACCCCCCACCTTCCTTAGAGTTCGAGCTCCTTGAAAGTAAAAACTTTTTTGGGGCCTTCTTTGTATCTCCTGTGCTTAGAACAGTACCTAGAATGTACATAAATACATATCTAGAGACATATATACCTTTCCCCCCCAACAAAAAGATGAAGAGTCCTAATAGAAATGAAAGGCAGTTTTAAAAATTAGTTGTTTTTTTTTCCTTCTTAATGGATAGGGAAAAATATGTTATGGAGTATTTTTTGCACCTGTTAGTTTGGATTTAAGAACCCTGTCCTGAAAGTATGTCCTTTTGAATTTTTAGCCTTGAGGAAGGAAGATACCTTAAGGTTAAAGCAAATAAAATTCTTCTGAGAAAAAAAAATATACTATTTTTTGGGGACAGAAAACATTTTATTAGCATTAGTGTGCTAATTTGAATGATTTGGGAGAATTTAATTGCCAAGTAAATAATAAGTCACTGAGAAGGCATTAAAAAGAAACAAAAGATAACAGCACATTATGCAGTCAGGGGATCTTAAATAGCAAACCAAAATGGAAAGCACTTTATGTGGTATAAAGAGAAATTGTGCCTATATACTTGGAGGTTTCACTTCTGATCACTCAGTAGCAAATATTCTATAAGGAAATTAAGAAATTTTATTTAAAAAAAAAGTTTAGTCCAAATAGAATTCAAAAGAAAGTCAATAGTGTGTTCAGATATGGCATGTTCCAGCCTAATTCACAGAAACTTGTATTAATTTAGCAAAAAGATGGATTCCTTAGAGAAAAAAAGGGAGGAAAACATCCTAAACAATACATCTGGAACATGAAACATGATTCAAAAGCAGAGAAGCATAAAGTTAAGAAATTAGTTGTAGAGAAGGATGTAAAAGGGTGAATCATACACCGAGCCATGAAATTCTGTGATTTGTAAGAGAACCAATTTGGGTCAATCCATCAGATAATAAAAAAAGATGAAAAGAAATTAAAGATGGTTTAAAGGGGAGCAATGCAGTCCTGAAACAATATTAAACTATTTTTAATTTTTCAGAAAACAACTAGGAGGCACAGGTCTGGAGCTCTGAGTTCAAACCTCAGCTCAGACATACTTAGCTGTGTGATCCTGGGCAGATCACTTCTGTCCATCTCACTTTCCTGATCTCTGGAATAATAACAGCACAACCTCCCAGGGTTGTTCTGAGGATAAAATGAAATAGTGTTCTATAACATCTGCATCTTGCAAAGTCTCAAAGTACTGTGTAAAGAATGCTTGTATACATGTATGTGTGTATATAACATATAAAATCATGAGCTCATGGCCAAAATAGAGTGATAAAGGCAGATTATTTGTTAAGGAAAGGATTTTTTTTTAGGGGAAAGGATCAAGAAAGAAATCAGTGAAGATTAAATAAGAAAAAAATTCAACAAGCTGAAATCTGGAAAAATTATTTTGCAGGTTTGTTTAATATAAAGACGCAGGAAAATACAAGAAGACACTAGGAACGATTAAGACTTCAATCTAGAAAGGAATGTAAGATCCAGAGAGTGGGAAGGCAGGCAAAAATGTCTGTATTTTTATCTTTTAGAGTGGCACGCAGAATTATAAATATTAATGGATATTGTAAAAGAGGTCCATTTACGTTTCAAAAGAATTATTCATTTACTCCTCTCAAGAGTTAAAGTTCCTCAATCAAACCAGAATGAATTATAAGATAGTTATTTTCTGGATGAAAGACCCGCCATGTTCCTGGTGCCCTTTAAATAGTGGCCTTCATTAACTTTCTTGGTCAATACAGCAAGTTTAATTAGTCACAAAAACAGCCACCTATGGAGGAAAAAGCCAAATCTCTTTTTTTGCCTTGCATCTAAAAGTATTTTTTTTTCCCAATTACATATATAGTTTTCAACATTCATATTTTTAAGTTTCTGAGCTCCAAATTTTTCTCCCTCTCCCTTTCTTCCTTCCCAAGATAGTAAACAATCTGATACATTACTCATGTCATAAAAGAAGAATCAGAATAAAGGGAAAAACCACAAGCAAGAAAAGAAAACAAAAAAGGTGAAAATAGTATGAAGTAGCCAGTTCCTGAAAGGGAATTGGATCGTTGCCTTTTTCCTTGTGCCTCTTTCAAAGTAAGTGTGGAGGGGGAGACTACTTTCCCCTCACTCCATCAGTAATGGTATCTTACAGCAAAGCAGCCTAACCCCCCGCCCCCCCAATAAGGCACCTCACCTGCAGAGAATTGGCTCTTAAAGTCTGCTGAACACTTGTGTTGAATTCTGGAGAGTAGCAAACCCAGGGATTATTCCAAATGTGACAAGGTGAGATCGATCCTGGGCCTTTTCTTTTCTCCCTACGTACCCTCACATTTGGGACTCTCAGTTACTAAGGTTCAAATATCCTCTCTATGCAGATGACTCCAAAATCTACATATCTAGTTGACTCCTAAGTCTATATTCAGAGTTGTAATTTCTTCTGAGTTCTAATCATACACCACAAACTTCCAGTTAGACATTTCCCAGATGTTCCATGGGAATCTCAAATTCATCATGTCTAAATATAATTCATTACCTTTCTCCTAAATCCAACCTCCCTTCAAATTTGTGTTTCCGCCCAGTGGGCCATGATCTTTACCATCAACTAGGTTTGCAACATCATATGCATTTTTAACTTTTCCTTTTCCCTCTACCTGCCATCCATAATCAATAATTTCCCAAGTTTTATAGATTCACCTTTTATAACTTTTCTTTCATCAATTCCCTTTTCTCCACTCCCAATAACCATCATCTTCATTCTGACCTTCTTCAGACCTTGTCTGGACTACAGTAATAGTGTTCTTTATCAGTGGAATTATTAAATTTACCACTATGCATCTTGGAGTTTGCAGCCTAGGGTTTTTTCCCTAGAGGTGATCTGTGGATTCTTTTCATTGGCACTTGGATTTTCTATGTTCTTAAGTTCTAGTTCAGAGGTGAAGAACCTGCTGCCTTTGAGGCCCCTTGTGGCCCTCTGGTTCCTCAAGTGCAGCTTTTGACTAAATCTAAACTTCACAGAACAAATCCCCTTAATAAAAGAATTTGTTCTGTGAAGCTTGGATTCAAAGGACCTTACTTGAGGACCTAAGAGGCCACAGATTCCTCACCCCTATCTAGTTTCTTACATTATGGTGTTCAGATTTTTTGTTTCAGATTCTGTCTTTGAGATCAGTATGCTTTGCTTGTGCATGTGGATATTTTCTTTTAAAGTTACTGCTTTCTGCTTTCTTTTTCCACATTATCCTTTGGTTCTATGCATTTGTATTTCTAAACAGTTATTCTCTTGTTTCTTTGGTGAGACCTGACAACAAAGATACAAGTTTTTAAAAATTCCATCAATTATTTCTGCACTGGAGATCATAAATTCCACTTTCATAATTCTTATTTTTTTTTTAAACCATTCAGGCACATCCTGTTGTGATTCTATAGTTTCTTGGCAATCTATAGTGTCCTCTGATCAACCAATTGGCAAGTACTTATTAAACATCTGCGACATGCTAAGCATTATGATAGACACTGAATTTACCAAACACAAATCCTGGAATATCTTATGCTTGTTGTTCAGTTGTGTAGTCATGGCTGATTCTTTGAGCCCCAGTGGACCTCTTTGTAGTGCATGGGTTGTTTAGGGAAGACTAGCACCTCTGGTGTAAGGATCTGCTTAGCCCTTTTCAGGGCTGTTCATCCACCTTTAGTGTTCATCTGTCACTCAACTCTCACTTGTGGCTCTGAAAAGCTACAGCATGTACAACAGTTACACCCTGGCAAAACTATCTTGGCAGACAGGCTAAACCAGGCTGAGGGTAACTGATAGGCTTCAAACCTTTTGGCGAGTTACAAGGATATCTAGCCCAAGCATATGAAGACTTCTGGTGGGACAGGTCAATGAAAACAATCTGTTCCAGAAGTCATGCAGGCAGCTGAAGCAGGTGTTGTGCAGTGCTTAGAGTTTGGTCAGACATCAAAGACGCCAATTCTGGGCCGCCACCACTCATCTTGACTTTTGTCTTGCCACTGGACTTCAGTGACTCTGGAGGAGACAGCAAGGCTGATGACTTTGTGCAACTCTTATTTCTACTTCATGCACAAGTCAGGACATCACCCCAAGAAGTCATTGGTTCTCCTCCGCATCATCAAGTGCTGATTCATTTTCCTTTACCTTGCAAAATGTATTCACAAACGTCTGGACTCTTGTATCTGACCCAGAAGCCATGTTCTCTTCTCTTACTAATAATCTTCCCTGAGGGCTTTCATTAAGCTTTATTTCTTCCAATACCTTTGGTAATTTCACTCCCCATCCCCCTATTTTCTGATTCCTTTCCATTCGAGTGTGATTTCCCTGGAGGCTAAACCTCAAGACCACTTTAGCCTCCTCCTACCTGGGAAAACTCATTATTCACCAGCCTCAGCCCCATGTTTCTTCTGAAGGGAAAGAATTTGTCCTAGCTGGATGCTGGGTTCTTCTGAAATCTCAGGCTTGGTGGAGTGTCACACAGCAACTTACTGGGTCCTGCCCCAGGTCCCTCTGTTCTCCAGTTCTCTGCTTGGGCTCTGTTGTGGCACAGAGTGCTGCCACACTGCTGTCCCTGCCTAAGGAGGTTTCGGCTTCTGCCTTTTGATTTTATATGGCACTGGAGGCGGGGTGGAATATAATTAAATTATATGGCAAGCCCATGGGTTGCATGTGAAGTCCTACTGCTAGGGCATAGCGAGTAGTACAGGAAGGGGGAGAAGTCTTCTTAGTTGTCGGTTCATTTAATTTTTACCTTATTTGGATGCTCTATATGTCCCCCAATGATCCCTCTAATAAGCTAGAGCTAAGATTTCACTGGCTTCAGGCTCCATTTACTAGAACTCATGCAAGCTTTCCAGCTCCCCTGGTTTGTTCTACTTTCTGATCCTGGTTACAATGTCTAAAGGCAGATAAAAGAAAGGAAAAGTAGAGTGTTTATCTTCCCCTTCGCTTCTCTGTACAAGAAGCATAGGATTTGAAAACACATAGTTATTATTCTTTATAGTAGCTCTCTTTGTGGTGATAAAGAATTGGAAATTGAGGGAATGCCCATCTATTGAAGAGTGGCTGAACAAATTATGGTACATGAATGTAATGGAAACTATTGTGCTATAAGAAATGATGAGCGGGCAGATTTCAGAACGATTCGGAATTACATGAACTGATGCTGAATAAAGTGAGTTGTACACTGTACACTGTACAGTAACAGTAACACTGTATAAAGTTCAATATGACAGACTGAGCTCTTCTCAGCAATACAAAGATCTAAGACAATTCCAAAAAACTTGTGATGGAAAATGTTATCGACATTCAGAGAAAGAACTATGGACTCTGACTCCAGATTAAAATATACATTTTCACTGTTTTGGGGTATTTTTTCCCTTTTGCTCTGATTCTTCATGTCTAATGTGGAAATACATTTAACATGATTGCACAGATATAATCTATATCAGATTGTTTGCCATCCGGGAAGGGTGTAGAGGATGGAAGGAGAAAAATTTGGAACTCAAAATTTTGTGAAAAATTTATGTTGAAATCTATCTTTACATGTAATTGGAAAAAATAAAATACTTAAAAGAAACATATTTTTAAAAATATAAATTCCAAAAGTTCAAAATTTCCAGCACAGACCCTATTCTCTACTTAAGAGTACAAGGGAACAAAACTCTAGCTATAACAAAGTTTTTAGTATGAAATCTATTTTTAATATAAAGTTTAATAAAAAACTAAAAATTAGAAGTCCTCTAAATTCTCTTTTCTTTTCGTAACCTGCTGCACTTGAAGTAATTCTAGAATTCTTCCCTTGACTCCATCCTCTTCACAATCCACTGTGGAAAGGAAAAAAGAAATCTAATGCCACCTACTAAAACTAATGTGTGTGCATGCACGTGTGCATATGCATATATATATATATATATATATATATATATATATATACACACACACACACACACATACCACATACATATACACATATTTCCATGTATCCATACATATTTCTTGGGAGGGGGAGGGATTATAAACACACACACACACACAAATACATGAAGAGATAGACATATAAATCCCTATAAATCCAGTTAACTTTATTCTGTTTCAAGGTCAATGTACATCTAATGCCAGTGAGTTGTTGTAGAGATGCAACACATTTGTTAAAACAGGACTGAATGAAAAACTATGGATAAATCAATGCAAATCCATCATAAATGGAAAAATACCATAAAGTGAATATACTAATGACTGACTTATTGCACTATTTTCACATAAGAAGGATTTTGTTTACACGCAGTTCTACCAAGTTCTCTAAACACATACTTTGATTTCCTTCTTCCTCCTATGCCTCTGTTCACACATAATAATATCTCTTCTGACCCCTCTATCTCCTCTACCTGTTAAAAAAAAATGTACTTTCTTCAAGGTGTAACTCTAGTGACATCCCTTCCACATGAATCCTTGAAACCTCTTTCCTCAGCTGGAAGCACCTAATATGTTCTATTTTGTATTAAGTGTTGTCTACAGCACTTTTCCTCCCTTTGTGTCAGGATTTTGTATTACTTGCAGTACCTGATATAATGCTTTACACATATTAAGAGCTTTGGTTTAGTTCAATAGGCCTATGTCCAAACCGTAATGTTTATATGCTGTATAAGAATACTATGTTATAAACATATTGGCCATAAAGGTCTACCTTTTATTTACTAGCTAGCACTAGTTTCTTGGTTCTCCTTTTACCTATATGACTTCACCTTCCAAGTCTACTTCATTGTAATCCAGTTCATGTCCAATAATCCTAAGTGTCCTACAAAGTTCTGCCCTGCAGTCTTCTTTTCTCTTGATCATATGCCCCCGATACCCCCCTCAATAAATCTGATGCCTCCCTATCATCTCCCATATTAAATATAAAACTATTTGATGTTAAAATTTCTTAAAAACCTCCTTTCCCCCTTTCCAGTACTCTTTGATGTAGTGACACTTGCCTCCTTGCTTTTCCTTAAACAAGCTTCCTGTAGGTGTTCGTCCTTCATTGCTGAAGAAGACTATGCCATCAGAGAAATAACGACATGACTTGCATTTGACTTTTGTTTTGAATAAGGGAGAGCTGTGCATATCACCAGCCTCACTTCTCCTCCAGAGCCATCTGAATCCAGTGACTCAGGATGAGGCCATTAGGGTCGTGACTTGCCCAAGGTCACACGGCTCATGAGTGTCCAGTGTCTGAGGTGAGATCTGACCTCAGGTCCTCCTAACTCCTGTGCTGGTGCTCTCTCCACTGCCCCATCTGGTTGCCCCTCCTTAAACAAGATATCCCATCTGTAGCCCCCAAGCATTTTCCTCGGCAGTGTCTCGCCCTTGGGATCCCCTCTGCACCTCGGCCTCTTTGTTTTCCTCCAAGTCTCAGTCAAAACCCCACTAAATCCTCTTTTTCGGATCCCTCTTAATGCTACTTCCTTCCCTGTAAGATTATTTCTAATTTATTCTCTCTCTCGTGGATTTTATGTAAAAATTTCAAAGATAAGTGGATTTTTTAAAAATCTGTTTTCTCTAAAGTTTGAAAGAGAGAAGTTTCAAGGATTCATGTGGAAGGGATGTCATTCGAGTTACAACTTGAAAAAAGAGTACATTTTTAACAGGTAGAGGAGATAGAGGGGTCAGAATATATATATATATATATATATATATATATATATATATATATATATATATACACACATGTATAGAGTATAGACATATACACAGAGAAGGAAAATAAATTGTATGTATGTGTGTATGTTGTATATAGATATTTACATGTTGTCTCCCTTATTAGGCCATGAGCAACTTGAGACCATGAACTGTCTTCTGGTGTTCCCCAGTGTTGCCTGGCACATAGTAGGTAATCAAGCAATATTTATGAACTGACTAGCATAGTACAAATCCATGAGCTTTAGGACAGATAGTCTCTAAGGATCCTTTCCAGTTCTAAACACTATGACCTTTTACCCCACTGCAGCTGGTTTATGAGACTTAGAAATACATGCAGGTCAAATGAAGTTCTTGGAATATGAGTTATGGCTACTACTGCTTAGGGTTTCCTCTAGCTATATTTCAAGTAGTGTTGGGAACTGGGGACATTATGGAGTATTAAGGTATTAGAAGGTCAGCTAAGAACCACAACGAGGGGAAGAAGAGAAAGAAGAGTCACTTTAAAATTGAGATAATCCTTTACAGTGAAGGGAGGGAAAGCCTTCTGCAGAGCAGCTGGGAGTCTTAAATAAGAAAGTAATGCTGAACAGATGCCACATGGAGGCAGCAGAGGCTTAGAGAGGATCTAAGCATGAGGATGGCCTTGTGATGAATAGGACAGAATGACACAAGGAAAATTTCAATGGGGGATCCTGATTCATTTTGGTAAAGATTTCAGTTGCATAAACAACCTAATGACATTCTGCTGTTACTTTTTCCTTCTTCTCTTCCATCATCACCATTATCATTATCAAAATTATACAGGCTGGAGTTGTAGATTTTATGTAAAAATTTCAAAGATAAGTAGGCTTTTTAAAAATCTATTTTCTCTAAAGTCTGAAAGAATAATTTTTATAATCTTAAAAGGGAATTTCCCTTCATTTGCCCTGAGAAAATGGTTTCTATTGAAAAATATGTTGCTCCTGGATAGAAGAATATCACACAAAGGAAAAAAAATACTTAAGTTCAGTCAAGTAACTATGGATTAGTCTGACAGAGCAATTAGGGTACTGAAAGTCAGTTCCAAATCTGTTATTTCTTTTCAAAGGTTCAGATGTACTGACTGTAAATTCTGTAATTCTGTAGATCAAGTTATATATTATTTAGCATTCTTTTGTTTGACTCACTGGTGGTTTCTTAAACAAGTAAAAACTTTCCAGATAGCTCATTTATATAAGTTTTACGGTTGTATTAAGTCAAAGAATTTTTTAAGAAAGAAAATAGCCATCTTTCAATCATTAAACATTTCTTAAATGACTACTATGGGGAATTGTGCTAGTTGTAAGGAGAGACAGAAAGATATAAGACAGTTCCTGACCTTAAGTAGCTTATAAATCTAGTAAGAGTAATAATACATAGACAAAAAATTATAATATAAAGTTGAATATAATAACAATCGAAATATATATAGCATTTTACCATTTACAAAACACTAAAAGCAACTCTGTAAGGTAAGTGATTCAAGTAACATACTCCCATGTAAGAGATGGGGAAAGAGGCTCAGAGAGGTTAACTGAGGTGATCTAGGTCAGACAGGAAGTAGGAAGAAATATGTATAGTGTTGTAAGAGCAGTAGAAGAGAGATACCTATGGTGAGCAATTCTCAAACTTATTTTGCTCTCATGAGCCCTTTACATTCAAAAAAATTGAGTACCCCAAACAGCTTTTATTTATGTAAGTTATATCCAATGGTGTTCTGAGAAGCAATAATTAAAATTTTGGCTGTGAGCATTTGCACTTTAGAAATTGGTCAATCTTTACAAATTTGGGCTTGCTTTCTTGTTTTGTGGATTGCTAGACTTAAGAAAGTCTTAATAGTGCATATTGAACTTAAAAGTGGGTATGTACACATTTTTTTTCCTGGTGAGTCTAGTTGTTAAACATTTACCAGTACACACTTGATTATATTCTAGTGATATATACTGTATTAGAAATCAAAACTGCTAAATTTTAAAAATGTTTAATTTATTTTGTTTTTCTTTAATTTATTTACTTTCAGTTTTCAACATTCATTTCCACAAGATTGTGAGTTCCCATTTCTCCCCTCCCCTCAAAACACCATGCATTCTGATTATCCCTTCCTCCAATATGCCCTCCCTTCTATCACATCCCTCCCTTCCCTTATCCCCACCTTTCCTCTTTTCTTGTAGGACATGATAGATTTCTATACCCCATTACCTGTATTTCTTATTTCCCAGTTGCATACAAAAACAATTCTCAACATTCATTTCTAAAACTGAGTTCCAACTTCTCTCCCTTTTTACCTTTCCCACCCATCTCCACTAAGAAGGTAAGCAATTCAATATAGGCTATATATGTGCAGTTTTGAAAAAGAATTCCATAATAGTCACATTATGAAAGACTACCTATATTTCCCTCCATGTTATCCTGCCCCCCCATTTATTCTATTCTCTTTTGATCTTGTCCTTCCCCTAAAATGTTGACTTCTAATTACTCCCTCCTCTCCTTTTCCTTCCCTTCTATCATCCCCTCCATCCTACTTATCTTCTTCTCCCCTACTTTCCTATAGTGTAAGATAGATTTTCATACTAAATTGAGTGTGCATGTTATTCCCTTATTTAAGCCATATGTGACGAGAGTAAGATTCACCTTTTCCCTCCATTGGATAAGCTTTTTCTTGCCTCTTTTATGAGAGATAATTTGCCCCATTCCATTTCTCCCTTTCTCCTCCCAATATATTCCTCTCTCACCCCGTAATTTTGTTTTTTAGATATCATCCCTTTCTATTCAACCCTCTGTGTGTGTGTGTAATCCCTCCAACTACCCAAACACTGAGAAAAGTTTCAAGAGTTACAAATATTACCTTTTCATATAGGAATGTAAACAGTTCAACTTTAGTAAGTCCCTTATGATTTCTCTTTTTCTGTTTACCTTCTCATGCTTCTCATGTTTGAAAGCCAAATTTTCTATTCAGTTCTGGTCTTTTCATCAAGAATGCTTGAAAGTCCTCTATTTCAATGAATGACCATTTTTTTCCCTTTAAGTATTATATTCAGTTTTGCTGGGTAGATGATTCTTAGTTTTAATCCTAGCTCCTTTGCCTTCTGGAATATCATATTCCAAGTCCTTTGATCCCTTAATGTAGAAGCTGCTACATCTTGTGTTATCCCGATTGTATTTCCACAATACTCATTCTAGCTGCTTGCAATATTTTCTCCTTGACTTGGGAACTCTGGAATGTGGCTACAATATTCCTAGGAGATTTTCTTTTCAGATCTCTTTCAGGAGGTGATCAATGGATTCTTTCAATATTTATTTTACCCTCTGGTTTTAGAATATCTGAGCAGTTTTCCTTGATAATTTCATGAAAGATGATATCTAGGTTCTTTTTTTGATCATGGCTTTTGGGTAGTCCCATAATTTTTAAATTGTCTCTCCTGGATCTATTTTCCAGGTCAGTTGTTTTTCCAATGAGATATTTCACAGTCCTTCTTTTTTCATTCTTTTGTAATTTCTTGGTTTCTCGTAAAGTTATTAATTTCCACCTGCTCCATTTTAATTTTTAAAGGACTATTTTCTTCAGTGAGCTTTTGAACATCCTTTTCCATTTGGCTAATTCTGCTTTTTAAGGCATTCTTTTCCTCACTCGATTTTTGGACCTCTTTTGACATTTGAGTTAGTCTATTTTTAAAGGTATTATTTTCTTCAGCATTTTTTTGGGGTCTCCTTTAGCAAGCTGTTGACTCGCTTTTCACGATTTTGTTGCATCTCTCTCACTTCTCTTCCCAATTTTTCCTCCATCTCTCTTACTTGAGTTTCAAAATCCTTTGTGATCTTTTCCAAGGCCTGAGACCATTGTATATTTATTTTGGAGATTTTGGCTAGAGAATCCTTGACTTTTACGTGTTGGTATGCATTGTTCTTCCTCATCCAAAAGGAAGAAAATACCTGTTCACCAACAAAGTCATCTGTAGTCATATTTTTTTCTCCCTTCTCTGAGCATTTTCCCAGTGAGTTAACTTGACTATTGAGTCCTTTGTCAAGTGGAAGGTATACTCTAGGGACTTGTAAGTTCTCAGTTTCCTCAAGGTGGCACAATCAAGGGAGAGGAGTTACTCCTCTTCTGGGCTGCGCTCTGGTCTGGAAGTAATCACAAGCTTTTCTGCCAAGGATCTGTGAGCAGAATTCTCTTTGCAGAGCCTCCACCAGCTCTACCACGCCAGCACTCCTCCTTACCCCAGGGCAGCCACTCAAGGCTGAGATGCAGAGCAGCAGCTCAGTTTCCCCAGGGTCTTTATGCTGAGGTCTCCAAAAATAGATGCTTCAGATGCCTGGGGCCAGCGCTAGGGCAGGACTCTGTTCCCTTCTCACCTAGGTGAAAGAGCTTTCTCACTGATCGTTGAAGCTGTCTATGTTGTTTGTGGGTTGAGGAATCTGGGTGTCGCATCTGCTCCCTGTGATTCCACCCCCTGAGACGTGCTCTAGTCCTGCCACACTGTCAAGGCTGGGCTCTGCCCCGCACCTGGTGTGATGGACCTTTCTTGTCGGCCTTCCAGGCTGCCTTGGGCTGGAAATCTCTTTCACTCTGTTGTTACATGGCTTCTACGACTCTCGAATTTGTTTAGAGTCATTTTTTACAGGTATTTTATGAGCTGTGAGGGGAGAGCTACAGCAAGTCCATCCTTCTACTCCGCCATCTTGGCTCCACTCCCTTATTGATAACTTATTTTAAACTAATAATAAATTTATCACATGCTAACATAAATATTTTTATGAAAATAGCTGTATTTTCCAAAAAAAATTTTAGAAAAAAAAAACACTGAGGAAAGTGGCATTGTTTTACATATCTTCTTAATGTCTTGTTTAATAAAAGAACAGTTGGATTCTCATATCGGCTTCTACAATCAATCCACTGCAATATGTTATTTTAGTTTATTTATAAAGAAAATCTGGCTTCACACAAATAAGTAGTTGAAAGATAGAAGAGTATTTTAATAGGTAAATAATGTGTATTATAATAAGAATAGTTGTGACCTTGTGGACACCCAGAAAAGGTTTTGAGGACCTAAGAGATCTACAGACCATACTTTTGAGAAGCACTGCCTATATTTATAGAATTCAAGGAAATGGAAGTTCAAGTACTTCTAACATTCCCTTTTTCTGTGCCAAATCCAGTGGTTGTTTATCAGTCATCATTCTCCTTGACCTCTCTGTAGGATCTAACAGTATGATTTTTTTCCCTAATAATCTCTCTTTTCTTGTCTTCTAACTGAAAAATGGATGTCCTCCAAGGACATCCTTGTCTGCCCTGGGCCTGCTTTTTTTTAACCTCTTCCATATTGGCAATCTTATCACTAGGCATTTCACTTGACAATCTCATCAGCTCTCATGGACTGAATTACATCTATGCTGATGATTCTCAGATCTTTTTATCCAGTCTTAATGTCTCTTCTGATCTCCAGTAACACATCTTCAATTGTCCATTGGACATCTTGATGTGGATATCTTTAGAACTCTTTAAACTCTGAACACAACCAAATCCACATTTACTACACGTTAATTACAAAGTTTCTAAACAATTAAAGGTCAACATTAGTGAACTGAAAATGAATGATGCACTTCTGGCAAGACATTAGAAATAAGGGTGAACTTGTATTTTCTGCTCATTTCTTCTTGAAATATAATTTAACTTTAAATATGATAAGAATGATGCCTTCACATACTTTCACTGTCAGGATTAGGGATGGTGAAATCCAACCCATACATGAGAAAGTCTTTCCTCTACAATAGACACAACAGGTATCAAATTTTCAAACTAGGGATATACAGGAATAGGGACTCACCCTGGCACAAGAAGCTCCTGAAGGAGGAAAGTCTCCCCAATTTAAGCTGGCACCTTCTCTTCATCATATTAAAATGCTAAGTGACTTGCTCAAGACCACCCAGTTAGTAAGTGTCAGTGATAGGATGTAAACTCAGGGCTTCCAAGATTCAAGGCTGGCTTTCTGTCCACTACATAAGAGATAGATGATTAACTGATGGGATAAAGTTTTGAGGGAGACAAGATGTGAATAGATCAAAGACTCACACGTCTCAGGTACATTTCTCCTTCATGTCTGTTGAGAGTGTTTCTCTTCTGCTCTGACAACAATCCCCAAGGCAGTAGTGATAGGGGAGATGATGCAAGCTATGTGGACAAGGTGCCTCACATATTGGTTATGGAAGATACCAAAAGTATTTCAATTTAACGACTGAAAAAAAAAATCTGTTTTACTTCTGAAGGAATTACTACATAGTAATTGTTGGTGCCTATAACTTCCAATGTGTGACACAGACGTATCTTAAAGAAAAATGAATGATACTGTCCAGGATAACCATTTATAACCAATGCATCAGTCACTCAAGTACTACTTTAATGCTTTATTATAAAGTGGAGGGAACCCTGGGATCTACAAGGCTTTACTAATGCAACAGAAGGTCTGGCAGATTCAAGGTGCAAAAGCATTAAATATGAGTCTAGCAGGAAAGATTGTATGTCCTTCATCCAAGGACTCATATATCTAAATTAATAACTGCTTTCATAACTCATGGATGAAAACAGACTGTCACCTACAAAGGAAGAAAAACTACACACACACACACACACACACACACACACACACACACACACGTAAAATCACAGATACTTGAAGCATATTTATTCCTTAAAAAGAATACTTAAATGCTATTTTAAAGGTATAGACAATTTAAAAAACTAAATCATTCTTGTAAATAATTCTATAAAGACCAAGAAAGAGTTCAGATAGATATTCGAAATGTTATGCTTCAGAACAGCAATCCTAAGCACAGCTGCAAAATAGGAAAACATCACTAGTTAGCATTCCAACAGAATCATTTACAAAGATAAAACTGTTTTAGAAAAAGGGAACTCTGAAATTTAGGCAAACTCGTCTGAGACAATTTTACTATGCACACTTAAGTCCCTGGGGAGAGTGGTGATAAGAGTACTAAGATGTAGTTGCAGAGCTAACTTTCAAGCAATTCATCAGTGTCAGAGAACCCAAATTCGGCACCCAAAAGTTCAAGAACACTTTCAAGGCAAGTGTAATGGTCAAACACAACAACATAATTTCCCTAGTACTTTGGGAGGAGACTTCTTTGGCTGTAACATGGGTTGCTGTAATCTTTGCTCTATCGTCATTTATAGGAGTTTCCCAGAAGAAGCCCTATCTAAAGAGAAGACAATAAATCTTAGAAAAAGATATAATTTCCTGTCTTATGGAACAGCCTGGATACTTGGTAAGACACAGAACCACCTAAAAACCCAATAGGTCTCAGCTCCACGACTGCTTCTCAGGACAGGTCTAATCCAGTTAATAGGACATAGCAGCTTCAAAAACGACTCCTTCTGGGGTGACAGAATTGTAAAAGAAACTTAGAACAAATAATCCCATTCTCTGTTTCAACTGTCCTTGCTTTTTCCCAACCCAAGAAAATAGCATTTCCTATGGAAATTTTTCTTCCACTTAGACCTTTCCTATCCAACAAATATAAAGCTGATAAAGTTTGCTTCCATGCCATAATAGAAGGCAAAGAAATCCAAACCTATTCCCTCTGGATAATTCAAGAATAAGAACAATCATAGCAACATACTGTGTGACATGGTTAGGCTGAGACAGGTTAAGAGCTTCATTTGATATGGACAGTGAATAGTATTGGGCTTAGAGTTAGAAAGAACTGGTTTATACTCCAGTCTCAGACAAGTACTAGCTGTGTTACCCTGAGCAAGTCACTTAGCTTGCAAATCTCTAGGACTCAACTGGGTTATAATTTGCATTGCTTAATGGAGTTCTCAAACCAGAAGATCCACAAGTAATGAAATACTTCCCAGATGATTCACAATCTAGTTTTTGGAGATCAGAAATAAATCTAGCTAAAATAATTATGAGCTTATTAGATTCCTAAAAGCTTTTTGCTTTTAATTTCCAGTATGATCTTAAAGGTTTCTCTTAGGGATATTGAAATTAAAATAACAAAATCCTAAAGAATTTGTAGGTCAAGGAAAATCATGGAAAAATCATGGAAATAGTACATAATTTTATTAAAGATAACGAGAATAAGGAATATACTAAAATGGTTTTTTTTTGGGGGGGAATTTATCCAAAAGAGTTCTAAGGTGAAAATTTATCTCTAAAAACTTTCCTCAAAAAGAAAAAGAATACATCCAGAAATAGGGCATGCCGCTTAAAAAAAAATAAGAGAAAAGTAAAAAAATTGAAAACTAAAATCTAACTTAAAAAGAGATTAACAAAATTGAAAGCAAAAAACATTATAAGTAATTAGGCCCTGATATTTTTGGGAAAAAAATATATAAATGACTAATTAGTTTTTTTTAAAACTAGAAGGAAAATCAAGTTACTAGTATCAAAAATTTTAAAAAACCCTCACCAAATAAAGAGACAATTATTAGAAATTATTTTACTCAATTAAAAGCCAATAAAACTCATAACCTAAATAAAAATGAGTTATGTACAAAAACGGTAAAAGAATTAGATTAACAAAACAATCTCAGAAAAATAAACTGAACAATATGTAAAAAGGAAGAAAAAGCTTCAAAAGGAAAAGAAAACCCAAGATGAGAAAGATAATTTTATCACACATTGACAGAACAATACATTTCAATACCCCAAAAACTGCTTGCAAGAAAAAGTCTAGGGGACCTATAAAATACCTCTGTAACACAAATATAGTCCTGATACATAAACTAAGGAGAGTTAAAATAGAGAGTGGGGGAAAAAAAAATCTACATTATCATGTCTACAAGAAATATTGATACAAAAAAATTTACATAAAATTAATAAAATTATTTAAAGCATGAAGACTATAACATTATATGACAAAATTCTACACTACAGAATCAAATCTGTAAGAAACTGATGCAAAAAAATTAAATAAAATATTTATATGAAGACGGATCATAAAAATTATACACCATGGCCAGGAATGCAGAGTTGGTTCAACAAAAACTACATAAAAGTTTTTGCAAAGATAGTGCTAAAATCAGAAATAAGTAAATGGGGAAAATGTTCATTATGTTTCTCTGATAAAGGTATCATTTCTGAGACATATTGGTGAGCCATTCCCGAAATGATAAAGCCAAAAGATACAAACAGGCATTTTTCTAAGGAGGAAGTCCAAGCAATTAATTAATATGAAAAACATTCCAAATCATGAACTACAGAAACTAAAACAACCTTGAAGTTTTACCTCACATCCATTAAACTGGCAAAGTTGACCAGAAAAGAAAAGAAAAAGAAAAAAGACAACAGTAAATGTTGGAGGGATGGTGGGAAAGCAGGCATTTTTAATGTGATGTTGCTGAAGCTACATCCACCATTCTGGAAAGCAATTAGGAGCTATTAAAAAAAAAAAAAGACTATACATTCTGACTCAGTGGATACCACTACTATGCTTAGAACCAAAAGAGATAAAATAAACAGAAAAAGTACCAATATGTACAAAAATACTTTTAGTAGCCCTTTTTTTGGTAACAGTAAAGAACTGTACACACAAAGAGGAATACTTTGGGAAATCCCATCCCAACTGCACTGGGGAATGACTAAAAAAATGACAATATATGAACATAATCGAATATAATTGTGCCATAAAAATAATGAAATGGATAGTTTCATAGAAACCTTAAAAAGACTTGCAGGGACAGATACAAAGAAAGCAGAAGCAGGGAAACAATTTCTGCAATAACAACACTGCAAAGACTAACAGCTCTGAAGGACTTGTGAACTCTAATCAATGCAATGAACTACAGTTTCAGAGAAACAGTGAAGTACACTACCCATCGCCTGAGATGGAAAAGAGGCAGATTAAATATATATTTGGTCATGGCCAAGGAGGGAATTTTTTTTGTTTGACTATGCATATTAGTTAAAATTAGTTTGGTGTTTCTTTTCTCCTCACTAATTTGAGGTAGGGAAGTGGAGAGGAAGAGAAAATAAGTGTTTGTTAATTGAAAATTGCATCTATTTTTCTTCAGTGGATTGATGGTAGTCTCCTAGGAAAAGCTGGTCAAATAGTATTTTTACTATTCCTTCTGGGTGTATGGAAAAAAGGGGAGGTTTGAGCTATCCTCACTGTTTATGCTGGTATCAATAAAGTTGGCCATGGTGTTTACCCCAGAAACTTTTAGTTATAAAAGAGACCAGCATGGCAATATCATAACACATTTCATTCACAAAAATCAAACTGATACATCTACTTTGGAAATGTGCAAACAACAGTAGAGGCAAGAAGGTACAATGTTTCATTGCATTCAGAAATTTGTTGCAGCTTTGTAGGCCATGTACAGTGAATTATATAGCGAGTCATATGCATAATAAACATTGCTTGCCTTTGTTTATTGTTTTAAGTTATAGACAGAAAGATCTATATGTATATATGTGTGTGCATATATAGATGTAGCTGAATGACAGAGCTATACAAAAGATGATGCTTTAGAAAATTTGTGCACAGAAACAGTAAGCTGAAATAAATATTAACAAATGTGAAAAATTCCAGAAGCTTAAATCTTTGAAAGAGAAATATTTTAAACAATTACCTGGGAGAATTTTCAGCAAACACAAAAGGATGTCTCATCCAACTGGCAATGTAATTGGGGTGGGGGACTTTTCTCTGACCAAAACTTAAGGGAGTTGAGAAATATGATAGAATTAAATGTATTTAATTGTGTGCAGGATTTAGAAACTCAGAGCAAGAAATATTATCTTTATAGCCTATAAATTTATTTACAGGATATTATATATTACATATATTATTTATTTACAAATATCATATATAATTCATTTACAGGATATTATATATTTCTTCATTTTGTTGACTTTCTTCCCTTATGCCCCTTCCCCCCGCAATATTCAGTAGCAAACTGTCATGAATAACCAATAATTCAAAACTATCCTTAGAAGCAAGGGGGTTAGATATACTCTTTTTTTCCTATTGCAGATGTCTAGCACTCCCTTCAATGTGCCTCCCCTGCCCCCCAAAAGGGGCCTGTTCCAGAAGAAAGCTGAGTAATAGGAGATAGATAGTTTATACAGTATCTCTCTGTATTTGGAAAACTCCACCAACCCCTGACCAAGTCTAATTTAATTTAGCACAGCAAACATTTATTAAGCAATTGCTGTGTACAAGACATAGTTCAGGATGAGGGAGGATAAAGCACACACATGTAAACACAAAACCGATGTAAAATGATGGCATCCTCTTAGGAGAAGATCGCCTTTCATTTACATCTTCTCTATCTTGTATGGCATTAGACTGTGATCTCCTTGAGGGCAGGCGCCATGTTTCTGCCTTTCTTTGTATTTCCCAGAATTTAGCACAGTGCCTGGTACCAAGTACGTTCTTAAAGGAACACTTGGTGCTGACGACAATAATGTCGATAATTTCAGTGGTGATAATGCTCAAAAGAGAGAAATCACTAACAACTCTACTCAGTAGTTGGATCTAATCTATGCTCTGACAGAAACTAGGAAAGATATCAGGAGAAAGTGAGGGGCAAATGCATTCTAGACATGGGAAGGCCACCTATTCAAAAGTACAAAGGTGGTACACTGAATGAACAAAGTACAAGAACAATCTAATCTGACAGAAATGGCGTGTAGAGGAGTAACATGAGACAAGACTGGACAAACAGAGGGTGCTAGATTATAAAAAGATTTATATATGCAGGGTTGAAAAAAACCTAAATTTTGTTTTAGGGTTTATTAGAATGACTGTCTGATGAGGTTTTACAAATACCTGAAGAAAGGAGAAAAGCTAGATAGAAAGGA
Source organism: Potorous gilbertii (assembly GCA_028658325.1). Taxonomy (NCBI): domain Eukaryota; kingdom Metazoa; phylum Chordata; class Mammalia; order Diprotodontia; family Potoroidae; genus Potorous; species Potorous gilbertii. The sequence continues at coordinate 162,795,681 of CM053770.1, forward strand.
GAAAGGGAAAGATTTTCTAATTGAAAGAAGAATAACAAGGGGAAGTAAAAAGGTTTTCTTAAATAAAGCAAAGAAATAGAAGAAAATAATAAAATGGGAAAGACAAATCTCTTCAAGAAAATTAAAGATATCAAGGAAAATTGCACACAAAAACGAGCATGATAAAAGAGAAAAATCACAAAGATTTAAGAGAAACAGAAGAGATTAAGAAAAGGTGGCAAGAATACATAAAAGAACTATACAAGAAAGATCTTAATACCACCAATCCTCTTACTGATCTAGAGTCATACCTCCTGAAGACTGAAGTCAAGTGAGCCTTAGGAAGCACTGAAAACAATAAGGTTAGTGGAGGTGATGGAATTTCAACCAAGCTATTTAAAATCCTAAAAGATGTTACTGCTAAAGTGCTGAATTCAATATGCCAGCAAATTAGAAAAACTCAACAATTGTTACTAGGGTGGAAAAGATCAGTTTACAACCCTGTCCTAAGGAAAGGCAATGCCAAGAAATGTTTAAATTATTAAACAACTGTACTCAATTTCACCAGCAAGGTCATGTTTAAGATTCTGCAAGCTAAGGTACAGCAATATATGAACCAAGAATTATCAGAAGAGCAGGCTGGTTCTCAAAGAGGCAGAGAACTAGAGATCAAATTGCCAACATTTGCTGGATTATGGAGAAAGGAAGGGAGTTCCAGAAAAATATCTTTTGCTTCACTGACTACACTAAAGCCTTTGACTGTGTGGATCACAACAAAATGTCTAAGTTCTCAAAGGGATGGGAGTACTAGGTCATGTTACTTGTCTCCTAAGGAAACTATATGTGTGCAAAGAAGTAACAGAACTGAACATGGAACAACTGATTAGTTTAAGACTGGAAAAGGCATAAGACACCTTATTGCCACCTTATTTACTTAAATGATATGCTGAGTACATCATGCAAAATGCCAGGTAGGATACATCAAAATCTAGAGTCAAGGTTGCCAGGAGAAACAGCAACAATCTCAGACTTGCAGATAATACCACTCTGATGGCAGAAAGGGAAGAGGAATTAAGAAGCCTTTTGATGAAGACAAAAGAAGTAACTGTGAAAGCTGACTTGAAGCTTAACATGAAAAGAAAAACCAAACCGAAAAATGTCCCCGCAAGGTCTTGGCAATTGGTCTTATTACTTCCTGGCAAACAGATGGAGAAAAAAATGCAAAGAGTGTCAGATTTTATATTTTTGGACTCAGGAGGTCACTGCAGATGGTGACGACAGCCATGAAATTAAAAGACGCTCCTTGAAAAAAAAAGCTATGACAAAATCTGGACAGTGTACTAAAAAGCAGAGACATCGCCTTGTTGTCAAAGGTGGATAAAGTCAAAGCTGTAATTTTTCTGGTACATGGCTGTGACAGCTGGAATATACGGAAAGCTGAATATTACAGAATCAATGGTTTCAAACTGTGGGGCTAGAGAAAACTATTTTTAGAGTCCCTTGAAGAGCAAAAAGTTCAAACTGGTCAATACCTAAAGAAATTAATTCAGGCAATTCACGGGAAAGTCAAAACTGAAGCTGAAGCTTAAATATTTTGGCCACATAATGAAAAGATGGAGCAGAATGGAAAAGACCCTGATGTTGGGAAAGACTGAAGTGAAAAAGGAAAAGTGGATGGCAGAAGATGAGATGAAGTGCCATGGAAATAATAAACATAAACCTGGACAGACCTCAAAAGACATTTGGGGGATAGAAGGTTCTGGCGTGCTGTAGACCATGGGATAATGAAGATTCAAACATAAATGAACAACAACAAAAAGGGAACCATTGATAATTAGAAGTTTTGAAACTGCCACTGGTGGGGCTGTGACAGAGCACCAATTAAGGAACAATAAGTGAGAGTAAGGATCTTGTTAAAGAGATAACATGAATTTGTGGCAGATTTCTTCCAGTACCACTGTCTAGGGCAGGACTTTTTGAACTTTTCCCACTCAAAACCCCATCACAACCCACAGTTTAAGAAGCACTGATCTAGGGAACAGAAGCAGAGGCGGGAGAGGGTGAAGGCAATCCAGGATTGGTGATCAGGAGGTCATGAACAGCAATAGGATACAAGACAATAATCAGTGATTAGTTACATAATCTATGTAATCATCAGGGTATAGTTCAACAGTGAGACCATGAGGAAAAGAGAGTGAGAACATCACTGTGAATGACTGAGGAAAATGAAGCTACTGATCATGGGAATTTAGGAAGCTGATGAACTGGAACGTACCGGATTTGAGGGGAAATAAGTCTACGAAAGATTTTAGAAGTCCCATTAACTCGGTGATCACTCGTTACTTTGAAAAACTCATGAAAAAGATGCTTTTAGTTATCCAAGATCAATCCACCCAAGTATACAAAATACATAGTTTCAATTATAAAATGTTTTTTAATTTGCTGGAGGAATATTCAGCACTCATGGCTGGGCTATGCCGAAATGATAAAAATGACAATATTACCAAAATAATCTATAGGGGTAATACTATACTAATTAAATTATTAACAGAAGATTTTTCAGACCTTAATAACAAAATTCAATTGGAAAAATTAGAGACCTAGAATATTAAAGAAAATAATGAAAAGAGGTAAGGAGGAGGAATAACACTTTCAGACCTCAAACTATATTATAAAGTAGCAATCATCAAAATTATCTAGAATTGGATGAAAAAAATGGTAAATTGATGGAAGAGACTAGACAAATAAGAATAAGAAACAATGGAACTCAAACCCAAAAACATAAATTACTTAGGAAAAATTCCCTATCTGATAAAAACTGCTGGGAAAGCTGGAAAGCAATCTGCCAGAAAATCAGACTAAGACCAAGATCATATGGCATATTACATAATACATTTTAACTGGATACATGACCTTAATATTAAAGATCACATTATATAAAAATTAGAAGAGTAGACAGCTTTATCAATGTATCAATCAGATGTACCGGGTTTTTTTATCCTCTTAAAATTTTTTTATTATATTGCCTCTAAAACAAACGCATAAGCAAGCAAACAAGGTGAAAAGTGAAAAGCACTACCCTTACAGTACAAAAAGTCACACTATTATAGGTAATATGGCTATAACTGCAAATGAAAAATGAATCCATGAGGCCACCACCTTAGACATCCTAATCCTAACATTTAATGATGTTATACTTAACTCCAATTAATAAAAGGCAATAATACTGATGAATATAGGAAATGAAAAATAAAAAAAAATCACTACTATGATAGTATAGTAGCAAGAGATAGCTGGGATATTAAAGCAATTATCAATGAATCTGAAAATTGTTAAGATGAAAGAAAATTATTTGAAAGTTTCTTTCCTTACACGGTTTTTTTTGTGGGGGAGAGGAGAAAGTTTTAGGCTTTGCCATTTACTATCTACCACAGATGATAAGCTTATCTATACTTCTTCCTCGTCTGAACTTATAAAGAATGAGGGTTATAGTAGTTGATCTTTTTGAAGTGAACAAAGCCATGGAGAAACTGAGATCAGGATCAATATCCACCAAAAGATTCTCAGTTGCCATATAATAACCCATAACCTGCCTTCAGCAGAAGAACTCATTAAGATTTCCAGATGTTATGCAGCCCAACCATTTCCATACTTCTGCTGATTCATTTGCAGTTTTGCATAAATTGCTGTTTTGGTTTGGCTGCAAAGATTTTCTTCTATGATATACAAAATGTCTTCCATATAGAGTGTCTAAAATAACTACATCATCACTGCATTGTAACTAAAAAGAGGAGTTTTGAGTTTTATTTTAATATAGCTACGATTAATCCCAATTTTATTTAATTTGTAAACTTTTCTGAAATTCCATAATCTGGCAAATGGAAAGCAAACATTGTACCACTGTACTTGAGTTATTCTGGACTTGCTGATTTGCTTGATTTATCATAAAAGTCATAAAATTTTAGTCCAAAAATCAAGAGTATTTTTGCAGGCAAAGGCACAAGTATTACATATATTTTTCATTTTTACTTTCATCCAGTAATTCAAAAGTTACTTCTATCCATGCTACTACTATAAAATCATGATTCTAATTGGAATTATCAGCTGTAAATCACTACTACCTTTGTTTCTCACACAAGTTAATCTGGCCAGAAATAGAGGTACAGACTGTACAGATGATCAGATCGTGTTTCTGAATCAGAGAGAAGAGAACCAAAAAAAATTTTTTTACACATAAAACTTTTAAAACATTTTTATTTTAACATTTGATTGTTTCTCCTGTGAAGTCAAACTTACATAAGTAATTTTAATATGATAGATTAAAGTTCAAAACTGTCTATGATTTAAGCACTTCCAACACATTTAATTTACCACTGATTCTGGAAAATGGGAAATTAAGAAAAACATAAGACTTTTTCACTCCTTCCTGAAAGAAAAAATTTAAACCAATGTAAAAGAATACCTAGAAGAGTTGACCCATCCATGATATTATGACACAAAAAATCCACATACCTATTTAATTCTTAGACTTCTATCACCAAAGCCATTAGTCCCAATTTTATGGTATTCATGGAGAAAACTGAAGCAAAAATACTCTGTTCAATGGAATACTAAAAGTTCCTGAGATGGAGGAAAGATGGCAGAGTAGGAGGAAGCAGTACAGCAAGTTCCCCCACAAAACCCTTGCATAAAAAAAAACCAAATAGATCTAGAAAATGCAATAGACACATTCCTGATAGGAACATCTAAGAAAAAGTAATGATGAGTCATTTTTCCAGCACAGGGAGGCACAGCAAGACACAAGGGACATCTATGGACACTGGGGATGGGTCTGATATAGCTTACAGAATATTCCAGCAAGCAGGGAGAGGCTGTGAACCAGGCCAAAGAGTCCCAGACCTTTATGGAGCACTACCATAGAGACAGGTGTGAAATTACACTATTTGGGTTCCTGCAATTATGCCAGGGCCCTAAACTCTTCCACACCCTGAGTACCTGACATGAAATCCAAAGTCAGGAAATAGGCTAGAAGAATGAGCAAAAAAATAGTATCACAATAAAAAATTATCATAAGAACAGATAGAAGAAGAGAATGATTCCAAAACATCTACAAGCAAAGCCTCAGGGAAAAACACAGCTTGGATACAAATTCAACTAGAATTCCTAAAAGAAATGATGCAAGGATTTTTTTTAAAAGAGTTAAAAATATTTTTATCAATAAAATGAGAGGAAAAAATTGGAAAAGAAATGGAAAGAGAATTAATAACGTGGCATAAGAAAACAAACTCCTTGAAAAAAGAATGAATCAAACAAAAACCAATGACTCCATGAGACAAGATACATTTTTAAAAGGCAAAAAGATTAAAAAAAACCCAGAAGAAAAATAAGGTATTTCCTAGCAAAAACAACTGACCTAAAAAACAGATCAGAGGAAAAAAATTAAGAATCATTGTACTCTCTTGAACACAATGGCAACAGGAGCTGAGATGCCATATTTCAAGAAATCTTAAAACAAAGCTGCCAGATTTCTTTGAACCAGAGGACACAGTGAAAATAAAAGGGATCCAACCAGTTACTTCTAAAAAGAAACTCCCAAATGAAAACTCCAAGGCATATTTCCTCTCAAATCCAGAGCTTCTAGGTCAAAGAAAAAATACTGAAAGCAGCCAAGAGGAAAGAATTCAAGTACTGAAGAGTCAGGTCAGGATTATTTCCAATTTAGCAGTCACTGCTATAAAGAAAGAGAAAGTTTGGAATACCACAGTTCAGAAGACAAAAGATATATAGATATATAGGCTTTATATAGGCTTTCAACCAAGAGTAACTTAACTCAACAAAACTATATAATTCTAAAAAAAAAAAACCACGAAAAATAATGATAAAGAACTAACAATGATAAACTGCTTATTTTCTAATATGGGAGATTTTACAAGTAGCCCTTTGAACTCTACCAGTGAACCTGTGATGATCTTAAAAGAAGAATGGAAAGGGAGGGAAAGAAGAATATAATGGGGATGGGAGGGAGAGAAGGAATTGTAAGAAGTATAATGGTAAACAAGATGTAAGGGGCATCCAAGTGGACAGAATGCCAGGTCTGGAATCAGGAAGACTTGAGTTCAGATCTGATCTCAGACCCTAGGTGGTAACCCTACTTGCCTCAGTTTTTTGTGTGTGCTGCAAATCACTCCGGTATCCTTGCCAAGAAAACCCCAAATGGGTTCACCAAGAGTTGGACATGACTGAAAGGACAGAACAACAAAAATGCAAGGAGAACAAGGAAAAAGGATGAGGAAGCTGCTGATACTTGAACCTCTCTTGTAAACAGGTGAAAGAAAGGAAAAATACATACACAGAGTTGGGTAGAAAAATATATTTCAATAGACAGAAGGGAGGGAAAGGGGAAAAAGGAGAAGGGGAATTTGGAGGGAAGGTATATCAAGGGAGCAATCAGTCCCAAGCAAAACAAACTCTAAAAACATACAAAAATATTTATGGCTCTTCTTTGAGAATGCAAGGGGGTACCCAATAATTAGGAGATAGTTGAACAAATCATGGTATATAAATATGAAGGCATACTATTGTGCTATTAGAAACTATGAAGGTTTCAGAGAAGTCTGGGAAGATGTATAACTTGATGCAAAGTGAAAAGAACAGAGCCAGAAAGAAGAATGAAGACAACAGCATGGTAAAGACAAACAACTTATAAGGAATTAGGAACTCTGATCAGTGTAATGATGAAGCATGACTCCAGAGAACTAATGATGAAATATGCTCCTGACCTGCTGATAGAGAGGTGAAATAATCACAATACAGCCTTAGACAGTTTTTATAATTTTTTTTTGAACATGCACACAACCAATATAGAAATTTGTTTTGTTTGACAGTGTCTTTGTGACAGGAGCTATCATACACCCCATGCTGTCTTTCTAGTGGTGACCTGAAGAATATCTACATTGTGTCCTTTCACTTCAATAATCTGGGTTATTTTCTTTTTATCATTAAAAAATTTTTTTTTATCATTTTAAAAAATTTTTCTTTTTATCATTTTTTAAAATATAGAGCAATTCAGGTTTATGTTTCCTTATGGCTTTTTGGGGGTTACCAGATGATGGTTATATTCTTTCTCTGTCTCTCCTGTTTTCCTGGTCACTATTTTTTGAGAGTATTTATCTCACCTGGTCTTCCACTTTTAATGTCAGTTGATCTGCCTCTATTTAAAAAAAAATGTTCTATTATTTGAATTGCTAAGTTATGTTTATTGCATCTTTTTTTCTTGAAAATGTCTAAAACTTGACTAAGTTTTCCCGACTAATCTTCCAAATTATTTATAGTTATCTCTTCCACACTGCAACTTTTCCCCATCACTGTTCTGATATATCATGGACTGGTAAAAGAAATCAAAAGGGAATTTTGGAGAAGTTTTGCAGAAGCAACAGATGACAAATGAAGGCCAGCAGATGACAGAGAAAAAGTTTAGAAACTCAGAAATGAATAAAATATATGCATAGTATTGTATAATGTCAACATACTCTTAAATTTTAATACAACAATTCAGACTTCTCTGGTATGAAGGGAGGACCAAAAAGTTTTATGCTGATTTTCCAGATCACAGCGGCATCATACCCCTAACCCTGGTGAAGTAGAAAAGATGACTATTCTAATCCTATCTCTTCCTTCAATTCTCTTATTGGGCTTTCCACCACATTAGTCAGAAAATAAACATTTATGAAGTGCCTGCTATGTACCAGACACTGTGCTTAGTGCTAGGGATACAAATATGAAAAACTTCCTATCCAGTAGCAATACTGGGCTGGGGGAGAGGGGTGCAAGGGAGAGTTTGGAAGTGGGGAGGTGGGAGAAGAAGGAAGGAAGGTACCCAGTATAGGATATAGTGCAAAGGAGGGCAGTTGGTAAAAGAGTACTGAGGGTACTGTTAAGGTGCGGGCTGATACCATTTAAAAAGATGATGAAGTTTCCTGTCCATGGTAGACTGCAGTAGGAGAAACCACACTGCCCAGGAAGCCAGCCTGGGATTAAAGACAGTCAGTGGAGACAACCTTGAGGAAAATGATCATAGGCAGCAAATATTAGAGCCACCTGCTCCATATCCATAGTTTCACAGGCCTCTCTTTCTATGCAATGTTCCAGGAGGGATTTCAGTTCTTGCTACTATTTTCACTCAACAAGCTTTAGAGTTAGTCCTTTCTGGAATTTTAGCTGTAGTTATTGCAAAATTCTTTTCTTTTGTAGGTTGATCCTGGGATTATTTTACTAAAATACTTATTTAAGTGTGTATGGAGGCTTTTTGATTTGTTTTCTTATTCTTTCAGTCTTTCCACTAGTTATTCACTAACATCACACTCCTTCTAAGCAGACTTTACTCCAGAATTTCTCCTTGTTGAGGAGTAGAGGAATCAAGGGGAGCATCAAGGAAGGGTGACTAGTAAATGTCCTTGATGGTCGTCCATCCAACAGGAGTTATTTCAGTCACTGGTTAAGTCAATGAGAGGGTTATATTAGATTATCTCTGAGTTACATTCCAGTTGTATTATTCTGATATTTTATACCATGACTTGAATATCATCAGGAATATTTACCCTAAATTAATGCCTTATAAAATAAAACACAAATGTTTAGAAAGAGTCCTTTCAATCAGTGATGTTTTCAAATATGAAATGAACAATGACATCTGGTAGGATAGGAAGAACATGGGAAAATGCCTGAATTATAAGTATCGAAGCTTCACTGTAAAATTACTCATGCATCATAGTAATGACACTTCTTTATAAATTTCCCTTGACTGAAATGGCCTGGAGAAAGCCTAATCAAGGACTGTCCTGAGGCTGAAAGAGTACTTCTCAGGCTACCTGAAAAAAGCTGAGAAAGGTGACTTAAAGAAAAGGTGAACATGAGTGCTTTTATTAGCCTTTTCCCAATTTAGTGAAAAAGGGAGACTTATCATGACTCTCTTTACTCTTTCACTGATCGAGCCCTTCCTAACTCCAACACTGCCTTACATATAAATGTGCAATAAATAATTATTGAAAGCCTGATTTCCGCAGCTATCAGTGCAATCGAAATGATTTTATATGGATTACTGAATCTTTATTTCAGTCTTTCCCTGCTCTGATGAATTCTATAATAAAAATTTCCTTCTATGAATCAAAAGAAGTCTTAATACCTAAAGCAATAAAGGAGAACAAGAACCAACAGTGACCAACATTATTACTGCATACTAATTTGAAAATTTTAAGAAAATCCTGGCCAAAAAAACCCCTCAAACTATTGTAATTTGTCCCAAAAAAAGTTCATGGTTATCTAGCTAGATTTCTAACAAGGAGAACAAGGAAGATTCAACATCAAGAAACCAACGTAATTAATCATAATAAAAACAAAAATATTTACAACCACATGATTATATAAATAGTTACAGAAAAAAGCCTTTGGCAAAGTACAACACTCATTTCTGTCAAAAATACTACAAAGCACATGCATAGGAGAATCTTTTGCAATGGATATTTTCTGTTGCTGTACAGATGAGATTTAAAGTTACTACTGTTCACATAATATTGTGTGAATATAATACAGCACAACAGAGTATCTTCCCTTGGAACATTAGTCCAAATTTCAGAAATACTTAAGTTATTTCCAAATTGATTCTCAAGCCACTATTTCAAAAATTTGCTTTAAAACGCTGAAATGAGCATGGAAGAAAATAGTGTATGTCACAATTCTTATGACTGCAACTGAAAGCCAAAATTTCTCAATGTATTTTAAGTCAAATCCCAAACAATTCAAAGAAATTATTATTATTAATTATATTTATAATTATTATATTTATTATATATTAATTATATTTAATAATTATTGTTATTAAAATGAACCTATAGTAGAGGAGTCACTGTTAGGACTGATATAGGCTACTAAGAGATGTTCTATTATAGAAGAAAATGGCTTTGGTAAATGGCACTAGAAATTTCTTATGTTTTTAAAAAGAAAAACATGGTTAAATAAGGGAATGAATTTTGCTTGACTATTCATACTGACTACAAGGGTTTCACTTTGTTTTTCAAAGGATGGTGAGGGAGTTGGAAGGGACTGAAAATAAGTTGCTGTTTATTTAAAAAAGGATTTTTTTTTAAAAAAGAATATATTCTCTTTTCTTAAAAAGAAATATGCAAAATAATTCTAATTTCAGGGTCTGAGAGTACAGAAATATTAAAGAATTCTGTGGAGATCAAAGATTGATTTATAGAGAGAAAAAGGAAAAAAGGAGGTAGATGAGAATATAGGCTGGGTCACCTCAAGCTCATGTCAAAAACAACAAATTTTTTTCAATATCCATCAAAATCAACTGTCCCTTCAATATCTTGATAATAAAACATTAAATGACTTGATTAGGTATGTTTGAGGAGAAGAAAGAAAAGGATTGATTTATTTCTTTTTTGGGGGTAATCAATCTATAGAGTTTGACAGTAGCTGAGTTTTGTCAAAATACTGAATGATAAAAGAGATGGGCTATCAATGAGCTCACCCATTTTATAAATTGTCTCCTGGGTTGCAGCTGCTTTTGAGACTACTGGTACATGGAGCAGCATTGGAGAAGAAATGAGCATTTCCCTCAAAATAGTCCCAAGTTAAAACTTCTAATTATCAGCATCCTAAGAAAATATTTCAGGAGTAGGCATTTATCTAATAGTTTGTGAGTGATAATTATATAATTAGATGCTTTCTAACAGATAAAAATTTTCAAGAAAATTTCCAACAAATATTCAATAATCTAATGAACAAAATAAAACTAAAGGAAAACTGACTAGAAGATGAATATTTGTTCGAGATAAGAGATGAGGCCTCTCTCTCGCCACTTGCAGTAACTTAGAGTTTTTCGATCAGATTAAACCATAATACAGAATTGATTCCTAACAAGGCAAGAACTTTATTTTTCCAAGTCAATGGGAAAAAAAAATCTAATTTCCATAACTTTTCTTCTTTCTAGCAGTTCTTAACTAAATTAATTGGAAATACAAAAATGCAAAGAAAATAGAGGGGAAAAAAAAGACATGAAACACAACCTCAAGCTGAGTAGCAAGGATACAAAACCCCTATATGACCACCTTCCCAGAAAGCTAGAAGCTAAAAGAAACTATTTTCATTCATTCCTTCTTCAACTTTAATGGGCTGAGCAATTACTGCACTGAACAAGCTCTTTTAACACTTGGTGTACTTTTCAGCAGTGCATTACTTTCCCAGGTTTCTCAAGGCTCATTTAAATGGTACAGAAAACTCCCTCTACGAAGCTGTTCTTAGGGTTCACTGAGTTTAAGATGTGAGATATGGAGGTGTTTATCATGAGGTACAATGGAACTATGAAGGAGAGTAACAAGAGCAAGCTGGAAAAAGGTTTTTTTAAGAGAAAAAAGTGGGAAGGAAAAAAAAGCAACTTCTGTAAGATTAAAAAAAAATTTGGATGAATATGGATGTACTAAAAAGAAGCAATGATCCATCTGACACAAATACTATATAAGTAATAACCCCATAACAAATAATCTCTACAAGGAAGACAAGAGAGTAAAGGACAGAAATACCTTGTCACCAATGATGCTGGGACAATCTAATTAATGTAATAACGTAGTATGCAGACCAATTATTCTAATCCACCCAATCCCAGCAGCAATGAAAGGAATCCTAGAACTGATTCTTTTCATAAAGGTTGGCATGGTAGCAGTCTAACCAGGCAAAAGTGAGAACAGAGGCTACGAGTTCTTTATTGAAATAAAGGAGAGAGTACATATTCAGGGCAGCTAAGTGAAGCAGTGGACACGATGTCAGCCCTGGAGTCAAACCCAGCCCCAGACACTTATTACATGGGGGGCCTTGGACAAATCAATTAACCACTGTTTGACTCTATTTCTTCCTCTGTGAAACAGGTACCACCTTAGGAACCACCTCCCAGGGCTGCCGTGAGCATCAAATGTAAAGCATGTAGCACGGTGTCTACCAGACGGAGACACTGTAAACGTAGTCATTGTGATGATTATATGGAGAAACGGAGAAGGGTAGGACTGAGCAGAAGAGAGAAGAAACGACAGAAAATGTCTGATGCTGGAGCTCGCGTATGTTCAATCTCTATGTGCAGATTTAAACTTCAAGTATCACTTGGCCATGAAATAAGTCAGCACATACTGATCAGAGTTACTAGGTTTTTTCACAGCTGATCATCCTTATAATACTGATGTAATAGTATAAATTTTTCTCCTAGTTCTGCTCACTTCATAGTGAATATAAGACTTCCCAGGTTTTCTGAAACTGTCCCTGTTAATCATTTCTTACAGAACAAAAGTATTTCATCACATTCATATACCATAATTTGTTTAGTCATTCCCCAGTTAAAAGGCATTCTCTCAGTTTAAAATTCTTTACCAACTCAAAAAGAGCTGCTATGAATATTTTTGTGCATATAGGCTTTTTACCTTGTTCTTTAATCTCTTTCAGGATGTAGAAAGAGTAAAAGTATTGCTAGGTCAAAGGACATGTAGAATTGAACAGTTTTCTGGGCAGAGTTTCAAATTGCTTTCCAGAATGAATGGACCAGTTCACAACTCCACCAAAGGTACACTAGGGTACCCATTTTCCCACATACCCTCAAGTATTCTTCATTTTCCTTTTCTGTCATGTTAGCTAGTCGGATGGGTATGACAGAGTAATACAGAGCTGTTTTAATTTGCATTTCTCTTAATATCAGTGATGTATTGCATTTTTCCATAGGACTATTGACAGCTTTAACTTCTTCCTCTGAAAGCTGCTTGTTCATACCCTTTAATCATTTATCAATGGGAGAATGGTTCTTATTCTTAAAAATCTGGCACAGTTCTCGATATCTTTTAAGAGATGAGACCTCTATCAAATAAACTTTCTGTAATTTCTTCCCCAATTTGCTACTTTTTATACAATTTTGGCAGTGTTGGTTTTGTTTGTGAACAACTTTCTAATTTTATGTCATCAATGTTAATGACTTAACATCTTGTGAACCTTTCTGTCTTTTGTCTGGTATGAATTCTTTCCCTATCCACAGATAATTTCTTTCATGTTTACTAAGTTACTTCTGATACCAGTTTTTATATCTACATCAAATAACCATTTTGAGTATATATTGGGATGTGGTGTGACATGTTGGTCTCTGCTAGACTACCTTCCAGTTATAGCATTTTTGTCTAATACTGAATTCTTGTCTCAATAGCTTAGGTCATTGGATTTAACAAACACTAGATTACTAAGCTGATTTACTTCTGTATAATGCGTACCTGATCTGTTTCACTGATCAACCCCTCTATTTCTTATCTGGTACCAAATTGTTTTGATGATTACAGCTTTGTAATACACTTTGAGATCTGATACTGCAAGGCCCCTTTCCTCTTCATTTTTTTCATTAATTCCCTTGATAATTTCAACCTCTTTTGCTCCAGATCAATTTTATTATTTTTTTTTCTAGCTCAGTAAAGAAATTCATTGGTAGTTTGATTGATATGGCACTGAATAAGCAAATTAAATAGCGATGTTACTTTTATTATATTGTTTTGCCCTATCCATGAATAATTAATATTCCTCCAATTATTTCAGTCTGCTTTTACTTGTATGGAGCTTATTTTTGTAACTGTGTTCCCATAGTTTGTGTGTATCTTGGCAGGTAGACTTCTTAGTATTTTATATTCTCTATAGTTATCTTAAATAGAATTTCTCTTTCTGTTTCTTCCTACTGGGTTTTGTTGGTAATATGTAGAAATACTAATGATCTGTGCAGGTTTATGTTATATTCTGCTACTTGGAGAAAGTTGTTGTTTCATCTAGTTTTTTAGTTGGCTCTGTAGGGTTCTTTAAGTAATCCATTACATCATCTTCAAATAATAATAGTTGTGTTTCCTTACTATGTTTATTTCTTCAATTTATTTTGCTTATCTTACTGCTATAGCTAGCATATCTAATGCAATAAAGAATGATAAAAACGATAATGGACACTCCTGCTTCACCCATGATCTTATTAAAAAGGCTGCTAGAATTAGAAGTAATGTTTGCTCTTGGTTTAAATAGATACTACTTTAATTCCTAGCAAATACTTTCAATGTTTTCCAGTATTTTTCTTAAAAGGAATGAGCATTTTATTTTTTCAAAAGCTTCTTCTGCATCTATAGAAATAATCATTTTGTTGTTTTTTTAAAATTAATATAGTCAAATATGCATATTGTTTTCCTAATACAGAGGCAGCCCTTATATTTTTGGTATAAATGGATTTTGGTCATAATATAGGATCTTTGCAATATATTGCTGTTATCTCATTGCTAGTATTTTATTTATATTTTTACACCAATATTCATTAGGAAAATTGTCTAGTTTTCTTTCTCTCTTTTGACTTTTTGGCTTAGGTATTGAGAATAAAATTGATGTCATAGAAGGAATAGTAGGCCTCATTCTTTATCTATTTTTTCCAAATATTTTATGTAACACTGGAATTAATTGTGGCAGATAGGTAGGTGGCTAGTGGATACAGTGCCAGACCTAAATCAGAAGGACATGAATTCAAATATGGCCTCAAACTAGTTGTGTGACCTGGGCAAGTCACTTAACCTTGTGTGCCTTAGTTTATTCCTCTGTAAAATGAGCTGGAGAAAACACCAAATGTGACTATGAAGAGTCAGACATGATTAACTGAGTAATCAACAACAACTGGAAATGTCCTACAGATGCTGGTAGAATTTACCTGTAAATTCAACTGATTCTGGATTCTTTTTTTCTTATGAGGCTCACTTATGGTTTGTTCAATTTCTGTTTTCTTAGACAGGGTTCTATTTTCAGTTCTGTTAATCAGAGCAATTTATATTTTTAAAAAATATTCCAATACTTCATATGGACTGTCAGTTTTATTGGAATAAAGCTAGGCAAAACACCTCCTAATAATATATTTTTAAAATTCTACCTTCATTGGTTGTCAATTCCCCCTTCTTATTTTGGATAATTGTCATTTGATTTTCTTTTTTAAAATCAAACGAGCCATTACTAAATGTATTTTCTTGTTTTGTGTGTCATCATCATCCCTTTCCTCCTTCATCCCTTCTATAGTTCTTAATTTCATTTATTATATTCAATGGTTTTTAGGGGCAGCAAGGTGGTACAGTGGAAAGAGTCCCTGGCCTAGACTCAGGAAGATCTGAATTCAAAGCTGGCCTCAGACACTTACTAGCTATGTGGCTGTAGAAAAGTCACTTAGCCTCTGTTTGCTCATCTGCAAAATGGGGATTATAATAGTGCCTACTGGTCAGAGCTGTTGTGACAAACAAATGAGATAATAAATGTAAAGTGCTTAACAAGGAGTCTGGTTCACTATATGTAAATGTTAGTTAATATATTAATTTCAACTTTATCAATCCTTTGATTTTTAAGTTTATACTTCAGTGTTTAATTGAGAGGGTTAATTTGCTGTTTTTCTGGGGTTTTTTTAATTGCAAGCATAGCTCGCTGATATGCTCTTTCTCTTTATTAGTGCAAATATTTAGTAAGAAAAAGTTTTCACTAAGAACTTCTTTGGTTGCACCTTACAAACTTTAGTATAGTGTTACTATCTTTAATGAAATTACTAGAGGGCGGAGCCAAGATGGTGAAGTAGAAAGACGCATATACACTAACTCTTCCCCCACAGCCCATAAAATATCTCTCAACAAATTCTACAGTAGCAGAAGCCACAGAACAATGGAGTGGAGTAGATTTCCAGCCCAGGGTGACCTGAAAGGCCTACAGGAAAGGTCTGTCGCACTGGACACGGAGCAAAGCCCAGCCCAGCCTTGGCCTCGCAGCATAGCACCTGGAGGAGGACGCAAGCAGGCCTCGGGCGCAGAATCACCAGCAGCAATAGCGGAGGTTTGCAGATCCCTCAATCCATAGATGCCAAAGGTCAGTGAGAGGGTTTTTTCAGCTGGCTGAGAAGGGAGTAGGATCTCCTCATACCCTAGCCTCAGGAAGTGGAGGCATAAGCGGAATCGGGCTGCAGGAGCTCCCACAGCAGCCATATCCCATTGTTGGACTGTAAAGCCCCTGGGGGAACTAAGCAGCTGATCTTTATCTCACACTGAATGGCAGCCCTGCCCATGCTTAAAGCCCCTGGGGGAATGGAGCAGCTTATCTGAATCTCAGCCCCTAGTGCTGGCTTGGTGGAATTGGAGGTCAAGTAGTTGTGGAGAGGAAACTCTACTACTCACAGATTCTGGGCACAAAAGTTTCTTGTTGCTCCCAGACCAGTGTTCACACTTGATTCTGCCACCTTGGAGGAACTGAGATCTTACAGCTCCCCGAGTACTAACCTACTCTTGACAAAGGACCAAAAGCCAAGTACCTGGCTGGGAAAATGCACAAAAAAGGGGAAAAAAATAAGACTACAGAAGGTTACTTTCTTGGTGAACAGATATCTTCTCCCATCCTTTCAAATGAGGAAGAACAATGCTTACCATCAGGGAAAGACATAAAAGTCAAGGCTTCTGTATCCCAAACATCCAAAAGAAATATTCAACGGTCTCAGGCCATGGAAGAGTTCAAAAAGGATTTTGAAAATCAAGAAAGAGGGGTGGAAGAAAAGTTGGGAAGAGAAATGAAAGAGATGCAAGAAAATCATGAAAAGCAAGTCAACAACTTGCTAAACGAGACCCCCCCC
>CM053770.1:162812852-162850334 GCA_028658325.1 Potorous gilbertii
GGGGAGAAAATTTTGGAACCCAAAATCTTGTGAAAATGAATATAAAAAGTTAAATAAATAAATTTATAAAAAAAAAAAAAAATTACCTTTTGCCTTTCTTTGTGTTCCCAATACTTGGCCCAGAATAAGTGTTTATTAAATACTAGTTGGTTGACTGTACTTTAGATATGTACTTTAGACACTTAGCATGCCCTTCAATAACTGAATTGAGGATAGACTGAAGGGAGGAAGAGACTTAAAGCAGTTAAGCCAATCAGAAACTTACTACAATATTCCAGCCATGAGGCAATCAGGCCTGAACAAGGGTGGTCTAAGTATATGAGGAGAAAAAGGAATGTGTAGGAGAGATGCTGTGAAGTAAAATGAGAGAGATATACATACCATTGTAGTTCATTGCTCTTATTGTAGGTGGTTAATAGGGTAAATCACGATTAAAGACAGGGAGAAAAATCAAATACTTTTTGCTACTTTGGTTTTTCATCAAATTGCTGAGCCTTTTTTTTTTAGGAAAAGAAACCAGAAAAATTGGAATGGATGACATGCCTGTCATTCAGTGCCATTAAATCTCAGAGCTCCTCACCTCACTAGAGCTTTCATCTGATGCTGATAACTGTGATTGTGAGGAAAATAATTTTTAAATTATTCACTGGGAAATCACACTGTAATTAATACTATAGGGGAATGGGGGAAAAGGAAGAGGAAATAACAGTCCTCTTACCTTTATTCATTTTTTTCTTTCATATTCCCACTACACACATACACACAGTCTCTCTCTCTCTCTCTCTCTCTCTCTCTCTCTCTCTCTCTCTCTCTCTCTCTCCCTCTATCTGTGTCTCTCTCTCTATCTGTCTCTCTCTCTCTTTTTCTCTTTCTCTTTCCTTGGTTTGTCAACTACCATCAGTTCAAGTCTGATTATAGCCTTTCATCCTTTTAATTTTATTGTTTATAATAGACCCAGTGTCAGGGGTTCAAAGATTCTTTTGGATTCTCAAGGGGGTTTTGTTTTCCATTTGCCTTTCATATGTGTCAAAAGGCTTCTCCTCTAGTTTCTGAGATTTACCCAAAACGGGGAGGGAAAAGAAGGAGGTGGTCAAACTTTCCTGAAATCCAAATGCCTCAGCAGAGCAACTTTACAGACATCTTGGTTCTGTTAGCATATGCAGGTCAAAGGGCAGCCAGTAATGACCTGGTGGTTTAAAGAACTGGGGTGTGTTGAATGGACAAGTTTAATGACTTTGAATTAGATTTCTGCTGCCATCAACCCATTATCTATAATGAGCCTGTTAGTCATTCAGTAAGGAGTTAGTTATCACTTTGGAAAGGTTCTGTGTTCACATCTTTTAATGTGTTTTATTTTTTGTGGAAAAAACAGACAGCAAGGGTGTTTTGGGAGGAAGGATGTTGAAGTTTATTTTGTAGCTGATCTAACTCGGGCCAAGCCTGCGATGCAGACTTAGAGACATTAGCTTCCTTGCAGGCATTTACTGGATGTCCCTCCTGCCTGAAATTTTCTTCTTCCTCAGCTTTACTTCCTGCCTTCCATGGATCCTTTTAAGTCTCAGATATAATTCCATCTTCTGAGTCTTAATACTAACGTTAGTGCCTTCTCTTTAAGATTTTTCTCCAGTTGATTCTATCAGTATCTTGTTTACACATACTCATTTGCATGTTGTCTCCTTCATTAAACTGTGAATTCCTTGAGAGCACGAACTGTCTATAGAATAGTGCCTAGCAAATGATGGGTGCTTAATAAATGTCTGTAGACTGAGAAATGAGATACTTGTTTATCATAAAATGCAGTGAAATGGCATTACTTTATTACTCAGGTTAAAAAATAATTATTTAGATAAAATAGCTACATCCCTCTACCTCTACATTCACAACAATTGGTCACTCTAGAGAAAGGTATTTTGAAGGAGAGTAAGAATTCTGCTAAAATCTCTGACCACACATCCCCATGAACTTTATCTTTTATGCCTCCTATGTCAAGAAAGCCGTAGACCTTCCCTCACATCCCTTTAAGTACCAACTTAGATAAAAGAAGTGCTATTCCTACCACACAGTTCTTACTTATTTGGGGCTTGTGACACAATTTTTATATGAGTTGTTCCTCAAGGATGTATGGGAAACCCAATCAGAGTAACCACTAACACTGCTAATATTAAGAACACCACTAACAGATCTTCCGTGGCTGCATATAGTCTTTAAAAAAAAAATCTATATTTGGTAGGCTTCTTGTAGTTATTTATCTTTACATTTCTTCTCCATCAAAATATCTGTACTAAGAAACTTCTTCAGAAATTTTTACCTTCCATATTGTCAAGTTTTTAGTGTCAACTAAAGAGTTGTTACGTTTGGTTTTTTTATTGTTTCATTTTGACAGAGCAGATATTTAACATCACCTAAACAACTCATAAACTGTATAACTCATTTAACTATAGTTATGTACTTTAAACATAAAGTATGGTTAAAGGTCGTAATCTATGAGACTTTTAGTAACTCAGTAACAGAAAGGAGATATGTATTTGCAATTGTCATTATTGTAATTTATCTTGTATAATTCCAAATTTTCCAACAAAATGGTTAGACCAATTTCGCAATCTCGTCACTCTATTAGACTTTTTTGTTATTCATTTCCTTAATCCCTTTCCTTTTTGCCTATCAGCTTTTCTTTATCGAGATTTCTTTTTTCTCCTTCTTGTTCTTTTGCTTCATTTTGTTCATTTCTTGATGTTATGAGGTGACTGAGGAAATATCATTAGACATATCTGTTTACTGAAATTCCAGGTTTTTGTTACTTTCAGGGAAGGTAACAATTGAAGTAGGTGCATCTAACAGTTTTATTGTCTTCCTGAAAATTCCATCTTGCTCTGGAAAACCAAGTGTTCACTAGATTTTAGGGGATTGAGTATCTTTCATCTTACAAAAAATGTTACCAGTGTTTTTTGATTATAACGTGTTGTCTTTCCCCATTGATATGAACATATCTGTCAGATTCCTCAAATAACTATGACTATGAGACCTTTATCAGAAAAACTTGCTGCAAAGATTTTTTTTCTCATTTCCCGCTTCTCCTGATTTGAGATGCATTGGGAATTTTTTTGTGTAAAATCTTTTGATTTGATATAATAAAAGATTTTCGTTTTACTTCCTGTACAGATTGTGGACAAGTAGTCTGGCAGGTAGTTTTTTTCTATGCTCCCCTAATTTGCTTATGATATCATCCTTTATGTCTAAATCCTGTACCCATTTGGAGTTTACTTTGATTGCAGTGTGAGTTGTTAGTTTATTCCTAGTTTCTGCCAGACTTCTTTTTAGGTTTCTCAACATTTTTTGCCAAATACTGAGTTCTTGCCGCAATAATTGAGTTCTTCAGATATATGAAATACCAGCTTACTGTGCTGATTTCCTCATGTATGCTGTGTATTTAGTCTGTTTCATTGATCAGCTGTTCTATTTGTTACTCATCACCAAATTCTTTTGATGATTATAGTTTTGTAGTAGGGTTTGAGATATGATGGTGCTAGAATCTATTCTTTTCCACTTTTTTTTATTAATTCCCTTGATAGTCTTGACCTTTTTTCCCCTCCAGATACATTTTGTTATTATTTTTCTAACTCTCCAAAGTCATTTTTAAGTAATTTGATAACTTAGGGCACTGAACAGGTAACTAATTTAGGTAGTATGTCATTTTTATTTTATTGGCTGGGCTTGCCCATGAACAATTAATATCTTCCCAATTACTTATATTTTTCTTTGTTGTGTAAATAGTATTTTGTAATTCTGTTCATATAATTCCTGTATGCATCTTCGCAGTTAGACTCCCTACTATTTTATACAGACCATAGTTTCCTTTCTCTTTTTCTCTCTTTCTACTCCATTTTCTTGATAATATACACGAATGCAAATGATTTTATGTGGATTTATTTTTTATCCTGCAACTTTGCAAGAGCTATTCATGGTTTCAATTCATTTTCACAAAACAAGTTAACATATCTTCTACAAAAGGTGATAGTCTTATTTTCTCGTTTCTTATGCTTCTTCCTTTAATTTCCTTTTCTTGCCTTATTTTGATAGCACTTCTAGTGCCATATTGAATAATCGTGGTAATGATGGGTATCTTTGTTTTACCACTGATCTTACTGGAAAAATCTTCTGGCGTATCTGCGTTACAGACAGTGTTCATTCTTGGTTTTAGATACTAATTGTCATTTAAGCAAAGTTCCATCTATTCCTATACTTGCTAGTGTCTTCTTCACAGGAAGGAATGTTGTATTTTGTGAAAAGCTTTCATCTATTGTTATAATCATGATTTCTGTTACTTTATTAATCTGATCAATTATGTTTGTAGTTATCATAATATTAAACCACCTTCTATTCCTGGTATAAATCCAGCTTTGTCGTAGTGTTTGATTCTTGTAATATATTGCTACAGATATTGAGCTATAGCTCTTTTTCTTTCTTTTGACTCTTTTTGGTTTAGGTGATTAAATCATATTTGTGTCATAGGAGGAATTTGGTAAGACCCCTTCTTTACTTATTATTAAAAAAAATTTGCTCTAGTGTTGAAATTAATTGTTCTTTAAATGTTTTATTGAATTCATTTGTAAATCCATCTGGTTCTGGGTTTTCTTTGTCTTTAGGAGTTCATTTATGGCTTATTTCTTTTCTTAAGATAGGATTACTTAAATATTTTATTTCCTGTTCTGTTAAACTGGGCAATTAATTTTTTTTTGTAAATAGATTATCATTTCATTTAGATTGTCAATTTTATTATGATATAATTGGGCAAAATAACTCCTAATTGATTTTTTTCTTCATTGATTGTGAATTCTGCATTTTCACTATTGATACTGCTACTTTGGTTTTCTTATTTTTTCTTTAATTCATATTAGCTCACTACATAGTTGGAACCCCTACTTAGACTGCTCTTCTCCACCCTGGATTTGTGATCTTGAACTGGGTAGTGGGCAAGAGACTTGTAGATGCCATCCTTTCTTGTGCTCAGCCCTAGTTTGCATCACTCTCTGCCTAAATGCTTCTTGTGTTGCTGTCTTACGTCAGCCCTTTCAGTTACTGACAGTTGTAGTACGCTATACTACTGGCATCCCCAGTTTCTGTCAAATACTCTTTTCTTCTCCCTAACATGCCATGGTCTGGAAAAGTGACTCACTGTGACTTGGTCTTGGCTTCCTGATCAGAATTTGGTCCAGTGTATTTTCTAGATCTTTGTGGAAGAGGTTTAGTAGAGAGCGAGGCTCTGACTCCATCATTCTCCTCTTAACAAGATTTGCTCACTTCCAAAACATTGTCCTCCATAATGGGTATGTTTTTCTTTTCATCTTAATCTTTGGTGCTCTTAAAACAAACCTACTAGTATACAGAATTAAAATGTAGACTTTCTTAATTAAGTAAAGGGTTGTAGAATCTGAGGGGTTTTCCTAATGATATAATTTTGCTTTTAAGTGATCACATCATATCATAGTATTCTGAAATGCTAACTAGTCATCTCAGTCTGGGCAGAGGTGTAGCTCGTTATATAAAAAATAAGTTAAACTATTCAAGTATATATTTTTCAGCATAATTTTAAGATATGTCTACATGTGAGTGTGCCATCTCTTGCAAAGATACTCTCTTTGCTACACTTAGTAGCAAAAATTTATGATTATTTCACTTAGATATTAAAAAACCTACACTGGGTTATTATTTTCAGTTGCTTCTGGCTTTTGATTGTCTAGTCTGTTCCGTATCTTATTTGATTTTAACTAATCTTTAAGAGATAGCTTGTTAGAAGAAAACCTTTAACTTGACTTTTATTCTACCAAATCAAATATTTTTTGTAATAGTTAACACATAGCCAGCACAACAGGACACTGAATACCTTTCCAGCCAATTATCTTCCTATAATGATGTGATCTACTGTAGAATATAATATGCAAATTCTTCCATTTCATACTTAATCAAAAAATTCTCAAAATGTGGATAGATTATTCTCATATAGATTTTGGAGAGATGGGAAAGTAAGCATATTTATTAGTTATTTTTCTTTATCATATTTGTGGGTATAGGTAGTAATAAGCATTGGAAGTATCCTCCTTTTTTCAGTAACTTTGGAAATTGATCCCTCAGAGCCCTGAAAGTTGTAGAATATCTCATCAGTATATTCTACTGGTAGTCATCCAGTTAGTGGTTTAGAAAATTTCTACATAACTACTGTTGAAGCATAATTATCTTAACAAAAAACAGAAGCACATTTCAGCTTGAATAGTGCTTTTTAAAAATCCAGCACTTTCTCATTTCAGAAGGTTAGGATAGATTACTAGTTTTCATAGAGTCAAATTCATCTTCTTAATGATAACTTTAAAAAAGATTTATTATGAAAGAATATTTTTAAATATTCATTTCACTTCTGGCCATTTTGCTAGTACTATCTTCTGTTTTCTTCTTTATTGAGTGTTGTTTTCTTTTTTCTTTTTCATTCTGAACTATAAAAAGCCTTCACAAGCCACTAGGGATCTTTTTCATAGTATGAAAATTAACTAAAAGGTCAAGATTCTCAAGGAAACAATGGAAAAAATAGGGGGTTAAGGGTAGCTAGCAGTACCAGAAATGAGTGCTGCAGTACAATAACCATCAAAACAATGTAGTATTGGAAAAAAAAAAAGATTTGTTGATCAGTGGAACAGATTAGATACACAGTATCTAATGTTGTTAGACATTATGACATATAATGACATAATGACAGTGTTAAATAAACCCAAAGACCCTAGCTACTGCAGTAAGGATTTATTTAACAAAAACAGCTGGAAAAACTGGAAAACAGTCTGACAGAAATTAGATTTAGAATCTCTTACCCCATGTACCACAATGAATGCTAATTGCAGAAGTGGACTAGATATAAAAAGTCACATAATAATGAATTTAGAAGAGCAAAGAAAGAAATGCTTTCACCACTATAAATAAGGTAAAAGTTCATGACCAGGGTATAAAGAGAATCACAGAAGATGAAATGGACAATTTTAATTATATAAAAATGAAAAAGCTTTTCACAAACAAAACTAATACAATTAAAATTAGAAGGATACAAATAACAGGAAAATTTTTGCAGCAAGTTACTTAGAAAAAGATCTCTTTTCTAAAATCTGTAAGGAACTGATTGATAGACAATAAACAATATACATGAGTCATTCCTCAGTAGATAGATAGTCAAAATATATGGTCTGAAGGTTTCAGAGGAAGAAATCTAACGCTCCAAATTACTTACAATTTGAAAAAGTCTAGTTAAAACAACTTAGGGTTCTACCTCCTACGCGTTAGATTGGCAAATATGACAAAAAAAGAAAAATGAAAATTATTGGAGGAGTGCGGCATAACAGGCATATTGATGCAGTGTTGCTGGGAAGCAGTTTTGCACTGCACACCAAAAGTCACTAAACTGCATACCTTTCAACCTAATATTAACACTGGTAGGCCTTTATCTCAAAAAAAGGCAGCCAAGGACCCATATGCACAAAAAGCGAAAACTTTAAAGTAAAGGGGTGCTCATTGATTCAAGAAGTGTTAAACTATGAAATATGAAAGGAGTAGAATGTTACTGTGCCCTAGGAACAATGAAAGATACAGTTTCAGAAAAAAAAAATACCAGGAAAGACTTTTAAGAAGTAATTAATTTAAAGTGAGCAGGACCTAGAGAACAGTTTATGCAGCAACATTGTAAATGTAAAAACTGAAAGTCTTAAAAATTCTGATCTAATCAATACAATGACCAAACATGATTCCAAAGGACTGGTGATAAATTATGCTACTAGCTACTTCCTGTTAGAGAAGAATTAGATTCAAGGTACATAATGACATACCCAGGATGGAATTTTGCCTTGCCAAGCTGTATTTGTTACAGGGATTTCATTTTGTTTTAATTGTGGATCAAGGTGGGAGGGCAAGAGGAACTATTGACAGGGCTCCCCTCTTCCTCCATTAAAAAAAGAAAAAGAGAAGGTCTTCAAGTATTTTTTAAATACGCAGAAGATAACAGAAGGAAAGTCATAAAGAAACACAAATTTAGCCAGATAACTGAAACTTGTTACATGTTGAATTTCTTAAACAGAAAAGTCTTTATGTGACAGAGACTCAGTTTTATGGACAATCATGTCCAGTCCTCTTTTCTGTTCTAGTTTGTATATGGAAATGCTCATTTTATTTGATGTTTAAATTAAAAATAAAAAAATACAAAGCCTGAAAGTCGATGCCATATAAAGCCACAAGGTGTACATTTATTTGTATCAGTGAAGGAAAGGTTAGTGTTAATACCTCAAAAAGAAATGACATTTTTCTAATTTCTGTTTTATCTCTTGTTTGCAATTTTGTCTTGTACTTTTTCCATGTGAGTTTTGGAAATTACCTGGGACCCCGGTGCAACTCTGCATCTTTACTCAAGTAGCTGCAGAGTTCTTTCACTAGAATGAGATATGTGAGTAGAGATAAATAGATTAGCAGGGTTCATTTTGCCAAAAGATTGAATTTAATTAAACCTTTCAAGCACAGTTTCACCTAAATCTATTAGTTTAAGTTCTGCATTTCCTACTATAGAGGAATCACTTTATTTTCTCAGTTCAGTTATACTTGGAGGTCCAAAGCATTGGTAACTATTATTTGTTTCAGATTATTGATCAAAGGTCAGTTATTTTGAAAAGTAGTGCAAAAGGTCCAAGACACAAAAAGATTTAAGATTCATATCCAGCAACATCAGGCATGAAGAGGACTTTATTGTAAAAGGATTTATAACATCTTTCATATTGAAGGGAAGAGACCCTCTTGTGGGCTTCCCATTAACTTCTTCACCATCCATCATTTTCTTCTCTGTATTTTTTAAAATAATATTAAGGCCTTAATACAGGGTGGGGAACCTGTGACCTCTCGGTCACCCTCTAGGTCCTTAAGTGCAGGCCTTTGACTGAATCCAAACTTCATAGAACAAATCCCCTTAGTAAAAGGATTTGTTTTATAAAACTTGGACTCAGTCGAAAGGCCACATACAAGGACCTAGAAGGCCACATGTGGCCTCCAGGCTACAGTTCCCCACCCCTGCCTTAATATATCATCAAAGTATGTTATCTTTATCTGCTTCTGTGTAGTTCAGTACAAATAAGTTTACCCATTCATTACAGGCATTCCAGATACTTCATTGCCCTAGAAAATGACATTTTACAATAACATTTAATTCATCATAACCAAATTTCATCTTTATACCCCAAAGTATTACTATAATTAATTTGCCCAAGATGGTAATTGCATGGTTATCAATATTATGCGCTAGAACATGACACCTAAAAGCAGTAGCTCTTTTGAAAAATAGTTCGTTGACAGTCAGTTGCTTACCTTACATGAATAAACATTATTTCTGTGACATTATAAATGTGGTATAATGTGTTTTTCTTAACCAATTAAGGTTGTTAGGAAAGCTTGTTCTTTATATTTTTATCCAGAAATATCAACTTTATTTAAAAAGACGATTTCGTTCACATCCTAACATATGCAATGTGCTGAGTGCTGGTGGAGAGAAAAAAAATAAAATAAAGGTCCTGCCCTCAAGATGGTTATAACTTGTGAAGTAGCTATGGGAAGAAATAAGATATGTGCATAGAAAATAATACATCTTAGAATATGTGAACATAAAAAAATTTTAAGGTGTTCTGAGACAGGTAAAGGAGAAATCCCCCATCTAAATTAGTTCTAGAATGTGCTTGAGACTTATTTAAGCTTGGTGTCAGTAAAAAATTGTGAGAGCATTATCCAGAAGTGGAGTTGGCTCCAGTAGGAAGTGGCAGATTCCCTCTTCTTGGAGGTATTTGAGCAGAACTTTAATGACTACTTGGTAGTCATGTTATGTAAATAAATATTTATATTATACAAACAAATATTATATGTGTTCATCAAATAAATCCATATATTTATATCTGGTATTGATTGAACTAGGTAACCGCTGAGGTCTTTTTCAGCTCTAATTTTATAGATAGAGGAAGGGTCTTCAAAGAGGTAGCATTTTAGTTGTACTTCAGTTGTCTGATGGACAGATAGGGTGCTCATGGGGATGGAAAGGGAAGGGCATTCTATATTTAAGAAGAATCATTCATAAAGATGTAGAAATAAGAAAGCAAAGAACTGTTTCCCAAACTATGAGTAATTCATGTTACAGTGACAAATTATGTAGACAAAGGGAGAATCTTGTGAGTTATAGATGAAGCCAGATTTTGGAGCACCTTGAATGCCAGCCTAAGGAATTTGATCTTTATGTGGTAAGCAATAAAAAACCATTGAAGTTTTGAGCAATAAGGAGCATGATTTTTTTATTTGTACACTAGGAAGACTACTTTTGTCACTTAGAAATAAAATAAATTCCATTCTGTGACTAGTAAGTGCATATGTGTTGGCACACAGAGTCACAGAATGCGACATATCAGGAATAAATTTTGATTAGAATAGGATGCAAAATAGGGTTTACTTAAGACCCAGCACATTCAAGTGACAATTTTGCAACCATTCCAAATGATAGATTGACTTGAGGGAAAAAAATCTTGTGCTATTCAGAGTATTAATGGCCTCTCTACTTTCTTTTGAAGACAAGAAGCTCTCCTTGCTGCCATCAGTGAAAAAGATGCCAACATAGCTCTTCTGGAGCTCTCCTCCTCCAAGAAGAAGACCCAAGATGAGGTAGCAGCATTGAAACGTGAGAAGGATCGTCTGGTGCAACAACTGAAACAGCAGGTATGATGAAAGGGACAGTGGGAACCAGGTTAGAGAAGGATCCTCTAGAGCTACATCACATTACACAGTACAATATGTTCTTCCTTCCTTCCTTACGTCCTCCCTCCTTTCTTTCCTCTCTCCCTCCCTCCCTCACCTGCCCATGGTTTAAAGTGCCATGTATTGTCCAAGTTAGCCTTTGTAAGTAAATGAGCTCATCTTTATTAAAGATCTCTTTGTTTTCTCTAGTTTTCTAGAGAAACGTGGCCACATACCTCAATATATTTTGTACTTCTGCTGGATTGAGAAAAAGAAAAGATGATGCCCTATCTATTTACTCTAGGTCAAGAGCTCTTAAAGGACAAGGCAGAACTGAGATCTCCTTTGCTTTTGTTCCCTAATTAGACCATTCTTCTACCATCACTTTGTACTCTGTCCTGTTCTTTATCATTGTCCCCCACCCTTTTCTAATTACATTACTTTTTTTCTTGTTGACTGTGTCATTCCACTTGAAGCAATTAGAGCCATAAAGCTTTTTCTAAACGAGTTTTTTCTCTTCCATTGTGTGGGGGGAAGTGAGGGAAAGGAGGACCAGGAGCACCAGTGATCAAATAGTTGGTATCTTTCAGTTTAATATTTAACATTTACTTAAATAAATATGGAATATTTGCACTACAAATTTGTTTTTCCATTTTTCAGATCAATATTAAATGTGCTCAAAAATTTACTTTATAATTCTACAACCTTTACCCAAAGATGTCCCTTTTCCATAAAATGGCATATGTAACACATAGGATTCATTTAAGTGCAAGGAAAATTTCAGTATCATAAAATTATCTCTAGCAAAAAGTAGAATTATCTGCTTTTGGAAAGTTGTGAAACAACCATCAGGCCTATTTCTTTTGCTATACATTTCCATTAGCTCTTAGGGGGCAGTTTAAAGTGTCGTTTAAAAAGTGCATAATAAAAATGTTGCAAATACTTCCTGTTTTTATCTGTTTTGCTTCACTGTTTTTCTTTGCTAAAAAGGAAGATTTTCATGGGTGAGGGAGGAAGTATCAAATAACAGAAAATTACTGTGGTATAAAGAACGAAAGAAAGTAAGCAGAAAGAAAAAAGATGACTAGAAAAGGAGGTTGCTCTCATGCAGTATGAGCAAGGCATAACAGGTGAACCACCCTTGTATGTAATGTCAAACCACCAGTTGACAAACGTTTATTAAACACCTACTGTGTACTAGACATTGTGCCAAAGAAATGCCAAAGACAGTCCTTGCTCTCAAAAAACTCAGTCTTATGGTGAAAACAACATGCAAACACCTATAGACAAACAAGATATATACAGGACAAACTGGAGAAGATCTCAGAGGGAAAGTACTAGCATTAAGAAAGCTCAAGAAACGTTTCTTGTAGAAGATGGGAACATTCCAGGCGTGCGGAACAGCCAGTGAAAATGCCCAGGGTTGGAAGATGGAATATCTTATAAAAGGGCTGCAAGGAGGTCCCTGTTAAAATATTGCTGAGTACTTGGGGGCTAGTAAATTGTCATAAAACTGGAAAGGTAGAATTGGGCCAGGTTATAAAGAGTTTTAAATTCCAGTATTTAATATTTGGTTCTGATGGTAGTAAGAAGCCAGGAGAATTTATTGATTGGAATTGGTGGGGGTAAAATAATCAGAATTGTAGTTTAGGAAGATCAGTTCAGCAGGTGATTGGAGGGCAGGCCAGAATGGGGAGAGCCTTGAAGCAGAGAAACTTCACAACAGGCTGTTGTGGTAGACCAGGCATGAAGACATGAGGCCATGCATCAAACAGATGACAGGATCAGAGGAGTGAAAAGCCATATCTTAGATATGTGATGAAAGTAAAATTAGTAGGAATTGAAACAGATTGGATATGGGGAGGGAGAAGGTAAAGAGTCAAGGATGACTGTTACGTTTTGAACCTGAATTACTGGAAGGTAATGTCCTTGAGAGTAATAAAGAAGTTTGAAAGAAGGAAGGATTTCTAGAGGAACTTTTGTAGTTGGACAGGAAACAAATCAATTTACCCACAAAATTTGAAATTTAATTATATGGTAATTATCAATGAATTCTAAATTCATATATACCTACTAGATGTGAATGTCCCCAAAATCCTATAACAATATTGTCCATTTAAGGATGACGATGGAGCATTTTTGAGGAAAGCTGTGATGATTCTTCCAGATTGTACTTTTTTTCTCTCTCCCATGCGTGGTTTCACAGTCCTACCCACTCACAATACATCTGGGTTTAAATGAGAGCAAAGGAAGGAGAGTTCTGCCAAAGACATTTTGGTTCTTTAATTTCCCTAAGAGTATGTATTTAAAGCTTGGATGAAGGAGAGGCCTTTTGGAAAGAGGATATGGCATCAATGTTGTTTTAATTTAAAGCTCCTAGACTTGAATTGCAAGAATGTGCCTCAATGTAGAGACCATTTCCTTACAAAACCCTAACACAGAATTAACTTGGAGTAGGCTTTCCAGTAAATGGAACACCTGAATCATGACTGGTTGCTGGCATTCACATGGGACCATTGCCATCATGAGATGGAGGGAAGGGATTTAAAAAGTGGGAGTCATTATCTAATGTGGTCCCAATTTGCTCCTTCCCCTCCCCCCACCAGGGTAGTTTGTCTCTCTGACTCATTCATGGCAAAGCAGTCATTGGGGAGGCTTTTTTGGAGAGAAGGAGGGCCAATACAAGAAAACAAAGCTAAAGGTTGTCTAACAAAGTCCAGATGTTCTGTGGTGCTTGCCAGCCAGTATGTTCAGATTATAAGTCATGGCCTGCTGTGCCTGTCAAGCCAGCACTAGCAGTGGAATTAAGTAAAGCTAGAGAGAATTCTTTATGGCATTAATGTAATCTATTCAGTGACACAATCTCTCACAAGGTGTTCTCTTTCTGAGCAGTTTTTCCCTTTTCAAGTATAGATTTTTTATAATTTTCATATAGTAATTACTACAGTTTGAAAGTCTTTAATGAGTTACAAAAAATTTTTTGCTGAAAGGTAGGTTAGTTTCATAGTTAATTTCAGAGGCTGCAACGCTCAATCTAAAAAGGCTCCTCTTTATTTTATTTCATTTTACTTTTATAAATGTTTTGATATTGGCTTTGGATTTAACATAAATTATTTGTGGTTATATCCCAACTCCTGCCTGGTGAGCCCTCCATTGCAACAAAGAGTCAAAGGATCTGAGTTCTGATCCTGTCTCTGTCATTTAGTATCATGTTGACTTTGGGCAAGTGACTTATCCTCAGTGGGACATAGTTTCCTTGACTGTAAAGTAAAACATTAGGCTAGATGACCTCTAAGGTGCCTTTCTGCTCTAAAATCTGGAATTTTCATAAGAAAAAGGTCAAATGACCACAAAGATAGAAGAAGACTCAGTGACCTTTTCTGTGATTCTCATGACCTCAAAGTGCTATAAAACAGTAATACACAAGAGAAAAAGTAATTGCAGCTTTCTTCACAGACTTTGATATCAAGAACCCTTTAGAAATAACGTCCTGATTAATTAACAGCAGAGGAGGCTAATCCTTATCATTCTTCCCTAGACTGGGCTGGACTTATGCTGTGGGATCCACTTAGCCATCTCTTCTTGCTGGTACAGTCTCTGCTAGCACACAGTTTGTCCTTATGATAATATTCTGTGACAGTAAGCAACAAAACTCACTTCTTTGCCCTGGCCTTCATTCTGTAACTGGTTCTGAGGAGATAAAAATATAGGAAAGCAGAAGCATTCTCTGGGGCAGCAGCTGCACCGCTCCCAAAGAAATTAAGGATAGAATATATTGAGGCAAGGGACGTGGGGGGTGGGAGGGTCGGGGAGTGGGTGTGTGTGTACGTACATGGGCAAAAGAGAGGATATGAGGGGAGTAGGATTGCATCAGATCAGGACTGAAGTGGGATCTAGTACTATCACTGGACACAGAGACCATGACTGACAAAATGTGAATTCCCAGTGTGAGAGGAAGCTGAGACAGTTTTGAGGTGTAGTCCTTGGAGGAAAGTACCATCAAAGGGAAGAGTCAGAAAGTGAGTAACAGGAGATTGAAAGGAAAAAAAAATGATTGAAATTTCTAAAAACCTCAGGAACAAAAAAAATAAGTTAAAAACTTTGGGCACAAGCAGATAAATCAACAGAAAAGACATTAATAAGAGAAGATACCATTTAGGAAATCTTAGTAAGTCCAAACTTCTTTGTATAAATATTGCAAGAAAAATGGAAGTGAATCAATATCTGAGGAGGTAGAGGACCCTGTGCATTTCCAAAAGAACTTGGTATCTCAGCAAGATGTTTCCATTTGGTTCAAGAGAGAAACAGGAATTGTAAGAGTGAAATTTATGACCTGTCCTCAAAAAATTGGCAGAATAGAAAAACTTGATAGTCTCTAAAGAAACAAACACAAGAGGAAAAAAAGTGATTGTAAATGCAAAAACACAAAAGTGAAGGACATTCTGAAAGAAGACAAGCAAAAAGCTATAATAGTAAAAGAACAAATAATCTGTATACAAACAATTTGAGTGACTAAGAGCAAGTTCTGTAAGTGACCAGGAGAAAAACCTTCAATTATAAAGAGAATGAAATTCAAATTGGCACAGTGCTAATCTGTACCCAACAACAGAAACCATATAAGGGAATGGAATAATGTGTTTGGAAAAGCAAAGGAACTTAAGATACAACTAAAAATGACATAGAGTTGAGACAAAACATCAATAATCCTGAAAAATCAAGCCTAAACATAAATTTTAAAATGTGATTGATCAATAAAGGATCATCATTTGAAGGATTTTTAAAATAAATAAAACCCCAGACATGAACAAAGTATTTCCTTTGCAAGCAACTTGGGTAATAGAAACACAGGAATGACAAACCACAATAACAACCAAAGAAGGTGCTAGTAATAAATTCCCTTCTACCAAAAAGAGGGGAAAAAAACAGAAAGAGAAAAATACCTGTGGGATGAAAAGTAACAACAGGAACCATTAAGAGATTTCTTCCTAAAAGTGTGTTCGTCCTTTGTTGCCAAAGAAGACTGTGCCATCAGAGGAATAATGACATGACTTGCACTTGACTTTGTTTTGAGTGAGGGAGGGCTGTGCAGGTCACCAGCCTCGCTTCTCTTCCAGAGCCATCTGAATATAGTGACCAGATACTCAGCAGGATGACTGGAGATGACCCAGGATGAGGCAGTTGGGGTTAAGTGACTTGCCCAAGGTCACACAGCTAGTGAGTGTCAAGTATCTAAGGTGAGATTTGAACTCAGGTCCTGCTGACTCCTGCACTAGTGCTCTATGCACTGCACCACCTAGCTGCCCCTTCCTAAAAGTACATAAGGAGAAAAGGGTGGAAGTGGAACATAAACAGAACAAATAATTGGAGTCACAGACCTGAAATTTCATGGACTAAACATCATCTGCAAGTGGATCACGATTTGGGCGGGGGGGGGGGGGATCTAAGGAGTAGAATATATGTGTGTATAAAAAGGAGAGGAAAGAAAGAGGATAGAAGAGTTTTTGTTGTACTCTAATCAAGTCAGAGGTAAAAAATGAATGAAAAATGACTCCTGTGATCTCTTAGGAATAGTAAGAGGTATGTATGGGAGAATAGGTGAGATGGCAGAGGGAAAGATCATAATTGAGAGAAAAAAGGTAGAAATCTCAATTCACTGGTGTTAGAGAATACTGTTGAAGAATGCTTGTGGGGGGTGGGGAAGGAAAATACTTTGTAAGTGGGACATAGGGATTTTAAGTGAATATATAATCTACAGGAATTTTGTCAATACTTCTTAGGAGTGTTTTGCCTGCCTCTATGGACAACATCCTGACTCAGGAGAAAGGTAATCAGAGCTCATGGGGGCTGCTGATTATCAGAAAGGTGGGTAAAGCATGAACTGAGAGTAGGTATTCATAGCAAGTGATGGTTGGGAAAAGGAAAGATCTTGGGCAGGGCAGAGAGTACAGTGGTGAACCAATCACACATTCTGGGACACAGGAGGATGCAGAAAATTTGCTAAAACCAACAAACCAAAAAAGTTTGAAGAGGTGGAGAAGAAAAAGGGTTTTACTTAACTCCTTAAATGAGGGGAAAGGGGAGGAATTACATATTTAGATAAAAGAAAGAAAACTTTATTAGTATATTAAGTAAAATTCAAAAATTAATGAAAGAAGTGATAAATAGGGGAAGGAGTTCAGGGTGAGAATTTAGTTTGTTAGAACAGGGTTCCCTTAAGGTAGATTAAGGCAAAAAAAAAAAATGAAAAGATAACATATTATCTTTACGGAGGAAAAAGACCAAAAAGTCTTAATTTAGAAAGAAAACAATATTAGAGACAAATGTAAGAAAATATAAACTTAACTTTTATAACTTTAAATGTGAATGGATTAAACAATCCAATAAAATGAAAAAAAAGTGACAGATCCAAACAACAACAAAACAATGAGCACCATACAATCTCTTGCTTCCAAGAAATACACTTTTACAAAAAGCAATTACACACAATAAAAATGAGGGCCTGGAACAAATTTAGTTTGTATCAGGTGAATCCAAAAAAACAGAAATTGCTATTGTACTATCTGATAAAGCAAAAACAAAAATTGACAACATAAAAAGATAAACAGAAATTACATTTGCTGAAAGGAACCATAGATAAAAAGATTACATTTGCTGAAAGGAACCATAGATAATAGCAATAGTAATATTGAACTCATATGCTCCAGCTACCTTAGTATCTAAAATCATAAAGGAGAAATTAACTAAATTTTGAGGACTTAGATGATAATGCAACAATAGGAGACTTCAATGTTCCTCTTCCAGTTTTCAGCAAATATGATAGTCAACAAAAGAGAAAATATAGAATTGAACAAATTGCTAGAGAAAATAGAGCCAAAAGACTTAAAATATTTTCCAAATGGGATTGCTGCCAAATAAGAATATTTCTCAAAACTCAAAGAACTTTTATAAAAGTGAGCATTTATTAGGATACAGCAATATTACAAGCAAATGTTAAGTAGTCAGACTATAATGCAATAAAAATATTAATCAGTTCGGGGATGGCAAGCAAAAGACAGATCAATATGTAGACTTAACAACAGAATCTTAAATAATGAGTGGATCAAAGAATAAATCGTAGATATATGTAAAATAAAATGATAATGATGAAGTGACATACCAAAATTTCTGAGATGCAGCTAATATAGTCCTTGGGAGAAATTTGCATCTATAAAACATACTTAGCAAAATAGAAATATCAAGGATTAATTAACTGAATATATAGTTAAAAATTAGAAAGTAAATAAGCCCAACATAAGCACAAAAGAAGAGATATTAAAAATTGGAGAAACAAATTGGATACCAAAAAAAGCTATAGAAATGATAAAAATTAAAAGCTAGCTCATTGAAAAGGCTAACAAAATTGATAGATCTACAGCCAACCTGAATAAAAAGAAGAGTTTTAAAAATCAAATCAGTAATACAGCAAATAGGAGAAAATTGCAGCAAAATCAGAAGGAAAAAAATTAGCAAAATCTGCTAGTTCTGAAGAGATAGTTACATGCTAACAAAACTGGGAATGAAAAAAATAGTAGAATGACTTAAAAAATAAAATGTACAAAAATTAACAAAAGGGCAGATAGAAATCTTAAATAATCCAATCCCTGAAAAGACAATAGAACTAGCCTTAAAGGAACTTCCAAGGCAAGGGAAGGTGGAATTCCTGCTCATAATAGAGAATCTGATGAAATTTTTAAAAGTTGATTCCAATACTACATAAATTATTCTCTAGAATTAAGAATATTATACTAAATTCATTTTTATGAGACATATATAGTCCTAATATAAAATAAAACAAGGAGACCTGTAAACATACATAATTTATATTGATTTAAAAATTATAAGTAATGTTTTATCCAAAAAGCTGCAGTAATTCATCCAAGAAATCATCCATTATGACCAAATTGGATTTATAAAGATTATAAAATTATATATTTATTGTATTATGTATATTATACATTTTGTATTATATAATTATATGTTATATATAAGATTTTATATGTATAAGATGATAAAGATTGTTTAAGATTAGGAAAACA
Source organism: Potorous gilbertii (assembly GCA_028658325.1). Lineage (NCBI taxonomy): Eukaryota > Metazoa > Chordata > Mammalia > Diprotodontia > Potoroidae > Potorous > Potorous gilbertii. The sequence goes on from CM053770.1 coordinate 162,831,707, forward strand.
ACATAATTAATAATATTCAAAGTCAGAACTTCCCTATCCCACATGTTTATCTCAATAATTGCAGAAAAAATCCTTGATAACTAAAACATTCACTTATATTAAAAATAAAATCTTCAAAGTAAAGGCAAAGCATATACTTTTTTAAAAAGGTCATAAGTATCTCTCTAAAGCCAGAAGCAATCATCATCTACACTGAGATGCAATAGAACCTTTCCCAACAAGCACAGAGGTACAATGACATTGCTATTATGTCGTGTTTCTAGAAATGTTGCTAGTAGCCCTAAAATGAGAAAGAAATTAAAAGTGTAACTATAGGTAAAAAAGAGATGAAACTATTCCTGTTTGTTAATGATGTGATGGTTTATTTACAACAACAAATGGTAGTAACAACAAAAAAATGGTAATAGCAACACAACATCAGGTAATAATACAAAGGGGCATCTCATTCTGAATGTTTCCAAAACATGAGGAGCAATTTACCAGAGCATGTATGATACTTAGATAGGTTCATTTACAAAATGTTCCCTAAGAAATAAAGATCAACTTGAATAGCTAGAAGAATAGCTCATTACTAGGCCATGCCAGTACAATAAAAATGATAATCTGGCCAAAGTTAATTTACAATTTTAATACTTCACCAGTCAAACTACTTCAAGAATATTTTAACAGAATTCAATAAAATAATTAAATTCATTTGACAAACAAAATATCTAGAATATCAAGGGAAATAATGGAAAAAAGTAAGGATCAATAGGAAATAGCATTTACTGAGGAATATTACCTCATACTGTATCATAAAGTAGCAATCATTAAAATCATTTGACTTTGGTTTAAAAATAGAGAAGTCAGTCAGTGCTACAGACTAGACAATAATGAAACTTAGTAACCTAACGTTTGATAAAACAGAAAGCATAAATTACTTAGGAAAAAATTTCTGATTTGAAAAAATCTTGGGAAAATAGTCTGGCAGACATTAGGCCAACACTTAGTGCTGTATTTTACAATAAATTCAAAATGGATTTCTTTATTTTTATATGATCTTGATATTAAAGATCAATTCATTAGAAAACTTAGACAAAAACACATCATATACCTTTCAGAGCTGTGGTTAGGTGATGTATACTTTACCAAATAAAAGATTGAAGCATTTACAAAAGATAAAAGTGAACTTTGAAAGGCTTTTGCACAAATAAAATTAATGCACCTAGGATAAGAAGGAAAGTAGTTAAATGGGGGGAAAAGATCTTTGTATTAGATTTCTCAGAAAGGGTTAATAGATGTGTGTGTGTGTGTGTGTGTGTGTGTGTGTGTGTGTGTGTGTGTGTATGGAAAAGACCAAAAGCCACTCCCCAGAAGATAAGTGGTCAAACATATATGAACAGTGAAGTGAATTACATGAATTTGGGGGCTTCCCAGTGCATTTATAAGTTATATTTATACTGTACTGTAGTCTGTTAAGTGTGCAATAATATTATGTCTTAAGAAAATCAACACACCCGCATAAATTAAACAATACTTTATTGCTATAAATGCTAGCCATCATCTGAGCCTTTAGTGAGTCATAATCTGTTTGCTGGTAGATGGTCTTTTCTCTTTATTGATAACTTTGTACCAATCAGAGCTGTGGTTGCTGAAGGTTGGGATGACTGTGGCAATTTCTTAAAATAAAACAGTAATGAAGTTTGCCCCATTGATTGTTGTTTCCTTTCACTTAAAATTTACGAGGCCATCGTAGCATTATTAATTAGCTTGATTTCAATATTGTTGTGTCTCAGGGAATAGGGAGATCTAAAAATAGGGAGAGAGATGGGGGAATGGCCAATCAGTGGAGCAGTCAGAACACACATAACATTTATCGATTAAGTTCACCATGTTGTATAGGTACAGTTCATGAAAGATGATGTCTAGGTTCTTTTTTTGATCATGGCTTTCAGGTAGTCCCATAATTTTTCAGTTGTCTGTCCTGGATCTGTTTTCCAGATCAGTTGTTTTTCCAGTGAGACATTTCACATTGTCTGCTATTTTTTCATTCCTTTGGTTTTTTTTTTTTATAATTTCTTGGCTTTTCAGAAAGTCATTAGCTTCCATCTGCTCCATTCTAATCTTTAAGAAATTGTTTTCTTCAGTGAACTTTTGGATCTCCTCTTCCATCTGGTAAATTCTGCTTTTTAAGGCATTCTTCTCCTCATTGGCTTTTAGATCTCTTTTGCCATTTGGCTTAGTCTATTTTTTAAGGTGTTATTTTATTGGGGTCTCCTTTAGCAGACAGGTGACTTGTTTTTCATCACTCTTATTTCTCTTCCCAGTTTTTGTTCTACTTATCTTACTTGACTTTCTAAATCCTTTTTGAGCTCTTCCATGCCTGAGACCAATTCATATTTTTCTTGGAGGCTTTGGATGGAGAAGCTTTGACTTTGTTTTCTTCTGTTTGCTTTGGTCTTCCTTATCACCAAAGTAAGATTCTATAGTCTTAATTCTTTTTCCAGTTTTTGCTCATTTCGCCAGCCATTTACTTGACTCATTTTAACTTTAAAATGTATGGTAATGCTAATTTCTTTTGTCTTTTATGGAAGGTCTCTATACTCAAAGATACAGCACTAATATTAGTTTATGCCCAGGTAAGATCAACTCCTCATTAGGTAAGCCTCTTTTGGAGGAAGAAAGAATAATTTCTACCTTGGAAAGGTTAAGTAGAGACCAGAAAGTCAGATTAAATTAGTGCCATTTTATCTGTAGTACACCAAGATGTAAGAGGCTAAGATAAGCATGAAGACAAGGTATTTCAGCAGGGTTCCAGAACATGAAAGGACGTAACAAATTCAGGGATTGTCAGAATATATCATTTTGTCAACTTGATAAGGTCTTTTTTTTTTTTAACTATTTATGTTGTCTGCTTCCACCTGGCACTGATGGGGCCCTGGATTGGATCCACCAGACTTCTCCTAACTCACTTGTCACTATTTAGTATTGAGATTATTCATCTCTTTCTGTATTTTTAATGCTAGTTATATATCATATTCATAGTCACACAGATTAATTAGTTTCAAAGACAGAGTAACACTGAAGTTGCAAAGCCACAACCAGGTATCAGTTGACCTCTGTGGTACTAGAGTTGATGGTAGATACTTTATCCCATTGTTAGACTTTATACATAAGCTTGCCTTCAAAGATATACTATTTGCTATAAATGATTCCAATGATTTGTTTTGCTTTACTCTACTTATTTCTAGGCTGTATTTCTCTCTGGGGAAGGGAGTCTTTGAGTAGTAACTTTTAAAGTAGTGCTTTTAAAAGCACATCAATAGAACACTTAAAAACAGAACAAAAAGATGCCATCAGAACACTTTACTAGACCTTGTTGTGATTCATTTACAATCTTCAGCCCATGGCAACTTTTCTACTTCAGAATGATTCTATGACTGAAGAGAAGGGTTTGATCCCCTGGATCTTTGACTTGTAGGCAATTAAGCAAGATTATCAGTTTATACTATTCAGAAGACAGTCTGTGTGGTTAGTCCCTATGACCTTTACTGGAGGCTTAATATTGTGCTTTTAAGTTATATTAGTTATATACGTGATGCATGAAATGATAGGCTATTATCTTCTCATTGTCGGGGAAGCCAGCCAAAAAACCAGTTCTGGCATTCATGCATGTAAAAGAGAGAGAGAGAGAGAGAGAGCAGGGGGAGTGAGGAAGTACGTGTGTGTGTGTGTGTGTGTGTGTGTGTGTGTGTATGTCTTCATTGTATTAGGTGAAAGAAATGTTTAAGAGAAGGAAAAGGGCCACAGCTTGGAGTAAATAAGGCATGGGAATTGACAGTAGTGACAATGAGAGGTTCTTAAGTCTTGTTTTGCTTTTGATATTTCTCCTAAAAAAAAAATAATATTTGCACTAGAAACGATAGGGATTTGATTCCCAGGATATGTAAAGAAATTGTAAGAGATCATCTAATTGTTTTTTTGTAAATTCAGGTCATCCACCCCTGATGAAACTGTATTCTGGAATAGTAAAAAGATCACTGGACAGGATATTTGAAAGAGCATGCAGGATATCAGAGGTACTACAGAACTGGAAAAGGACAAATATTGTCTCTTTTTAAAAAATTAAAAGAGACTTCAAGAGAAGTTAGGTGCAGCTTTATACTAGGAACTTTGCCTTTTATTCCTGTGAAAATTCTAGAATGGATCATTAAAGAGATAGTTAATAGGTATCTTAGAAGAGGAAATAGTGATTATAAAAAGTCCACATAACTTCATATAGAACAGGTCATTCCAGATTAACCTCACCTGCTGTGTGTGTATGTATGTGTATAAAATTTGCCTAGATTTTAGCAAAGCACTTAATGAAATATTTCATACCATAAATATGGAGAAACATGGGCTAGACTGATTTGAAATTAGTTGAATGGCTAATGTGAAAGAGCTATTTTTAATGATTAAATGTCATATTGACAGATGTACATTTGAAGACCCCAGGGATCTGTGTTTGAACCTGTGCTGTTTAACCTTTTAACGATGACTTGTATAAAGGCAGAAATGGCATATTTATCAAATTCGAAGATGATAGATTGTGGAGAAGGGATAGCTAGTACATTGAATGATAGTGTCAGTATCCAAAAAGATCTTGACAGGATAGAATATTTGGTTGACTCTAATAAGATGAAATTTAACAGGGATACTGTTCTCAAAGGAGTAAATCCAGGGTTTACATAACCAACAGCATGTAGGATGAGATATTTTCTTCATTCCCATCTGACTCCCCCCCAGGCCCTCCAAAAGAGGAATTGTGTACCAAAGGAAAATATTTGTTCTGCAGACAATAAAAGCAATAAACCTATCAGGATAACATTATGAATTAACATTGGAGAATGTTAATCCTTAATGTATTCATTCAGAGCCCATTTCCCAACAGCCTCCATTCATATTCTAGCAGGGCACACAAACCAAACCACAACAATGGGTTATCCTTTGCAACCCATTCAGGCATTTCTCTTCTGTTGCAGTTTCATTATTGCCTATCCTGGTCCATCCTCCAGTATCCTCTTGCAACAAGCCATATACTTTTACCCAGCTACTTATGGAAGATAGGGAATTATAGGGGAGAGAAGTTGGGTTTCTTGCTTCCTGGGATAACATCTAGGTTAGAGAACCCCAAGACTGAAAAATGTTACCCAGACCATCCATTCCACCTTCCCCCAAGTTTGGAATAATTGACACACACTGATAGGGAGCTGAATAACAAAGGAAATTAGACAGTAGGCCAGCATACAGGTTTATGCTGAGCTTGAAGAAAAGGAAACTGGATTTCAGCTGCATCCAATCCAGCTTCCCCAGAAACAACTTGGAGTAGGAACTAAAGCTAGTGAAAATTAAGTTCTCAACATATGAGGATGCTGGAACAGCTTTCAGTTCCAGCCTAGTTAAATTCACCGTTAAAAAAGAGTCAGTAACAGGAGACTTGAACCAATAATAACCTTAAGAGGAAGAGAATTCAGTTAAAAACCTAAAGTGTAGATAACTAGGTAGCAGATAATTCAACAGAAGATAGCAAAATTAGAAGGGAGGTTTAGTACCCAGGCATCTGAGAGATTATAAACCACTCTAAATATTATAAGACAGAAGAAATGGAAACTATTGAAACCTAATGAAATACATTATCCTGTGAAATCCCACAAAAGCATGGAACTGAAGCAGAATTATCTAGAATGGTTAAGAGAAAAAATCAGAATCTTGAGAGAAGTGGCAAAGGAGCAAATGACAAAAGTTCTGCACAGCCAAAATCATTGCAAAAACTTGAATTCATAGAGCCTCACAAAAGAAGCAAAATAGTGAATAACAGAATGAAAGGATGGTCTAGAAAAAAGAGAAGCAAAAAGCATCATTAACAGAACACATTATTTCTGTACCAACCAAACACGTTGGACTCAAAGACAGGATGAATAGGGACAACTTAAGGATAATCCTTGACATTAAAAAACCTGAACGTTGAAATGCAAGAAAGAATGCAATAAACTACTGAGAACTTCTGAATTCGGAAACAAAGCACCAATTGAAAGAATCCTCCAGGACATAAAGTGATTAAATTTAACAACTGCAATGACATACAACAAATAACACAAATGACCAAGAGAAAAATATTAAATGTAAAGGAAAGGAAATTTAAGTAACAGAAGTCTATCCTGCACCTACCAGAAAAGAATGGAATTGTATATTCCAAAAAAAGCGTAATGCAAACCAAAACGTATTGTCTTGCAACATGAGCCCAATTATCAGTGAAGAAAGATAAGTGTTGAGTAAAAAAAAGCCTTTTGGATTGTTTCTCCACAAGAAAAGATACGTATGGCTTATTCAGTTTAAAAACATCCTAAAAATAAGCTCAAGAAAGGTAAACACAATTGCCAGTGAGACAATAAGTAGTAAATAGCCCCATCTCTAAAGACTACTAAGGGAAAGAAAACTGGAGCTATTTGTGGGGTGTTGTTGTTGTTGTTTTTAAATAGCAGGAGGACCATTAAGAAATAGCTTTTTAAAAGATAATAATGAGCGAAGTAACGGACTAGTAATGAATTCAGTATTTAGAGAAGTGAAAGTAGTTAAGGTAGAGGAACAGACCTGGAAAACCACGCAGCCTCCCTACAGGTGAGTAAGTGTATTTTGTGGGACTAAATCGCAGACTGTGGAGAAAAGGAGGGAATGTGTGACGTGTCCTAATCAATTTAATTGGTAAACACAGTGAAGAGAAAGTAATTTCTGTAGTCTCTCAGCAAGGACAGGAGAATGGGTTATTTGGCAAAGGACAGACTTGAAATGAGAAAAGAAACTTGGAGATCTCCATTCACTAGGGGGATTAGGTACCAATGCAGATCATTCCCATGAGGGCTAGAGATATGTCCTGAAATGAGAAATGGGGAACTTACAAATGATTCCAGTCTGTTGATGCACAAGAGAACACTTCCTCTGAGAAAGTATTGTGCTTCTGTCAACAATATTCCATGTCAGGAGAAGGGAAATTGAAGCACCTAGGGACAGTCTCTAGCCAGTATGATGAGAGGAAGTTGCATAGCAAATGAGAAAGAAAATTATCTTGGAGAAAGCAGTGAGTAAAAATGGATTACACAAATTAGAACACAGGGACATTTCAAAAACTAGCAAGCAAAAGAAGTTTGGAGGGGGGAGGGATTTTGAGTTAACAACTGAGAGAGGGAGGGAAAGAAGGGAAGAATGAACTAAAAATAGAAATAAGGGGGAGAAATCAATAAACTAAGTAAAACTCCAATACTATGTCAAGGGTAGGCAAACAGGAGTTGTGGAAAGAGATAGAGACTGAGGGGAAGTGAACCTGTGAAAGTAAGCTTGCCTTAAATTTACCAAGCAAAACACAAAGTACTGACTAGGAAAGGGAACAAGAACAAAAAAAAATGAAATTAGCAAGAAATCTAAAGCTATCCATAGCCATATGAAAAATGTTTCACCCAGCAATACGACTTCTAGGACTGTATCCCCAAGACATCATAAAAATGGGAAAGGGTCCCACATGTACAAAAATATTTATAGCAGCTCTCTTTGTGATGGCCAAGAACTGAAAATCAAGGGGATGCCCATTAATTGGGGAATGAATGAACAAGTTGTGGTATATGAATGTAATGGAATACTATTGTGCTATAAGAAATGATGAACAGGAAGACTTCAGAGAGGCCTGGAAAGACTTATATGATCTGATGCTGAGGGAAAGGAGTAGAACTAGGAGAACTTTGTATACAACAACAGCCACAGTCTGCGAGGAATTTTTCTGGTAGACTTCATTGCAATGCAAGGATTTAAAAAATTCCCAATGGACTCTTGAGGCAAAATACCTTCCACCTCCAGAGAAAGAACCATGAAATTTGATCGCAAAATGAAGCAGATCATTTTCTTTTGTATTATGTTTTGTTTTATGATTTCTCCCATTCATTTTAATTCTTCTATGCAAAATGACTAAGGTGAAAATGTATTTAATAGAAATTTATGTGTAGAACCTATATAAAATTGTATGCCATCTCAGATGGGGAGTGGGGAGGGAGGGAGGAAGAAGGAGGAGGGAGGGAAAAAAATCTAAGATGTATGGAAGTAATTGTAGAACACTGAAAACAAATAAAATAATTTAAAAAAAAAAAAGAAAAACGTTCCAGATCACAAATAATTAAAGAAGTATGAGTTAAACAACTCTTTCCACTGCAAAAATGATGAAGTTTTGAGCTTTCCAAAAAAACTGCCTGACCATATATGCAACATTCCATATGGCAGTTTTCCTACCTCTCTGCCAGAAGTAAAGGGGCTTTTTAAAAAATTTCTTTTTAGTTTTTGTCATTTATTTTCTAGTAACTAAGGAAATGTGAAACAATGTGTGTGGAGATTATTGCAATGGGAAATCATGGATGGCTTCTTGAACAATGTGCCATACTTTTAAAGCTTAATGAATGAATTAATAAGGAATGAATGAATGATATATTAAGCCTGTTTCTGGGTTTTTAAAAAGAACATCAAGACATAATCCATGCTCTCAAAGAGTTCACATTCTAATATTCCAAATCATAAAGCAATATGCAGTAGCAAAGCATATGATAATCCATCTTCCTTAGTGCCATTTCATTTATAAAACCATATCCATTGAACTTTTTTATGATGACAAGAACTTTGATGGTGAGAAGTTTACTTTCTGGTTCTCTAAAAGCAATTGCCTTGAATATCCACAGTTTTCATTTCCGCAGGAGTTGTTTCCATGGAATATGGTTTCAGGGAGTGGACTGGTGTTCTGTGCCAAACACTGTGCTAAGGGCTCGATACAAAATAAGAAATACAATAAAAAAAATAAGAAAAAGAAACACTCCCTCCTCCTCCCCAAAGAGCTTATAATCTGATGGGGGAAGACATGCAAGGGGAAGCTGAAAAGGGAAGGATGGGAGATAGTCACCCGGAAGTACCCAGCATGGTATTCCATGGATTTGAAGCCAAGCAAGATATGCCATTGGAAAATGGAGTTACTGGGAAGTTTGTGAACCCTTTCTAAAGGAAGGCAGAGTTAATGTTTAATGTTCCACCCTCCAATTCTAAGAGGCAGAGGTGAGAAGAGCGCATTCATGCTTGGGGAACAGCCAGGGCACGGGCACAGAAATGGGAAATGGATCATCAAGTGTGTAGAACAGCAAGTAGACCAGTATTGTTATATTGCAGTTTATCAATATGTGTAATATGTAGGAAGACTAGAAAGGCAGTAATGATAACTAGCATTTATGTAACACTTTATTATTGGTCTCAGTTTGACTGAAGGAACACCCATTCAGTGATTAAGGCTTTAAAAAATGAGGCAAAGAATGACCTCTTAAAAAAAAATAGATCTGGGAGGCCTCAGGGTTTCTGGCCAAAAAGTAGTTCAGGTAAGAGTAGTAGGTGTAGTGTCTATGTGAATGGAGAACAGGGGACATAAACAAGAAATGTGGAGATAAAGACAACTAGATTTGATAATAGTTATATATGGTAAGTAAGTTGAGAATTGCAGAGATTGTGAACTTAGGTATCCTTACCAGTAATAAGAAAGTTTGGAAGAAGAGTGGACTTGAATGAGAAAATGGTGAGTTCTATTTTGGATATATTTAGTTGGATGCAGCTACAAGATATCCAGTTCACACTGTCCCATAAACAGTTCATGATGGAAGATTAGAGCTCAGGAGAAAGACAAGTAGGTTTTAGCCTTCCTTCCAAGACATTTCCTGATCAGAAGTCAGTTTGCCCAACATTGATATAACTACTTCAGGAAAACTCTTTTGGAATACAGTATTCTAAACCCTTTTCTGATAGTAGAAGCAAGTATGCCTTGTGTGATCCTGACTGTGATTCCTTGGTATTTGAACTTTTTATTTCTAGCTCCTTTCTGTATTATTGTTTTTTTGGGAGGGGGGAGGTCTTGTTTTCTTTACTTGGTAACTCTGGATTTTAGCTATGATGTTCCTGTGAATTTCCATTTTCAGGTTTCTTTTAGGAGGTGACCTGTTAGTTCTTTCCAGTTTCTTTTTTGCCTTGCCATTTTAATATATACAGGCAGTTTTCATTTGTGTTTTGTTTTTTGGGGTTTTTTTTGCAATATGTCATCCAGGTTTGGGGGCTTTTTTAGTTATGATTTTCAGATAGTCTCATCATTCTTCCATTATCTCTCCTATAATAGTTCTTTTTCAGAGCAGTGGTTTGTTTTTTATAGGATTTACCTTTATATTCTGTTTTTAATCTTTTGATTAAAATCAGTATACCACAAATAAAAGAGAAGAGAATGGAAAACAAAATCATCAGAATTTAAAATGAGAAAGAAAATCACAACCAACAATCCAGAAATACAGAACATTGTGTACAATTTTTTGTCAAGAGAATTAATTTTATTCTTATTAACAAACTCTAAAAAAAGAATTTCTTATATCTCTCTTGAATTCGTCTGTGTATTATATTTGTATTCCAAATACCTAACCCAGTGACTGGTACATGTAGGGCACTTTAAAAAATGAAGTTAACTGACAGCTTGATACATGTTTTCAGGAGAAATGTGTTCTTATCCTAGTTCCGTCAGTAGCTAATATAGTTTTAGACAAGGCACCTATCTTTCTGAGCCTTCTGTTAATTACTAATTCTATTAATGGGGAAGAGAGAGGAAATTGAAGGGAGATATTTTCTTTATGGAAGCAGAAACTTTTGTATCTTGAAATAAAACAAAAATCCTCTTCTTTGGTATCTCAGTTCTCTCTTGGATCCTACAGAGAAATAGATTAAGTTTAGATGAATTTCTCTTGTTTGGAATACTTGAAGTCCTGAGGTTGAGAAACAGAATTAGCTCAGTTTTCCTTCGTTCTTCTCTTCTGTCTTTCAGTTCCAGATAGTTGAATATACTTTTTCAAAGTTTTTATATAATTCTTCCTTTCCTCTACCTAGCATCAGATTTGACTCATTCCTCCTGTTGTCATACTGTTGACTTTTATGATGCACTTTGGAATTTGTAAAGTTTTGATTGAGCTTACTCAGTCTCTCTCCAATTTTCTAGATGGAAATAAATCAGTATATGTTTCCTGCTTCCGTGTTTGAGCTCCTCTATGTCAGCTTCTTCTTCTTTCTCTGTCAGGATTACTGTCTTTGGACTGTGGATCCTGTTAAGTACAAATGAAGAAAGAGAAGGGTTTGCAAGTCACCTCACCTACTGTGTTCTTATCATTGAATTTATAGTCTCCCCTATGACCTTCATTGAGCTACTTTAAATGAATGAATGTAGTCTTTGTTAAAAATAATTAGGACAGCTAGGTGACTCTGTGGTTAGTGCCCAGCCTAGAGTCAGGAAGACTCATCTTCCTGAGTTCAAATGCTCAGATGCATACTAGTTGTATGACCCAGGACATGTCATTTAACCCTGTTTGCCTCAGTTTCCTCATCTGTAAAAAGAGCTGGAGAAGGAAATGGCAAATCACTTTAGTATCTCTGCCAAGAAAAACCCCCCCAAAAAGAAGACACAGAGTCAGAAATAACTGAAATGACCAAACAAAAAAAAAATTAGTGTATTATATTCCTAAACTGTTCCACTGATCAGCTTTTCTATTTTTTAACCAGTGCTAAATCGTTTTGATGCTTTCTGCTCTATGATATAGTTTGAGATCTGAAACTGCTTTTTATTCTTTAAGGTAAAATCCTTTAGTGGCTGTGACTTTGAGTAAATAATTTAAGTATAATTATTTTATTTCATTGATATGACCTTGCCATGAATAATAAATACTTCTGCAGTTATGTAGGTGTATATTTCTGTAAAAAGTGTTTTTTAGTTGTATTCATATATTTCCTGTGTGTACTTTGGTAGGTGATCTCTAAATTCAGTAGTTATTTTAAAAGAAATTTCTCTATCTCTTGCTGCTGAGTTTTGTTGGTCACATATGAAAAGGCTTATGATTTGTATGCATTTATTTTATAAATAAAATTTGCTATTTTGCTGAAGCTCTCAGTTGTTTCAAGTGATTCACTAGGGTTTTCTAAGAACACCATATTATCTGCAAAAAGCATTAATTTTGTTTCTTTTTTTTTTCTTACTACTCTCAGGTGCATTTTTAGAATAATATCAAATAGCAGCAGCATTAATATATTTCCTTGTTTGACTCTTGATCTTAATGGAAAGGTCTCAAGTGTTTTTCTACTACGCATAATTGGGACTCTTGGTGTCAAGTGGATATGTTTTTTTAAAATTAGGTCTCCGTAACTCTCAGATTGAAAATGCAATGGCCCTTCATGAATGAAATCCTACTCTTGATTGTTAAGAAATTATTAAGCTGCTCCATTTTTTTCCAATCTGAATTGGTTCACCCCTTTGTTGGCAGCCTGATAATTCTTTTTTCCAGTAACTCATTTTATTAGTGACAAGCCTAGTTCAGATATTCAGTTGGGCTTTAGCCATGGTACAGTTCAAAATTTTTTAACTCAGGCAATCCACCAGTGTCAGCATCCCCGAGTAGTTCATTTTAAAAGTGTGAATGTAGCAGGAATTAAAAATTTGTTCCACTATACCCAACTGGATATTTTTTCTCATATGAAGGAAAGTACTGTTTATTCCTATACTATTTAATGTTTTTTTTATTTTCCAAATTTTTAATTTTGTGTTTAGTGAGGTTTTTAATTTGTTGCTTTTTAAAAATTATTTTTTTTGATGAAAGTATTTAGAGACATAAAATTTTCTCTACAGATTCCTTTGCACCCCAAAAGTATTGGTATACTGTCTAATTGTTATAATTTTCTTTTATGAAATTATGTATTTTCAAAATGATTTGTTCTTTAAGAATTTTCTTGTGATTATTATTTATTGTCCAAATAATTTTTAATAAAATCATTTTATTCTATGTAATTTGTATTGTGTTGTGGTTAGCAAAGGATGAGCTCATATATTTCTGCTCTTTTTGCATGTATTTGTGAAGTTTTTGTGCCTGAGTATAGTCAGTTTCTATAAAGGTCCTATACACAGCTGAGAAATACATGCACTGCTTTGATTCCTAAATCTGTCATATCTAACTCTTCTAAAATCATATTCAGATTTTTAAATTTCTTTTTTAATTTATTGGACTTATGCATATATGTGTGTGTGTGTGTGTGTGTGTGTGTATATGTAGTGTGTGTGTGTGTGTGTGTGTGTAAAACCTGTATTGAATTTTTAGGTTCTAGTCTCTATTTCTCCCTATAAATCAATTAACTTTTCCTGTAAGTATTTAGATGTTATGCCATTCACCACATATGCAGTATTTATATTAATGTCTATAATGCCTTTAAGCATTGTTTCCCTATTTATCTTTTAATCGTATCTGTTTTTAATGTCGTCTTGCATGAGAATGATGATTGTTATTCCCTGTTCACCTCAAAAAATATAATAGATTTTGATCTAGATCCTTTTATGCTTGGAGCCAAAGGGAAAGAAGTAGACTTATTTTCTGAATAGGGTCATAAATTTAGAGCTAGAAGGAATCTCAGAGCTTGTTATTTTACCCCCTTCTAATTCTGAGTTCAGAAATGTTTCTTTTAAACAAAATATTGTTGGATTCTGCTTTCTAATTCATTCTTTTTCCCTCCTCTTTTATTGGATGAACTCCTCCCCTTTATGTCCACAGTTATAATTGATAATGTTTATGTTCTTCCATCTTCTCTTCTTCTTATTTTTCTCTTTGTCACAATACACTTTTTCATAAAAGAGTGATGACAGAGGGAGTGCTAAACACTAATGAGCCATAATGAATGTGTATGCCTGCATTCCGCTGCCCTTTTTCCTTCCCCTAGCCAAGTTGTCAAATGTGGGATTTTTATCATTTTTTTTCTAAATCCTACTTTCATGCTCTATCCTCCAAATTTAGAGCGAGCTTTACTTATAATTAATCCTTCCTTCGTAATGCTCTCTTTCTCCTCTTCTAGTTTGTGACTCATTTCCCTTTGAGTTTTTTCTGCTCCAGATTTTGTTTAAATAAACCCTTTTTTTCTGTTTAGATAAAACTGAAATTTTGGGGACCTCAACTGCCTCTAACCCGTTTTCCAGGTTTTGTAAATGTTTACTCTCATACACCTTGATTATATGAAAAATCAAATGCTAGACTCTTTTCTCCTTTCTTCCCTAATGAATTTATTTTTCTTTCCTTTTTTAAAATAAACTCCTCAAGCCATAAAACAAAAAAATTAATCCTAGGACCTCTTTCTTATTTAACTCCTTTTATGACCATTGAAAACATTCACATTCTGAGGAGATATTCTCCCGCTCTTAGAATATAAGCACTTCCATATCATATGGTCCTTTTCAATTGTTTAGACATATTTACCTTTCTTAGTTTCTTTGTTTCATATACTTAGACTTAAGAGTTTCTCATCATCTCTGGATTATTTTTTTAATCAGAAATGTTTAGCGATCTCTTTCATTAAAGGTTAATTCAGTAAAATTATATTTTACTTGGCAGGTAAGTTATTTTTGGTTATAATTTTATGCCTCTATATTTTGCCATTGGGATATAGTATTGTACACTTTACTTCAGTTGTCATATTAATTGGATCAAAGGTCACCACCATGCCTGGTTTTAGAACGCCAGTCTTCTCATGGCCAGCAGATATATAGTACCAAGACCACAAATCTTCTAGACGTCTTGGAGGCGTAGTAGTGCTTGACTTCAGCATAGTGTCACTATTCCAACCTGAAATTAGCACAAACACTACCATGCAGGGATTGTGATCAATTTTCTTAATGTAAGTACTAATTTCCTTGTATCTCTTCTGGCTATAGGGGATCTCGGTGGAATCCATTTTATTGATACCAGTAGTCAGTTATTTCATACCTAATGTGTAGGCCAGAAGGATATGCTCACTCATCTGCCTATTATTTGAGATATCACCTTCATATTCAGCAACATCAGTAGTTTATGCTTTATTAGGGAAGACAACACATTAAAAGAGAGCTGAAAAATTGAGTGGCCAGAGGTGCTGGGACAGAGTTAAGTCCAGATAGTTAGAAAAATAGTCAGGAAGGAAATGAAGCAGATTTCTTGATCATTACTCACTCTGGTCCTGTTTTATCTTCCTTCTTGGAGTAGTTGTATAAGAGCTCAGCTGTTCTGCTGCTATAGTTCTCCTTCTTTTAACCCAGTCCCATTTGTCTTAAGAATTGACCTACTAGACTCATTTTTAAAGAACTGTCCTAAATATTTAACATGACCAACAATGGTATCACTCCTTATTCCTTCAGTAAAAGCAATTAAATTATTGTTAGTTGATGTTCTTAGTAAAATTTCAAGTAACTATTTATGTAGTAAAATAACCACAAAAGATAAATTGTGATTACTACACATCAACTATATTATTAACAGCTATATAGAATCTAATTGTAACAGATACAAAAGATATCCACAGTTTTTTTTAAACAAAGTTGGACTGAAGGATAGATACTTCACTTACTGAAATATTCTTCAAAATAAGCATGTGATGCTGCCATACTTGATCAGCTACATGGTGTGGTGGATAGGATGCTGGCCCTGAAGTCAGGAAGATTGTTTCCTTAGTTCAAATCTGGGCTTAGATACTTACTAGCATTGTGCCTGAGCAAGTCACTTAACCCTGTTTCCCCACCTATAAAATGAATTAGAGAAGGAAATGGCAAACTACTCCAGTATCTTTTCCAAGGTTGAAGATGAGAAGCAAAAAGATAAATTATCTTCCAAGACCTCTCTTAAATTTTATGCTTTTAGTATGAGGACTACAGTAGAGGAAAAGAAGCTCCATGGCAGAACTGGTGACAAAGGCAAAAGAAGATCCTGGAAAATGTAATGAAATAATGAGTTGGCTGGGTAAGACTTCTGAGAAGGAAGCACCTGAGCAGCAGAAGAAGAATTAGAGGAGTCTTCCACCCCATTATTACTAAGCTGGACCAGAATTCAGGGGAAATGTCTGCCACGCCCGGTAGATTCCCGGTAATGGAGCAGTCCTATCCAAAGGTGCTTTTTCTAAACTCACCACTGAAGAGATTGACTAAATGCACCTGAAAAGAGAGCATTCCACACAGCTTTTCAGAAATTTAAGGACTCAACCTTGTAGCCAAGGCATTGGCTGTTTAAAATTAAAGCTGTGGTATAAATTTGGGCATTCTAGATATTTGGATGTGTGCAGAAGGATGGAAGTGAACAACATTGTACTTCATTAGTACTATAAACAAATGAAAATGCAGTTTCCAGCCCTTGAGAATAAAATCTACTTAAAATTGACACCATAAAGAGAAAAAGGGCATGAATGGGTTACAATTTGCATCCCTGAAGGAAGCATCCACATTCCTGGGGTCACATATCTGTTGAAGTTGTTAGATCAGTAAATGCACATTTGGTCAATATGCAGCAGGTAGCTTCTCTGAATCTATGTAATCTGTATGTAGTAACATAAGCTCTTTGATATTCTATGTGCTCTAAAAATGTGGCAAATCCATAAGCTGATCTGAGCCATATAACATACTTTGCTTTTTTGACCTTTAGAATAGGGATATACAAACTGACTATGATGTCACTATGGTCAAAGTTGAATATTTGGAAAAACTAAAATGCTGTCTTCTTCTGCCCAGTCCCTTTAACTATTTTCAGGCCTTAATTGGCCACTTAGATTCAAATAGCACCCAAAATTTGAGAAATTGTCCTGAAACTGTCCAAGGGGCCAGTGACATGCCACTATTAAAGCAAAACTACTTTGTTTAATGTAATGGTTGTTAACAACCAAACTTCTCTTTGACACCTTCCCTCTTAGTGCTTTCCCAGGTATCTTATTATCTCCAAAAAGCTTTCATAGGATAACACGATGCAGATAATGAGAAATCTTCTGACTAGTTTTGTTCTTAGTAGTAGCAAGTTCCTCCAGTTCCAAAATAAGGCCAAGAGTTCAAAATATCTGTGTCTCTAAGACATAGGTAACTCTTTCCTAGTAGTAGATGAAAATGTGTGTTCTGTGTGTTATTACTGGCATGTAGCTTTTGTTACAGGTGTAATCTCAATGTTTCCTAAGATTTGACCA
Organism: Potorous gilbertii; assembly: GCA_028658325.1. NCBI lineage: Eukaryota > Metazoa > Chordata > Mammalia > Diprotodontia > Potoroidae > Potorous > Potorous gilbertii. Next base: position 162,848,765 of record CM053770.1, read on the forward strand.
TAAAAGCAGCTAAACTATTTTTCAACTGGCTGATAGTCTAAACTAAAATGACTTTTTCTCAGTCTGAAGGTTGTACTTGCATTTTTTTAATCAACATTTTCTTCAGTCTTTTCATTAGTCTCATTTTCTAACTATAGAAAAAAATCAGGAGGATAAAATTATAGTATATATTTTGGGTCACAAATTATTTCTTTGTGTTTTAATGCTTCTTGGGATTCATCTTCCTGAATCCTTATTAGCTATTTCTCTCACATAATTGGAGACTTTTGTGATCAGAACAGGTGAGAACTCTGATAAATTTTTTACTGCCTAAATATAACTTCAATTTAAAAAGGGAAAAGAAGAATTTACTTTTGATTAACAGAGAAATTCCTAAACCTTCTAAAAATGAGGAATACCAGAATTAATCATTTATTTTATAAACCAATATATACGCATTCAACTTTATGAGAAAAGGTCACAATTGCCTGGTCTTTCTGTCATTTATTTAACATACCTGGATAGTAATTTATTTCATCATTATCATCATCATTTGGAGAGATGCAGCAAGATATTACAGTGGTTTTGAGGTTATTACAGATATTTGAGGTGTAAGGTATTTATCCTAAAGAGAACCTTGGGGCAGAGCCAAGATGGCAGAGTAGAAACACTCACATATACTAGCTCCGAACCCACAGTCCATTGATTTCCTCTAAAAAGAACTCCCAGCAAATTCTGGAACAGTGGAAGCCTCACAGCAACACAGTGAAGGAGATTTCCGTTCCAGAGAGCCCTGAAAAACCGATCCCAAAGGTCCATCACACACCGGATGGGAGCGGAGCCCTACCCTGCCCTGGCCGCGTGGCACTGAGAGGAGCAAGCAGATCCGAGCAGGCTTCAGGGATGGAATTTCCAGCGGCTGCGAAAGTCCCTCCACCCACAGACTCACAGGTCAGTGAGAGAGACAGGCTGAGAGGGGAGCGGGGTGTCTCCGGGTCTCAGGCCCCCTCGGGAGGCAGCAGCAGAGGCAGTGGCCGAGGCAGCAGGTGGCCAGAGGCTCTCAGAGCAGGTAGGAGCTCAGCAGCAGCTCCATTACAAAAGGTCTCTGCATAAACCCCCTAAGGGAACTGAGCCTGGGAGGCAGCCCTGCCCCGACCTGAGCACCAGAAATTAAGCTCCCATTGAATAACAGCCAGGCCTGCTGCCAAAAGCCCTGAGGCTGGGGAGCAGCATTTGAATCTCAGACCCCAAGCACTAGCTGGACGGACCTAGGCCAGGGGTGGAGAGGACTCTCAGAAGTCAAGCAACTGTCTGGGAAAATGCCCAGAAAAGGGAAAAAAACTAAGACCATAGAAGGTTATTTTCTTGGGGAACAGATGATTGCGCCATTCCTCTCTGCCGAAGAACACCAATGCTTACTATCAGGTAAAGACATAGGAGTCAAGGCCTCTGTATCCCAAACATCTGGAATAGATATCCAATGGGCTCAGGCCATGGAAGAGCTCAAAAAGGATTTTGAAAATCAAGTTAGACAGGTGGAGGAAAAACTGGGAAAAGAAATGAGAGAGATGCAAGAAAAGCATGAAAAACG
>CM053770.1:162850834-162895105 GCA_028658325.1 Potorous gilbertii
CAAATGGGGAGAAAATTTTGGAACCCAAAATCTTGTGAAAATGAATGTAAAAAGTTAAATAAATAAATAAATTTAAAAAGAGAGAGAGAACCTTATTACATAGGGGGAATTATAGCTAAAGTTTGTTGTGACAGAGTCCTTGAAAATAACATTTTTGCATAAAACTTTTCTCTCCAGGTGAGTAAGACAACTTTCTTCTCTGAGGTGTAGAGGAATTTTAGGCTGACATTTTATTTCATGTCCTTGTGTTTAAAATCCCTTTATGTACAGTTGTCACATTGGATCCAGCAAACATGACTTCATATTTTCTGGTTTGTTTGTGGAATGAATTTTTGCATTTTCTTGGGAAATAGAGCTTACGAAGTTTATTAAGTTGAATCTGTGAAGGAATTCTTTCAGTTTTGTAAAAGATAGGGTGATATGGTAACTGTGATGGTGATGTGAAATGAAGTCTGTTTGTCAGTCTGTTTTGGTGAACTTCAAATCAAATGAATAGGGAAATTATGTTAGCAAAAAGCCAAAGGAACAAACCCTCTGGCTTTCTAAATATTTAATTTCTAGGAATCCTTAGTTATGACCTCACTTAAAAATGACTTTGTAGCTCTGGCATTCAATATTTGTACCTAAATTCCAAAATAAACCATGTTGGGCTTGCTGACTAGGGAATTCTACCCATTAGGTCTAGTGACTTTGCCAAAAAAACAAGCATTCAAGTAGAGTAGAATAAGAGCTCTTGAATAAAAATGTCAGTTTAAAAATTCTGAGTATGTCTTCATGTTTGATATATAGTTGAAGGGAACAACAAATTAAAGGCTACTGTCCTCTGAAGTTCAGAGTTGTTATAGCATGCACACCTACCCGTGGGCAGGAAGGTATTGCAGTGGATAGAGAACCAGTGCAGAAGTCAGGAGGACCTGAGTTCAAATCTCACCTCAGACACTTGATACTCACTAGCTGTGTGACCTTAGGCAAGTCACTTAACCCCAATTGCCTCATCCTGGGTCATCTCCAGTCATCCTGATGAATATCTGGTCACTCGATTCAGATGGCTGTGGAGAAGTGAGGCTGGTGACCTGCACAGCCCTCCCTCACTCAAAACAAAGTCAAGTTTAAGTCATGTCATCATTTCTCTGATGACATGGTCTTCTTCGACAACGAAGGATGAATACACATCTATCCATGATGTTAGAAGGAAGTACCAGATCTCCATGGTAACTAAAGTTAGCTTTGTGCAAGTAGCATATTCTCTTTAGGATAAATACCTTAACCTCAGATATCTGTAATAACCTCAAAACCACTGTAATATCTTGCTGCCTCTCCAATTGATGATGATAATGATGAAATAAATTGCTGTCCAGGTATTTTAAATAAATTATGATCTTTTCTCATAAAGCTAAATGCATATATATTGGCTTATAAAGTAAATGATGGTTAAAAACTATTATCAACTGTAATCAATTGAAATAACACAAAGTGCTTTACAAACATTCCAATGCTATATAAATGCTAGTTATTATTATTATTTTAATGTATTTTGATTCTGTGGATAATATAATATTGTCACTGTATAAGCTAAGTGGTAAGATCCATGTGCTCATTCCTTTCCAACATGGAGAGAATGCCTTTAAAATTTGTTAGAATGTGGAATATGTATTCATTCTAGTCTTATTTAAGTTTCTAGAAGTATTACAGTAAGATCATCCGTGGATATTCATGGTGTTAGTTATTTGCGGGTTGACCCCTGATAATTAAATTGGAATTTTTTTGGAGATTTACAGCGTAGTTTGGAAATCACTCATGACTTGTGTGTAAAGAAACCTAAAAACTTTTTAGTAAGTCTTAGATTTCATGAATACTGTGTATTATTAATCTGTTTAATCATTTACTACCATATGTATGCATCTGTAAATTTATTATAAATAGCTAAATTTTTTAAAAGTCTAATGTGTTAAAGAGCTACAGGCTACATACCTTCTTTGGGAAAACCTCCTCTTTGTCTCTCAGCCTTCAGAGTCAGTCACATGATTTTCTACGAATCTTACACTATTCCTAGAAAAAGGAAATCCTTGGTGAAGCAGCCACACCTGGGTCTGTAAAGACTGCATAGTATATGAGATATTCTGTTCACCTCCCTCACAAAGAAACTGCGGTTTTTTAATGGGTTCAGTGTGTTGTTTTACTTGCTTTGTGTGTTAAATATGAACAGTATTATTAAAAAATAAAGGCTTGATATGGGGCCTTATTATTATTTGTGGTTTTTCACATTCACAGGCATCCTGCACCCCTAACACCCCAGAATGTTGAGGAATGGCTGCATGTGCTTTTTTTTCATTTTTCCAAAAAATCTGAACCCTAAAACTTTTGGTTCTGCTTACTGCCTTAAATCAGCTTTGTTAATCCTCAGTGTAGATATAAAGGAGCTCCATTAAAGTCACTGGGGGATTGTTGAAGGTTATAAGGGAATTCATGAGGAACATAAGCAAGTCAGTATGACTATTATTAATTTACTCATTTTTAGTTTTCAGCATTCACTTTCATAAGATTTTGAACTACAAATTTTCCTCCTTCCCTCCCTTCACCCTAAGACAGCATGCAGTCTGATATAGGCTCTACATAAACATTCACATTAAACATTTTCACATAAGTCATGTTATTAAAGAAAAATTAGAACCAATGGGAGGAACCACAACAAAGAAGAAACACACAAAAAGGCAAATAGTATGTTTCAATCTGCATTCAGACTCCTTGGTTCTTTCTCCAGATGTGGACAGCATTTTCCATCATGAGTCTTTTGGGGTTGTTTTAGATCCTTGCATTGCTTAGAAGAGGTAAATCTTTCAAAGTCAGTCATCGAAAAACGTAGCTGTTACTGTGTACAATGTTCTGTTCTTGGTTCTGCTCACTTCATTCAGCATCAGTTCCGTAAATCTTTCCAGGTTTTTCTGAAGTCTGCCTGCTCATCATTTCTTACAGAACAATACTATTCCATTACATTTATATGCCACAACTTGTTCAGCCATTGCCCGTTTGATGGGCATCCCCTCAATTTCCAGTTCTTGACCATCACAAAAAGAACTGCCATAAATATTTTTCTACATATGCCTTTTTCCTGTCGTTATGATCTCCTTGGGAGATGTATCCTTGGGATACAGACCTAGCAGTGGTATTGCTGGATCACATGGTTTGCACTTTTCTACCCTTTGGGAATGGTTCCAAATTACTCTACAGAATGGTTGGATCAGTTCACAATTCCACCAATAATGCATCGGTGTTCCAATTTTCCCACATCTTCTCCAGCATTTATAATTGTCCTGTTTTGTCATGTTAGCCAATCTGATAGGTATGAGGTAGTACCTCAGAGTTGTTCTGATTTTCATTTCTCTAATCAGTAGTGATTTAGAGTACTTTCACGTGGTTATAGATGGTTTTAATTTCTTTATCTGAAAACTGCCTGTTCATATCCTTTGTCCACTTATCGTTGGGGAATGACTTGCAGTATTATTATTGTGTTAATTTTGAACTGAGGTTCACTTCTATTGCATGGAATTAATCAGAAGGAAACTTTTATTTTTGCTTACCCTAATTAACATTTATTAATATTATTAATGACCTGTTAAGTTTTATAAAACACTTTTCTTAAAATCTATTGGTGTGTTTGCAGCTTTTCATACTGTTGATCACACTCTTTTCTTAGATTCTCCTGTATATCTGACTACTCAGTCTCTCTTTTTTGCTTTACATGCAGGTCAGCCCCAATAACTACAGGTGTCCCCCAGGTGCCTATCCTGGGCTCTCTTCTTTTCCCTCTCTACTATCTCATTTGTTAATTTCACTAACTCTCTTGTTCAGTTATGATCTCTATACATATATTTATTTATGCTCTCATCCTTTTCTTGAGCAGCAGTCTCATATCACCACCTACCATTTATACCTCTCAGATTTAACATGGCCAGAACAGAGCTCATTATCTTTCCTGAAAATCTTCCCTTACTATGAATTTTCTGTTACTGTTGAGAGTACTACCATTCTCCCAGACACTCAAGCTCCCAGCCTAGGTGATATCCTTGACCTCTCACTCTTGTATTCTTTATATCCAGTTTATTGTCAAAATCTATCAATTTTACCTTTGCATCTCCTATATGTCCCTTTATCTCAACTCACATAACCACTACTCTGATATAGGCTCTCATCATCTCTTTTTCTGAATATTGGAAGTACCTTTTCAATTGGTCTTCTTGACTCAGATTTCTCCCTACTCTCAAGTACAAGACTTCTAAAATTTTTCCCACTTACTACCCCTTTTTCTCCCAAGAAATTTTTACATGACCCCAGGGTATACAGGTATATAAAAGAGATATACAAATCAAACATTTATTGATAATAAATCATAAAGATTTATTTCCTGTTTACTTTTGCATACTTCTCTTAATTCCTGTATTTGAAAGTTAAATTTTCTATTCAGCTCTGGTCTTTTCATCAAGAAATCTTGAAAGTCCCCTATTTCATTGAATGAGTTTTCTTTCCTGTGAAGTATTATACTCAGTTTTGCTAAGTAGGTGATTAGTTCCTTTGACTTCTAGAAAATCGTATTTCAAGCCCTTTGATCCCTTAGTGTAGAAGCTGCTAGATCTTGTGCTATCCTGATTGTGTTTCCGAAGTACTCGAATTGTTTTTTTCTAGAAAGCATCTAGTAATATTTTCTTCTTGACCTGAGAACTCTGGAATTTGGCTACAATATTCCTAGAAGTTTCCCTTTTGGGATCTCTTTCAGGAGGTGATTGGTGGATTTTTTCAATAACTATTTTGCCCTTTGGTTCTAGAATATCAGGGCAGTGTTCCTTGATAATTTCTTGAAAAATAATGTCTAGGCTCTTTTTTTGATCATGGCTTTCAGGTAGTCTCATAATTTTTAAATTGTCTGTCCTGGATCTATTTTCCAGTCAGTTGTTTTTCCAATGAGATATTTCACATTGCTATTTTTTCATTCCTTTGTTTTTGTTTTATAACTTATTGATTTTTCATAGAGTTATTAGTTTCTATCTGCTCCATTCTAATATTTAAGGAATTATTTTCTTCAGTGAGCTTTTGGATCTCCTTTTCCATTTGGCCAATTCTCCTTTTTAGGGCATTCTTCTCTTCAATGGCTTTTTGGATCTCTTTTGTTATTTTGCTTAGTCTATTTTTTAAGGTGTTATTTTCTTCAGCATTTCTTGGGTCCCCTTTAGCAAGCAGTTGAATCATTTTCCATGATTTTCTTACCTCACTCTCATTTCTCTTCCCAATTTTCCCTCTACTTCTCTTACTTGATTATCAAAATCTTTTTTGAGCTCTTCCATGACCTGAGACCAATTCATATTTTTCTTGGAGGTTTTGGATGTAGGAGCTTTGACTTTGTTGTCTTCTTCTGTTTGTATATTTTGGTCTTCCTTTTCACCAAAATAAGATTCTATTGTCTGATTTTTTTTTCTGAGTTTTGCTCATTTCCCCAGCCATTTACTTGACTTTTGAGCTCTTTGTCAAGGTAGTTCCCAGCTTTCAGTTGGGGTGGAGGGTATGCTCTCAACCTGCTACTCATTCTCCCCACCATCTGTGGGCCTAGAGTTCCAGAAACAGCAGCTGCTGCTGCCACTGCCCCTATTGCTGAGGCTACCACAGGCTCCTCCGCCCCTTCCACCAGCCTGGGGTTGGCCTGAGTTGGTCCTGAGGCAGGACCACTCTAGTCTGTCACACAAGTACAACAGGTTTTTTCCACTGACCAGATTCCTATTTGTTCCCAGTATTTTGGGGATTTGAAGTCTGGAAACCACCTCAGATGCCAGAGATTCAGACCTCCCCCAAGGCCTGATCAGGTCCTGTCTGTGCCACAGCCCTTGCTGGACTGTGCTCTGCTTACAACTGGCACAACAGACATTTTCTGTTGACATTCCAAGCCATCTTGGGCTAGAGATTTGCTTTACTCTGTCATACTGTTGATTCTGCAGCTTCAGAATTTATTTAGAGACATTTTTTCAGGTATTTGGCTGGGTTTGGGGGGAGAGCTCTAGCAAGTCCTTGCTTTTATTTCACCGTCTTGACTCTGCCCAAAGAAATTTATTTACACATAATTTTATCATTTATTAAAGATGAAAGCACATTTGCATACTAATGAGATGGATGTACTTGTTTATTTTTATGTAAAGAATTAAATCTTGGCAGAATATTTGATAGTGCAGGACGGAGCAACTTCAGCATTTTTCACAGTTGATCGATATTTTGATTTTATAATCCTCAGTGCTGCGAACACTACTTTACATTAATACATAGTATAAAATGGCAGAGGTATGTTTAGGAAATTGTTGGAAATTCTATCCTAATCCCAAGGTGAAATTCATTTTGTCAGGAGTTCTTTTTACAGGAAATCCATGGGCTGTGGGTTCGGAGCTAGTAAAAGTGAGTCTTTCTACTCTGCCATCTTGGCTCCACCCCGTGAAATTCATTTTGTATGTACAGTAAAAAACACTGCAATTCAGAATATATACAATATTCTCAAATCTGAGCTTGAGAGTTTCTGGCAGCATTCATTGGTATTGAGTGCAAGACTGCATATGCAGTTTTTGCAGTGCAAAGTGCGTGTGTTGTATGTTTAGAATCAAGGCTGCAGTGAAGTGCACAAGTCAACACAGGCAAATGTTGCCAGAAACACCTCAGATTCATTTCGTGTTTGATTTTGAATTAATATTTGGTCATTACATGTTCAGAAATCTTTTACTGTTGCCAGATTTTTCTACGACCTCCACATTCAGTTATGTGATCCCATGTGGGATTGCTTCCCACAGTTTAAGAAGCGCTGCTCTGGTATATTTCCATTTAGCTGCCAAATGTTTTGTTCAATTCTATATTTGCCCTTTTACTCATCTTTCTGTTAGACTTATCTAAAACCAAGAGAAAAACAGTGAAATCTCCTACTATTGTTATGTTACTATGTATGTATTCTTATAGTTCAGTTAATGTTTCCTTTGTGAGTTTAAGTGATAAGGCATTTAGAGTATATAAGTATAATATTGACATTTTTTATGTTTATCCTTTTTTGTATTTTGAGTGTTTTTGTTTTATCTGATAGCATGATTGCAACTCTTTCTCTCTTTGATTCATCTAATGCATATTAAATTTTTTTCAGTTCTTATTTTTACTTTGTGTATTTCTTATTTTGTTAATGTGTTTCTTGTGAGCAAGAGATTATGGGGTTTTATTTTCTTTCCCTATCTCTCTGTCATTATCTTTCATTTTATTGTATCATTTATTCCTCCATATTTAAAGTTGAGATTTGGGTTAAGATTTTCCTCCATTTCTTGATTATATTGTCTTGGTTTTTTTTTCCCTCCATATTAGAAGTTTCCCCTGTTTGACTATAAATACAACATATTCAGTTATTTTAGCTTAATCTATTTTAAGGTAGCCCTATTCCCACTGGCTGTTTTCCCTTTATTCTCAGGACAGCCCCACCCATCTGTTAACCGTTTCCCCTGGTTTTGAAGCTTTATTTCATTTTGTTCATTTCTCTTTATTGTTTTAATCCAGTTATTTAATTCTTCCTCTCTTTTTTCCCCTCTCAGTTAGGTAGTCAAATAAAATTCCCTGTCCTTTCCTCTTCAATTTGGTTTTTTATTAGTTTCTTAATTCATTTTCTCTATATTTTCCTAAAAACAAATTCTTTCCCTCATTCTCTTTATTATTTAGCTTTCCTTTCTGTCTCTGCTAGACTTTTATTCTTTGACTCGTAGCCCTTTATTCTCTGCATATCTCATGAAATTAAAGCTTTTAAGTTACATATCTATTCCGTATACATAGTTTCTATTATTATCTTGTACATCTTCCCATGTCTCTTGTTGTGCAAATCATTGATCTTTGTCCTCTACTTGTTAATTTTTTTCCCTGTTTGCCTCAAAAACTTTCCCGAGACTATGCCCTCCCACTCTTCTGGATGTAAGTTTCCTCCCTTTTCTCTCCCTCCCTGAGCTGATTTCTCTTTTCTTGAGTCAGTATTATGACATCATCAAATCCCTGCCGATCATATTCATTATAAGGCCACAGTATTCCCTTATAGATTATCTCTCTCATCCTGCTTCTGCATTCATCAGTGGTATCCCCTTCCACCACTGAAACCTGATTTCTCCCTTTTTCTATGTCCGCCTTTGTCTCTTCACCCATTTTCCTTTAGGCTCTCTTCTTCCTAAGAGATTACAAAAGTTATTTTATCTTCCCTTCATTAACCTTTGACTTTATTAGGGCATAGGGCAACTATTAGAGATAGTTGATCTCTATTTATAACTCTCCTGCCCCTTGTAAGTGCCCTCTCATTTTGCAGTCTGGTCCTCCAAAAAACATTGATTCACCTACAAGCAGTATCATGAGGTTTAGTCCATGATATTTAAATCCTGTTTCTCCACCATTTCAATTTAACTTCTACTTTCTCCCTTGTCTTCGCTTGTCTATTTAGGGTGAAAAAACCTCTTAATGATCTCTTAGTTATCATTTTGTTGCTGTTTTCGTCCTTGGTTGCTGTGTTTGTTTACCCTATTTGTAGTTCTGTTGTCTTGGGTGTTTAAGAAGCAAGTAATTTCTTCAGGTCTGTTTTCTTTCTAGGAATGTTTTGAATGCCTCTTTTTATATTAAATTTGCATCTTTTTTTCATTAGCGATTAGGCTCACATTTGCAGTATAGGTCATCTTCAGTTGCTTCTTGAATTCCCTTGCTTTTTGGAACACATTATTCCATTCCTGCAAATGTTTTCCCATGGGTATAGAATGATTTGGTGTTATTTGAATTTCCTTTCTTCTATATTTGATAGTCTTTTTACCAGTCACCACTTTTGAGGTTATCTTTCCTTTTGTGGAATTGAAAAATATAAGGAACTCATCCATCTAAATAAGTTAATATTTCAAGTGACAAAATATCCAGGACAATGAAGTTTCTCCTGGCAGTAAAAATACTTTTCAAGCTTATCTTTGAGAGCATTATTTTAGAAATGGAGAAGGGAGAATATATAAGATCATCATAGATTTAGTGCTAGAAAGGACCTTAGAGACCATCTGGTACAACTGGCTCATTTTGTACTTGTGAATACTGAAACTGTAGAGGCTAAGTGACTTGCCCAAGGCAGTGTACAAAGTGGCTAACCTGGAATTTGAACAGGGAGCCAGTGCTGACTCCCTTGGCTGCCATATTTCTGCTCTACCACACTGCCTCATCTCTTGAGGACCTCTCCATCGAATCCAGTAACTTATTTTTGTCCAGATCCCTCTGTTCTGCTCAGTATTTCCGTTAAAATTTACATATCATAAGAAGTACTTTATATTCTACTTTAAAAATGGATTCAGATTTCCTTCATGAATATTTCTTTTAAGTTTCTTTAAATACCAACTATTAAAGATAATCTCCTTTAAATTCTTTAAAAAAAATGACAGGGAAAGGCATATTGTTGTTGGCACATTCTTCTTAGATTGATGTGGAAAGCTTGCTTAGCCAAATGAATGAAATACAGATGTTTTCTTTCTTTTTACAAACTTTCTGGGCAAGTTCATTTCCCTCCCTTTTTAAGACATGCTTTGCAATATACTTTCATGTATCATGTAGCAACCCACATAAAAGAAAAATTGTCTATAATGTCCTAGATATTGCAGAATGTCACCCCAGAACACAGCCTTGAAAATGGATGCATGTCCAACATTTCAAGATCTATAACAATTTAAGATGCCACTAGGGAAAAAAATATTTAGTTTCTAAGATAGTTTCTTACTAGAATAAGGAAAAGATGGTACAAAAATATGTGCAGATCTGTAAAAAATTAAAGTATTTCCCTTGTAGCATCATAATGTTATTATCTGATTAATCAGTTTTGGTGCATACTGCTCAGTCTAAATTGTCCTAATCAAAATGTCCTAAATGACTTTGATTCCTTATAATATTGAATAATTATAAATTGTAAGGTTTGCTCATCTCACAAAAGTATTTTTATGCTGCTTTAATTTGGAATTTAATTCAGAGTCAATTGCTATTTTTTTGTCCCTTTCACATAAGACATGGGAAGTAGATGGGAAATTATTCAGGCATAAAGATGCAGAAAAAAATTCAATAGAAGTAATTTTTTATCAAATTTTCTACCCAATTTAGATGTCTGTTATTTGAGGGTTTTTTTGTATATAATGTATATTCACAAAATCCTATGCTGAATTTATTCTCTTAATGTTATTGTCAACCTCTGAGATTCTTTAAAAGCTTCTGAGTTTCACTTTGTCATACCATAGGAATTTTATCTAAATGGTGTTATATGTCTTTTTAGACTCAAAATCGCATGAAGTTGATGGCTGACAACTATGAGGATGACCACTTCAAATCTTCTCATTCCAGCCAAACCAACCACAAACCCTCCCCAGACCAGGTATTCCTTCTCTTGTCTTTCTTTCAGATGTTCTGAAATATGTGGGGTATAATTTACATCTGCATGTAGAATCTTCATTCTGAAGTGATGTTAGAAAAATGAGTTCCTGGGAACCATTCCCTAATTATTTTCATGCACAGTCTCTGTGTAGTAATGTGGTGATTTTGAACCTTGAAAAAATTTGGCTACTTATAAGTTTTGAGAATAATAAAATGTTCTAGGAATTTTTGGGAAGTTCCTTCTTTATCCAACTTCAGAAACATACCATGGGTCTACACTTGTCCTACTTTTTCCCATGAGAGGAGCTGTGTCCTATGGGTAAAACAGATTGAAACTACTTCCTTATGAGTTCAGTAGAAGGCATAAAAGGGAGTAAAAAACAAAATTGTCCCTTTGGCATGATGGAAATACACATATCACACAATACCCTAGGCCATATATATATGACAAATGGAAATGGGAAAATCAGTTACCTACAGAACATTTATTAAAATATGAACCGTCTTTGATTTAATTGCAGATTTCTAAATCTCTTTTCAGTGTCACCTAGAATTAGGAACTCAAATGTGGAGTCTCTTCCATTCATATAGATGAGTCCTCTAGCATGAGTCAGTCTCAAGGAGTTTCCTTACCTTCAACTTCTTCTGTCTAAAAAGGAGACAGCCACATCTAATTCTGTTCTTTCTGGGGAAAGGGGATTTTTCCAGGTCTTGTAAATGATGAATGGTCAAGAGAAGAAACTTTCTAAGTGAATCTTTTTAGATTCAAAATCACCTAAAATTTATAACTTTATCTATAAGGAAACCAATCTCAGTGAGTCAGAAAACTGGGTGGGGAGGTGGAAAGGACAAAAATAAGGAAATTAGAATCCAGTCTTTTCTACTTTATCCTTATGTCTATGTTTTAAATACTAACCAACTCTTTTTCATTCCCATGCTGCTCTGGGGCCTTATTCCCCTTGTCATCTCTCTTCCAATAGGATGAGGAGGAGGGTATATGGGCATAGCCAATCAGATGCTCTTAGTTCAGCCATTTTGTTCAGAACGGTGAGAACCAGTTTTCCTTAATTGTAGAAAAGTTGTTTTTTACACAATCACTTGTTTCTGTGTGATTCATGAATTTCCTTTTTTTCACATGGTGGATGTATTGTGTTTCTGACATCCTTGTGTTTGGGTGATGGTGTTTTTCCTGTTGTGTGTGTTTGTTGAGGAGAATTTCCAGGGCATATAATTAAATTTTTACAGGTACAATTTTTTAATAGATTATCATATTTGGGATGCCCCCCTCATAGGGTCCTGGCAACATTATATTATGACTCACACAAAACTAAAAGCAGAAAATAGACTCTACACTGTGCCATTTTTTAAATGGAGTATGTCTGGCTTGGGCTTTGGGCAAATTCTTTGTATATAGCATTTATTCATACATGAAGTCTTTTTTATAAGAGCCCCTAAATTTAAAAATGATATCCAACTAAAGTCTTATTTTTTCATCTATATATGAATGTCCTAAGGCCACAGACTTAGCATAACTCATTTGAATGACTGAAAGCAATAGTTTAGCCCCTAGGACATTTAAAAATTTATTTTCAAGCAACTGCCAATATTGGGGATAAGGGAGCAGGGGTTTTTCTAAAAGTTGATGCAAAGAGCTATTTTTCTCTTTTTCTAGAATAGTAGCTACGTTAAACAGCTGCCAGGACTCTGTCCAAATTTTTTTTGCCAGGTCAAAATTTAATACAGCCTTAGCAGCATCTCCCTTTGGTCTTATGCCCTGGAGGTTCCTTAGGAAATCCTTTTCTGTAACAAAAATAATAATTGTGATTATGAAATTCATACTCATTGATGATATACTTCATTGAATTCACTACCTACACTTATTGGTGATCTCACTGTTTTAGAATTAGTTCTTTTTTGACATGCCTTGCCTTGGTATGAAACTGCCTAAAGTGATTAGAGTTAGGAAACACAAACAAGGCTGATAAGGTAAGTTGATGGAAATGGGTACATGCTGCAGGAAAAATGCCAAATAACTTATACTTAGAAGGTATGAAAGAACATAATATAACTGATATCATAAGCAAACTCTTCAAGGAATAGTGCAGATCTTTCTAGAAGGAGCTAAAGCTGGGGAAACTTACTTCCAAATGATATAAAGCAGCTAGATCAATAGAAAAGTTAAATATAGTTTATCAGACTTTCTTCAAAACGTAAAAATTAATGATTTCAGTAGAAATAAAATCTTTCACTTGAATCAGCGTGTTTCTGCCACATAGCATACCTAGTTAAAGAGGCATTTATCATCTGTGTACCCCATACATGTCTTGTTGGAAATATGCATCAGTTATAATTCCTGCTAACCTGCCCTTTCCAAGAGTTGGTATCATGTTTTAATGTCCTAGGATTTATCCTCTTAATTTAACTAACCTGCTATATCTAGGCAATTCTATATCAATTCATCAGAGCACATTGTGATTGACATTCCATACAGAAGTCCATTGTAAGTCATTTTGCCATATACCCTTACCGGTCACCCTTACTCTCCCAGTTTTCCACCTCTTGCTCTAGACTCAGTAATTAAATTACTAATAGTCACTCTCCAGTTTACCACAATTGCTGGCCCATAGTAAATTCTTTATAAATGCTTTTCTTATTTATTCCTTGAATAGTATTGCTAAATGTGAAAAATTATCATGCCTTATGTCTTGTTCCAAATACTACTACTTTCACCCATCTCTTTCCCTCTGCTAATTAGTAGTATTGGACTTTACACAAAGAATCTCAGAATTTCAGGGACTCTCAGTAGCCATCTAGTTCAGATCATATCTTCTATAAAATACTCATCCAAATGACCATAGAACTCCTGTTTCACTAGCTCCAGTGGGGAAGAAACTGCTGTGTTTTGAGACAACCTACTCCACTTTTGGACAGTTGGATCATTAGGAAGTATTTCCTAATACCAAGTCTAACTTTGTTTTTTTCTACTTCTGTCCATTGTTCTTACTTCTGTTTTTTAAGGTCAAACAGAACCTTTTTCACCTAAATAGATCCAATATTAATAATAAACAGATTTTTATACCATTACCCATTTGAATAGCACTAGACAACTAAATCCATCTATGCTACCTTTAGTATCACTGATAAAACTGTGAATTACAAAGGAGAGTTTTATTCAAGATTAAAAAAAAGAATTGGCTTTTAGTAGTGACATAAACACTACCAAGAGGTTACAAAAATGGATAAGAAAGGGGAGAAATAACTGATAAAAATGACTGGAAACAAAAGTTAGACAAAATTTTGGAAGCCAAAAGGAAAGTAATGTGTATTCTAGGGTTTGAGTTCTACTGTTCAATACCAAGGAAAATGCAATCAAAATCTTTTTCTTTTTTTTGCTAACATCTCATTACCTGTAGCTGTTGGCCATTAAAATGATCTAGAAATATAATGTGTCATTGATACATTGTGTCTTTGGACTTCATTATACAAGAGTATGTATATAAACTATCTCCAGAACCTCCTCAAGCAGAGTACGTGCCTTCTAAAAAATACAACATTCAGTATTGGTTTATATTGACTAAAATCTGGAAGTTGATTGCATGCTCATTAAAACAGTATAGCATCCAAATAGTTCTGCTTAGGACAGATAGATAGATAGACAGATAGATAGAGATCAATCTCTAATTTTTCAGGGACTGTGAAAGTACTGGTAGATCTTTTCAGAAGAGTAGATAGCTTTTTTTTTTTTACATTTACTTTTGGTTTATACAATTTGGGTTGTATAATAGTATCTCCTTATTACTTTTTAAATCTCCTAAGTGTTGAGCATGCTCATTCAGTGCAGTTATCAGCACTATAATAGAAGTCTCTTAAATCTCCAAGGGAACTTGATGTGGGTGGGAGATGTTGTCCTCTAGTAAGATTGAAGAGAATAGTATATAGGAATAATGTTCTGAGCTTGGAGAAAATGGTTATTTCAATGGAAGTTTATAAATCTTCCCACATAATAAATATTAGTATCAGGTTTGAAATGGCAGAGTAGTCAGGGCAAAACCTGACCCTGGGTTTTCAAAACTGGGTCAGGGATAACTTTAGCAGAGTTCATACAGATAAAGCTAGTGTGAAATTTGAAAATTTTGGTAGAGTTCAGGAAACAAGACGATCCTAACTGCAAAGGAGAAAACATATTTTCTTTCCTGAAAGGGAAAATTATATGACTCCTTTTGCTTAAAAGCAATTTAACTGTAGTATCCATTGAGCTTCTGTAGTGAAGAGTATGACCCCAAGGCAGCCCCATAATGAAAGACACCTAAGTGGCTTCTCTGTGAACTTTGCCCTGCTGCTACCCAGGTCAGTGGTCAGCTCTTCTAAAAACTCAGTTCCAGGAATTCATTCAGTAAGTAAAATAATCAGAATTTAGTCAATACCAGCTAGGTGCTCAGCACTTTGCTTGGCATGGTAAGACTTAAAAGAATGTAAAACTAGTCTTCTGTCCTCAAAGAGTTTAAAATCCAGTTGAAATCAAAAAGTAATCTGCACATAAAATAATAGTGAACAGTATTTTTTTTTTAATCTAGACCTGTGATTTTATCCCATAGTATATAATTAAAGATTGGACCTGTGATTTCATTTGTATAGGGAACTCCTAAGTAAAGAAACCTCTGCTACCACTGTAAGTCAGCATTTTCTTTGCAATTTCTAGTCATAGAAAGTTCTGTAGCACACTGAAAGATGAAGTGCCTTGCACAATGTCATACAGCCACTATGTGTCACAGGTGAGACGTGATCTGTCTTTCTGGCTCCAAGGGCTCTCCCTCCACAATGAAACAATGGTACTTATATGTAATTGAGAAATCTGGAAAATAGGAAGCTCTCTAAAACAAAATTCTGTATACCCAACAGCTTCTTTGGAGAGTAAAAGAAAGAAACTGTCTTGGAGGACTAATGTGGACACACAGGGAACACATCAGCCAACTGACATTTATAAAGGTGTGTACACAAGTCTTGTGGTAGAATGGAAGTAACTCTGGGTTCTTCAAGACTATGCCAAAAGAGCATAAGCAGCTCTGACAGGTTCTACTGTAAATGAAGTTCTTCAGGTATGGCCCTCAAAATAGAATGAGTCTGCCTTCTGAGGACTGGCCTAGCTTGTCTACAGAGAGACTCATTATCAAAAGACTGGCCACTTACTGAGAAATACATGGAAAAGCTCGGTCCAAGAAAAAGGAATGAGAGAGGCTAAATAATTGTAGCCTACACAGAAGCCTCACTCCTTTATTTCATGAAAACTTTCTTCAAGAAAAAATTGGTAAGCCTAGATATGGTAACCACCAAATAACATTTAAAAAAAAAAGCAGATAATATTCTAACAGACAGAAAAAAATCTTATTATTGATGTGGGAGTTTTCCCTGAATATAATGTAATGCCTGATGTAATCAAAGTCAGACAACTGAGTTATCAGTTCAAAGATAGAATTAGTAAAAAGCAAAAAAAAGGATAATGAGAAAAAATAATTGCACACAATTAAGATAACCCAGTTAAACAAGTAGTCAGCAATGGGAAGTAGATATCAGAAATAACATCTATACCAATTGCAGTAATTTATTTGAAAGTTAAGCCTAGGTAAAAGAAAAATTTGCCAGAATAAGAATACCCAGAAACTGCACCTTAGTCAACAAATACTTGATTTACTTAGGAAGCCGAGTAAGATGGCAACCAAACATAACACCTATTTAGATATTATATTTGTTTTTAATACCTTACAAGGAAAAATAAATGAATGTTAATGAGCAGTGTGGCCTTCTGAAACAGAGAGAAACTATGAAAGATAAAACCAGTTTAAAGAAAGCTCAGCAAGAAAGACAATTAAGCAAAGTCATCTGAAGACATACCACAGTCAAAAAATAGAACACCAAATAAAACAAAAATGGAAAAGATCTGCAAAGAATATGATAATAAACCATCAATGACAGAGGAAAAACCATACATGAACTCTAAAGTTAAAAATCATTTCTGTCCTTAGAGGAGAGGTAGAAGTGACACTAAAGAGAACAAAAACAGGAAAAGTTGCCAGATGGGACCAAATATACTTAGAGGATCCCTGTTCTGGAGATTAAAGCAAGTGCCACTCTCTTCAAGAGGCCTTGCTTTCCCCAGTAATTAGAACCTTCCTCTTCCCGCAAAAAATGATTGTCCATTTATTTAGTACATTATTCATCTATGAATATATTGAATCTGACTGAAGAATGTAAACTCCCTGTGGAGTTTTTTATATTTGTGTCCATAGCAGTTAGCATAATGCCTGGTCCAGAGTGGGTGCTTTAGAAGTGTTTGTTGACTGTTTTGTGTATTCCCATCATCAAATTCACAAATTCACTGAAGTATTCCTTTTGCCACTTCTTGCATTATTGCAAATATACTGCAGCTTGTTTGTGCCCATTTTGCAACTTTCCATTGCTCTTTGGGTATCTACAACTTTGATAAATTCAAAGATTATGGATCTTCCAAGAACTATAATCCAGCCAATTCACCAGGAGAATTTAGTGAAAATTGAATCTGTGATTTCATCAATGTAGATATTCTGTCCAGTGGTACAGATCACAACTCATCCATGCTTTCTCATTCTGTGCATCTCTTCTCTATATTCTCCTATCTCTCTTCCACGAGGTTTCCACCCATTGTACTGTGGACCTTCTGGATCTTTCAACATTGCCTGAGTACCAGGAAAACATGAGGACATTCTCTTCCACTACATGACTGGCCCGCTCTTTTTTATATTTGTACATTTCTTTGATGATAATTCTATACTATTTCTGGTATGCAGATCATGTTTACTAATATGCATCTAGGTAGTGCAGTAAATAGAGGGACAGGCATTTCATCAGGAAACCCTGAGTTCAAATGCAGCCTCAGATACCTGCTAGCTGTGTGATCCTGGGCAAATCGTTTAACCCTGTTTGCCTCAGTTTCCTCATTTGTCAAATTAGCTGGGGGAAAAAATGGCAAACTACTCCAGTATTTTGCAAAGAAAACCTGTAATGGGGTCACAAAGAATCAGACATGACTGAACAACAAAAGCAATTCATATTCACCATTTCTCTCTGCATAGATCTTTAGGGTATCCAACTGAATTGCTTCTCTGGCCATTCAACTGTACGTCATAGAACAAGAGATATTTTTAGTTTATGTAGCTTTTCCTAAATGAGTTGATAAACTCATCTCATTAGATGTCATTAAGAAAGCCCTACAGTATTCTGAAGCTTAGTTGCAGTTAGCACATCCATAAATAAGATACATGTAGATTATACTCTTAAGAGAGAAATTATTCAGATCAAAATAGACATATGGGTTGTTAGTTATTGATAGCCACATTGAAACACATGCACACCCTACATCAATTTCTTGGCGTTAGTAATATTACCTATAATTTTTTTCGTTCTTTTCTGCTTTCCCCTCTATGAGGTATCTTCTTAAATGGTACCTATTGTCTTTCGACATTATATTAACTGGAGGCAAAATGCCATCCACATTCAGAGAAAGAACCATGAAATTGGAAAGCAGAACAAAGCAGAATATTTTCTCTTATGTTTTGTTTTGGCTTGTTTTTTCTCATGGTTTCCTCCATTTGTTTTAAATTCTGTATGCAACATGACTAATGTGAAAATGTACTTAATAAGAACATATGTATAGAAACTATATAAGATTGCATACCGTCTTGGGGAGGGATGGGGAGAAAATCTAAGTTTTATGGAAATGGTTGTAGAAAACTGAAAACAAATAAATTAATAAAGCTCAAAAAAAAACCCTTATATTACCTAGAGCACAGAAATTTGTCTACTTGGTCTGGTTCAGTTTCTCATCTCAGTTTCTGCCTTACCTGTCCTCCTACTTCGTCATATCAGGAATTAAAGTGCTGTGGTCCAAATGTAGTGGTTTCATTATAAGGATTTGAAAGCATATTGCTGTAAAAAGAGCTGAAAGTTCTCTCTCTTCTTTACTTTTTATCTTAATGCCATTTTTAATTATGAATATTTGATAATGATATGGCTTATTTGGGTCTCACCAAGTTTTTTATGGATTTATTTTCTCTTCCACCATGTTCTACTAATTTAATTATGTGATACTGTTTGTAATCTCTAATCATCTTCTTCACAACATTTTGCAAATATCTTTGTAATCCTAAACCATTGTTTCCTTTGATTTCCACACCTCCATTTGGCAAGGAAGTCAGGTGTTAGCTGGCTAAGATAGTTTCTGTGTTTGTTTGACTTTCTCATTGGGTAACTTTTACATAATAGAATTATAGATAATGTTAATAATGGTCAATATCAATAGCTTTGCCTTTTTAAATTTTTCATCAGTGCTTGTTTTTAATAGATCAGGTTGGAGCTATCACAATTAGAAGAAGATAATGAGTTCATTTTAGACATGCTTATCTGTTTCCAGGGAAGGCAGTTTGTGAGTCTTTCAAGTAGAGATGTCCAGCAAACAGTTGTTATGGGACTACAGATCAGGAGAGAGATATGGCAATTTATGAGACATATCCATAGCTGATGAGATCAGTTGAAAGAATATGGAAAAAGAAGAGAAGAGGGCCTTGGAAGATAAATTATGAACTTGGGAATTGAAGAAAATAGTCATGATGTATAGGTAGGAGGCTTTGAAGTTTGGTTTCCTTTATTTCTTACATCTGAACCATATTTTCATTCTGTCTTCCTTTGTCTTCACTTTTTTCTGTTATGATCATGATTTTATTTGTTCTTTTCTTAGCTATCAGTACAGAATTATTATGAATATTTGTACATTTTTAATGCAGTTATCAAAAATCTAAAAATCATGTAGGTTTAATCTTTTTGTAAACTATTGTTCTAAGTGACTTCGCAGGTGGTGGCCTCCTTGTTCCTATGACTTGACATGAAGATCTAGTATTTGTTTGCTGTGCTAGTTCCTAGGCTTTTTTGTCTTTCCTAGAAGGGCAATTCTTTTACATTGCTAATATTTCAACAAGACCAAGTGATTCTGTCAGTGTCTGTTTCTTTGTCCATTTCTCAATTTTCAGTATCAATCGCTTATTTGAATAAGCCAGGTAATAATAGATAGATTAAAATGCAGGTAAAATATGTTTAACATTTTTAACATAAAAGTGAGTTCTAAAGGTTTCATATGAAAAGGTTTTTGCAAGATCTCAAGAAACTTGTTTTGATCTAAGTAAAAATATAATTTTGTTTCATGTAAACTAACAAAAGTCATACTTGACAAAAGTTTTCATTTGAATAATCACACTGCCAAAAACTAAAGAAGCAGTTTTATTTAGGAAATAATTATAGCAAAAGACAAGATAGATAGAGAAGATAAGTAATTGAAATATTAAGATCTTTAAAATTCATGGTCATAATTCTCAAGTTGTAGTCTGTTATACTTCATTTAGTGTAATAATAAAAATTGCCCATGGAATGTTATACGCATGCCCCAGGCAGCCAGTGCCTTCCTTTATCAATGTTCCATCGACCCTGCAATAAAATATAAACTCCCTTGTATCACTGGCTGTAATCCTTCAAGCTTCGATGGACATTACTCCTCCTCCTGGACTTTGTAGTTCAGCCCAACTGGCTTCTCTGTTCCTTATGCATGACACTTTAGCTCCTATCTCCATGTTTTGCTACAGACTGTTCCCCATACTTTCCTCTTACCACTTCTTCAGTGAAACCTTCTCTTCCTTTATGACTCATCTCAAGTATCATCTTCTGCATAAAGCCTTTCCTGATTCTCTCCCATCAATTGCTAGTGCCCCCATTCCAAACTACCTTGTATTTAACTACTTTGAATACATTTATTTTTACTAACTTTATATTTATGCTGTATATTATTTTACATATGTCTGTGTTTATCTCTGCTTTAGAATATTCTCACTGCAAATAAGAATTGTTTCCTTCTTTTCCATAGTATTCCCACCATGTAGCACATTTCCTGGTATATAATAGGTTGAATACATAAATTCCTTTGTCATAGGTTAAAGATCTAATTAATATACCAACAAGTAAGTTAGTCTTTTAGATGGTATAAAACTCTGTGATTTCTAGCACCTACAACCCCTTGTAATACTATCTATACCAGAGTCATGGCAAAAACATGAGGTGAGCACTTAGCCCTGAGAGCCATTTGAGGGTGGGGGGGCATTTTGTTGCCAAATCTTACTCAACATACTCTATCCTTAGCTATTTTGATCCTCGTATATGAAGTTTAACTTGCTACCAGTTTCATACTTGAAACTTTTTTTGTCTGGGTAGAATCCAGCAGAACTTTTTGCTTTGTTGGCATAAGACTTCGAAAACCCAAAGAAAGCATATATTATCTTTGACTGCATTACTATATTTGACTACATTAAGAGAGATAATGTCCAGAAAAAAGTAGTAGTTTCCTTAGCACAGCATCCAAAAATAAAATAGGTTACCTCTGAAGGTAGTAGGCTCCATCTCACTAGAAGTTTTCAAGCAAAGACTGAATGGTCATTTGTCACATAAATGATAAAGAGCATCCGTTCCAAGAGTCTTTCATTCTTCGTTGGTCTCCACTCTTGATTCTCTGGAGCTCTTTCTCCATCATAATCCAATGGCCTTCTCACCCTGGGAATTACTCTACCCCTGGGAGTGCCTTCCTCTGATTGGTCAGGTCTTCCCAGAACTTCTGTGCTAAGGAATGTGCCCAGACCAATCATGTTCATTCCTTCATTGCTCTCTGGCTCCATTTTTGATTCTCTGAATGTAATTTTCCAACATCCCCCATCATATCGTGTTTTGAATGTTGCAGTAGTTATGGAGTATATCTTATGCACAGTCCAAATAGAAGAGGTCCTCCAAGTGCTTCTGAGGTGCAGACGGCATTGTGCTGATTACATTAAACTACAGTGTAGTATAGACCCTCTCCAATAAGATGAGTAACCTTCAAGAAACTTCAGACTATTTAAGTTACATAGGAAAAATGCAAGTGTTTGAAGAATATGTACTGCACAGATGTTGCTATGTAGTAGAATGGGAAGCCAGGACACATATCTTACATGAATTTCAGATTGACTGTGAGCTAGACCTGCTTCTGAAGAGGAGAAAAACAATACACTGATTGTATTCAGGAATTCGAATGTTATTGTTAGTAATCCCAAATTTGCCCTCATGCAAAACCTCATCTTTTTAGTGACACTATTTTCCCGGTGATGCTTTATGGCTGCCAGTCATAGAATACCACAGTCCACAATGAATCTGAAGTGCAAGTGACATGAAAGGTGATGGAGACATGCATGGTGGACTCTACAACATATCACTAGTGATGAATTGCATGCTAGAAATGACTCAAATATATATTGTGAAGGAAATGTATGATTGAAAAAGGATATGAGTTGGTCTCAATTGCAAATGAAAACATGTAGACAACCCAAGTGCCAGACTTGTACCCATAGAATATTAAAATATCTAAAGAAAAGCCTTCAGCATATTTGATAGGTCCTCCATGGAAATTTGCATAGGGATGGGATGAGAATGTGTGGATATGTTTTGTTCTGTTGATGGGAGTACCTACATTGATGAGATCATAGAGGCATTGAAGTGTTGAGAAGAGCTAATGATAACAAACTACATGGAACAAGAGCCATATTAAATATAGCTAGTCATGGAATGTAACTGAGACAAGAGAGCTCAGGAATCTCTGTCAGTATTAAAGCACAAGAGGTAGCTAGGTGGCACCAGCCCAAGGAGTCAGGAGCACCTGAGTTCAAATCCAACTTCAGACACTTACTTGCTGTGTGACCCTGAGCAAGTCACTTAACCTTGATTGCCCAAAAGGAAAAAAGGCAAACAGCTCCCTTTTTAAAAAATAGCCTTGTTTTTTAAGATGGGATTTTGTCTTTTTCCCTTTGGCAGACTCTTGATGATAGGGGTTACTTAATTTCAATCTCAGCCTCTTCTTTGAAACTTTAGACCCTCTAGTTTGTAAGGTGATATATCTTATCATCTGTAAAATAGTTAACATTTTAGCAAATGAAGACTTAATCTTTCAACTAATAAGGTGCCACTAGAGTTTGTTGAGTCACCTGTGCTTTAGGAAAATCACTTTGATAGCTAATTGGTGGATGTATTTAAGTGAAGAGAGACTTGAATCAAGGAAAACAGTTAGGAGGGGCCTGGTCAGTGCGTGGTAGAATATGCATTTATTAAGTGCTTCTTGACTTGACTGAACTGGGTTCCTAATTGTGAAGGAAGAGATCTTGTGAAAATAAAAATTATAAAAACTGAAACTGATTCGACAGGGTAAGTGATTTGAAAATAACATTGATGTTACACATTTGAGTAACTGATGATAATGCCCTTAATAGAAATAGGGTAGTTCACAAAAGAGATAGGTTTTGGGGAAAGATGAGTTGTGTATTGGACTTGTTGAGTTTGAGGTACTTGTGGGATAACCAGTTGAAAAGTACTATCTACACAGGATTATGATTCCTTATTTGACTGCTTACCCTTAACTGCTCTCATATTAGTCACAAAACTTATTTTGTTTGTTAGCAGTGGATTTGCATACTACTGGAATTAATGGTTGAATGGCTCATATTCCAGGCCAGTCTTACAGATAGCCATGTTTCTCTTTCTGGCACAAAAGAATGGATGTTCTTTCCTCATTAAATTTCTTTATTAGGTGCTGAGATACTGCAGTAGCTCCTGCCAGAGAACTGTTGAAGTAAATAAAAATTTTAATTGAGATGATAAAGCACAGATAAATTAATTTAATTCTACTGTTAACTAACAAGAGCAAGTAAGGGCAGGCAGCCAGATGAGCAGCTGTGATTTCCTAGAAGGTACAAGCTATAATTAGTATGAGACACCAAGATACAGTAGTTCAGTTTATTGGTGCCTACCCACAGCTAAACTAAGTTCTACTGCATGTATGTGTGCTGGAAGCAACGTTTGACTGTACTGTATCACTATCATACTTAACCACTGTAATACAACTTTGTATATATTAGGTACTTAGTTACTGAATTTATGAATTGTTGAACAGGTTTTTGTAAATAGGAGCTGAAGAAAGTTGGAGTCATGAAATGTCTACAGTTCTGAACCAGTGCTTTAAAGAGGAGCCGCTGATTAGGAGAGCGAATTGTTTAAGTGGTGGAGTGTATCAGACCAGTAGGCAAAAACTCCTATTACGTGTACGAGCGATACAGGCCTGCTTGTTCGTATGATCACAGGAAAGCTTTCTTTTTCTGTCAGCAACACTGCTACATTCAGGAGGATTATAACTTGTCAGCACTCATTTCAGCAGTTATGTATGAAGAACCTTTAGCAAATATGTGGTACAAGCACAGTATTTTCATTTGGTTGAGTTACTTGAAGTTGGTAAGAGCACTTGCTCCTCCAAGTTGTTGTTATGTTCTCTGATGCCAAAAAGAGTATTGGCTAGAAAGAAAATGAAGGGAAGATAAACATTAAGAGGAATAAGATGATGGCTGGTCTTAATGGGTGAAGGGGTGAGAAAAAGAAATACTACACTGTAAGTAGAAATCAAGAGCTTACATCCGTAAACATACTTTTCCCTTGCCTCCCATCACTGTTTCAAGTGTTGGATTTTCTATTTCATCTTCTTCTTGAATATTAATTAGATTAATTTCCTAGCTTAAGCATTCCCATGAATTGAGCACTATGCAGAGTATTTAAGAATAACAGTCTTTGATCTCTAAGCACTTACTAATTAAAGAGTATTTATTAAGAATTGAGAATAAAAGTTACCAATCATGACTAAAAGGTTACTTTGGTTTCATTTATAAAGTTATCAACCTTTTTTAAAAAAAATATTGATGTTTTACATTTCTTTTTTTAAAGAATACAAATATGAAATGCACCTTAGTGTACTTTAAAGTTTTACAGAATGAATCCTTTTATTAAGGGAATTTGTTCTGTGAAGTTAGGACTCAGTCAAAGTTCTGCACTTGAAGACCTAGAGGGCCACATGTGACCTTGAGGCTACACCCCTGTCCTAGAGTCTTTAGGGTGTAGCAACAAAGGATATGGTAATGCATATCATTTAATCTAGTGACAAAATCACACCATTTTCTGATATTAAGTCATTTTGTGCTGACATTTTTTCTTTAGTCTTTAGTAGCTAGAACTTTAAAACTGATAGAAATAGTAGTCAGACTAGATTACCATGGATGCTACTTCCCAGGATATGAGCCAAAGCCAGACTGGTGGTTCTGGAGATCTACTGCTACCTCAATGGCTAGTGGACTTATTTTCCTGTTGGTGGCAGTTGGTGGTATCAGAGGTGATTACCTCCCTTGATGATGGCTGAAGCCTAGACAAAGATCCAGTAATCTGTGGAGCACAGTTATTCCCAGAGGCACTGAGATTCAGGAAAATCCATTAGGATCTGAGGGGGGTGATAGTGATCAGTGGTGCCAGTAGCTTGACTTACCACAGCTTTTATCTCCCTTGGGGTGCTTTTCTACTTGAGCTAGTCTGACTTGCAATGGCTGAAAAATTAGTGTTCTGCATGAGTGTAATGGACAGTTAGGAGCAGCAGATGGAAATTGAAGAGAAGCAGATGTCAAAAAAATTGATATAAAAATATGTATCTTGATGTAAAAATATATCTTGATACATTTATATATATATATATATATATATATATATATATATATATATATATATATATATATATATATTCTTGATATAAAAAATAAAACCTTACAGGATAGAGCTATCCAAGGTTTGGATGAACTGCCCTGGGGAAGTGCTAAGCTTTTTCTTATTGGATGTTGGATGGTCACTCATGAGAGACTTAGTAAAAGGTATTCTTGTTCAGCTGTGAGTTGTAATTGTTGTCCTCTGAAGATGCTTCCTGTTAAATTCTGATTTTGTGATGTAGTCCTGAAATCCTCTTGCCTTAAATCCCCTTTGTTAGATCACCTCAGCCTTGTTTTATAAAATCCCCAGTTGTTTAAAATCTTCCTGTAGAATGCTACCAGTACCACTAAATTGTCTCTTTACATGAGAAAAGTTTTCCAAGGCATGCATTTTAATTGTATTGATCTGTATAGTAATATACTATTAACAAATGTCCAACAAGGTTTGGATTGTGTGTGTATAAATTAAACTTTTCCGAGAAGAACAAGTTGTTTTAATTACCAGTTTTATTTTTGGTGATTCAAATATTTCATGGGAGTTTTTGTTCTTAAACAGAGAAAGTGGATAGAGAAAATAGCATTCCTTATTTTTATTTTTCCCATAAGAAAGCCTAAATCCAAGATAGTATCCAAAGTGAAAGAAATTGTTAATCTGAAATTGTTAATCTGTTGCATGTGTTCATGTTATGTAAAAATTTCAGGAAAAAAATTTACTTTATGATTTCCTCATTGACTCTGGCAAAAATAAATCCAGGAAAGACAACTCTGTCAGAGCAGCTAAGATCCCTCTCAGCCTTTCAGGTTTGAGGGAATTTTCAAATAGTAGGAGTAGAAAATTTAAATATTGTTCATTTGATTAGATCAGAGTAACAATGGGAGTGAGGAATAGCTTTCAGAAAGTAAAATAACAAAATCTATTCAAAAGTTTAGTTGCCTAGGCTCAGGCATTTTTGTGGAAAAAAATCCAAGTGGTCATTGGTATCCACTCTTGTCTCAAAGGGTGCTATGCCCCATTTCAGTATATAACAATGAGTTTTTACCAGTGCTAATCAGAATACCTCTCGTATTTCTGCTGGTTAGCTAATCTCTTTTCTCTTGTTCAGAATTATCTTTTTTTCCATTTTCTAGTAGCCTGTGCAGATTCCCACAAATATTCTTCCTTTTTCTAAAACACCTGAGCTAATGACTACTGATCTTTTTTGCAGTCACCTTGCCCTTTTTCATTCTCTCATTCCCCACCTTACCGTAACTATACACACGCACCACCCCCCCAGCCCTACCTCCCCTACACACAGGTTTCTGATCTGGCATAGTTTGTTCCCTCACTATTTCTGCTTTTAGCAATGGTAGAGTAGATACCATTTGTGACTTACCTTTCACCAAAAATCTCTGTTTTTAATTTTATATGTACATATGTAGTATACCTATGTATTTTTTGTCTCAATTCCAAATGGTAGCTAAACTCTCTCTTTGCTGTTTCTTTGTCCAGCTGATTATACACATGAGGAAACTGAAGCAAATGGGGTTAAGTGACTTGCCCAAGGTCACACAGCTAGTAACATTTGAGGTCAGATTTGAACTCAGGAAGATGACTCTTCTGACTCTAGGCTGGACACTTGTATCCACTGAGCCACCTAGCTGCCACTATTACTAGAAGTTATTCTTAGGAGATTCTTTCTGGAGTCTAGTTTCTGTCTGCTTTGACTGCTTATATTGTTAGATCCTGTTTCTTATTAGAAATTTACCATGTAATTTGTGAGTTCCCTGAATTTTCACTGGCTATCCACAGTTGGGAAAACCATGTGATAAATTGAATCTTGTGTGATTTGTAGTTATAACCTGTATTTAGAGTGATTCCTTCATTATCGAGATATGTTTATGATCAAAAATCCTTAAAAGTTGCTCCCATGTACCCTCTCACATTCTCTCCACCCCAAGTTAATTGGAAACATTTCAGTTCTTGAGGTGGGGTGAAACAAAAATGAAACGTTGTGGGGTTTAGTGCAATTTACGCAGCTGACAGGTCTAGTAACCTCTTCCATTCTCTCTGTCTAGAAGACATGCTTATTCCAAAATTTCTGTTTCATGTCTGCAACCAAGAATGAATGCTGCAGCCACTGGGACCAGAGAGAATCAGAATGGAGCACGGATGATCATCACCAATTTCCTCTGATTCCTCTGTGATTCCCCAATACACATAGGTTTAAGGGCCTTAAGGACCACCTTTCTTGGCAGCTGCCAAATTGCTGGCTTAATAGTTTATTTTTTTCAAAGACAGTCTCAGCTCTTTACCTCGTTTGTTTTTTTTTTTTTAAGGGACAGGGGATAGGGAATGGACCTATGAGTCTATTAATAGAAGAAACTCCCAAATGAGAAAACCTCTACCAATATAGGTCTGTGCTTCCTCCACAAGTTAAGAGTTTAGAAAATTTCTTAAAGCAAAGTATCAAACTCACAGGGTGGAAGTGGCTGTGATTCTTAGCATACTCTGCCTATTTTTATCACTCTGCTACCTCCACCATAAAAGCCGAAGTTGGTTATATAGGACTGAGTTCCTTTTCTTTTAATTTTAGTTATTTCACGGGTTTCTATCGACAAAGAATTTGTTAACTCGTGGCCAAGCTATTTGTGATGAGTCTCTCTATGGATAGCTAAACTGGTCCACAGACAGCAAACTTTTCTGTCTTAGAAGAATTGGCCAGAATTTTTGCCTTCAGGAGCCTAGGGTCACTTGTACTTTATTATATAGCATCAGAGTAGGACTATGTGGCAGCCAGAAAAACTATTGCAGTCTTAGCATTGAGAAAGATAGAATGTTTAGAACAAGAAAGGGGATATAGTTTACTCTCATGATATAACGGAAAACTTCCTAACAATAAGATCTATCCAGAAGTAAAATGGACTGCCCCAGAAACAGTGGATTCCTTCTTACTTGAGATCTTCAAGTAAAGGCCTGGTGACTACGTATTGGGCATATTGTAGAAGGGCTTCTTGTTCAGTTATATGTTGGACTAGATGTCATCTGAATTCCCTTCTAATTGTGATTCTGTGAAATTTCCTGTAGCTTTATAGTTTCAGGGGGGAATAATGTAGCTAATGCATTCATGCAGCTAATATGTCTGATGATAATATTTGCCAAGATTCCTTGCCAGTCCATTAAATTTGTACATGGATAATATATATCACTTTTGGATACAAGGACATTATCATTCTGGCAAACCAATTCTCTTGCATATCCTTGAGATTATGCAGTAGTAGTTTTAGGGTATATGTAATGCATTGTCTCTATTAAATGGCCAGTCCATGTTAGACAGAAAAGAACAGAGGAGAAAAAATACTGACAGTTATACTTTCACATCTTTCACATTCATCCTTTTCTCCCACTCACATGGCCACCACTCAAGTTCAGGCCCACATCCCCTCTTGCCTGGATTATTGTAAAGGCCTTCACATCGGTCTCCTAGCTTCTTATTTCTGCTCTTCCCAAACCCTCCTCAGCTAGCTGTCAAAATTTTCTTCCTCAAGCACAGGTCTGCTGTCATGTCACACACATGCTTCCTTACCGCTCAAATCTTCAGGGACTCCCCTATTGCCTTTAGAGAAGAAGTACAAACCCTGTACTTTGGCATGTAAAGCCTTCACAACCAGGCTCCAACCTTTCCACGCATTTCATATTTTTCTCTGTTGTGTACTTTACATTCCAGCCAAACTGACCTGTCTGTTGTGCCTGGAATATACTTCTTATAGCCATCTCTTACAATACCTCCCTTCTTTCAAGGAAAAGTTTACAAGCCACCTCTTATGGAAAACCTTTCATGATATATTCAGTTGTACTTTCTCTCCTCACATTATTCACTTAATTGTTGTACATGTGTACATGTATCTCCATGGATTATTTTTCTTTTTTTTTTTTTGTATCCCCAGTACTCAGCATAGTTCCTCATGCCCAGTAGATGCTAAATAAATGCTAGTGGAACTGAATGCATAAAGTTGTTTTCTACTTGACTCTCAGGGTACCCAAGACACCCTGACTTTGGGGTGTTGGCTTTATGATTGTGTGTGGAAGTATTACTCATGGAACAGTTTCACATACTTTGAGTAATCACCATTATTAATAGAAGCAACAAATACCTTTTGATAAATAAGTAGGGGAGAAACAAAATAGTCACTGGATAGAATGGATTCTTGTCCTAGAAGATACAGAATCAGATTCCATTCTTAAATTGCTCAGTAGCGTGTTGACTCAGACTGCAAGTACTGTTTTATTTTAATCAGTTAGGATTCAAGCCCAAGTGATGCATTTAAATTGATTTGAGATAAACACCCATGACTGAAAATTGGAACTGAAAGATTTGTTAATAACCCTCTGTTCATACATTAGTGGAGTAGGAGCCCTTTAAATTCCATTTCGTTATAAGAAACCTGAACCTTCCATTACTCCTAAATGGTCACACTTTTAATGCCTGTTATCAAGCTCAGAACATGAGTGCAGTAAATATAGAAGACATTTCTTGGGTAAAAGTTCCTGTCTTTGAACCATGAAGTACAGATGTGCAGTCTAACATTGGAAATCATTACCTGAATTAATCTGGCCTTTTGAGACTCTGAATGTTGAAAAGGGAAGTTAATTCAAATTCACTGGGAATACCAGAAATTATTGTTTTGTAGACAGTTTGGTCAAAGGAATAGAAGAGGTCAGACTAAAGGAAATCAGAAAATAAAATGGAACTGTGTTGTCCTGCATTGTGAGGAATGTGATTCT
The DNA here is from genome assembly GCA_028658325.1 of Potorous gilbertii. Taxonomy (NCBI): domain Eukaryota; kingdom Metazoa; phylum Chordata; class Mammalia; order Diprotodontia; family Potoroidae; genus Potorous; species Potorous gilbertii. Next base: position 162,880,673 of record CM053770.1, read on the forward strand.
TAAAAAAGTGTCTGTGAAGGTGAAATATAAAAAGATGTGTAATCAAAAGAATATAGTATAAATGCGCTTACTTGAATATTGCCAGTGGAATGCCCCCTAACTTCTCCCTAACGCTTTTTCCTACCCACTGAGAGTCGCATGCTTAGTTAAAACAGCATTTGCCTTCCAAGATTGATGGGCAGTATATACACCTATAACTTAGAGGAAGTTTTAGCAGAGTGCTGGTCCCATTAGGCTACTGCCATATAAGCCCCTTCAGTAGGGTACTAAATGTTACAGCTTTTATCATCATGTTATTTTTTTCTTTAATAATTTAATAATCCAAATAATGATAGAGGTTTTTAACCTTCATTGGTTTCTGAATATGTGTCTAGTACATAGAATTAGCTCCTTCCCCTAATTCTTTATGCTTTCTAGTTTTCTGATATCAGATATCTCCTAGAGTATTCACAATATATTATAATAATATTGTATTATATTATATACAGATGTGTTCAGAAATATACAGAATTGTTTTAGATAGTCACTTAGTGGTACCTTTTCTTCTCACTTCGTAATAGTCTGTTGAAATACTGTCAGAATAAAAGGAAAGGTAGAGATTATTGGAGGGATAAAGGGAAGAATTTAATGCTGTCTACAAAAATACGAACCCCTGTTTCTAAGAAATTGTCAGGCACTTCTTTCATTAGTAGGGTCAGAGGTATCTTGCTAATGAAACATGCCAGCCTGCTAATCCATAACAGGTGGAAAACTCAGCCTTACAGTCTTTGGGAACATTTTGAGTATTGCCAGCATTTTGGTTAGGCTGTACAATCAGCTATTGTGTATCAGGCTGGTTCTTCTCTAACACTGATGTGAGAGGTGTCCATACACCCTTCTTAAACTGGTATAGCTGAAAATATAGGGAATAGCTATAAAATGAGATCCTAAATTAGAAGTAACCAGTGTCTTTTCCTGGGAGGGAAATCAGAGGACTAATACCAAGGAAAAACTAAATATAGAACTACTCTTCAAAGGTTCATAAGTAGATGTGCATAGAATAATTCATAGAACTTGGAATAGTACAGAGAGTCCTGGCCTCTGAGTCAGGCATCTCGTCCTATATGAGAATTTATTAACTGACATTTCAAAAAGCCTCCATGGGAAATTCAAGGATTAATTTGGTAACAAACTCACTGTACTCAGACAAAAACTGTTTTCTATACAGTCATTGTAGAAGGTAAAAGAACCATATGAATTGTAGTCCTGTCTTTCAAGTGAAAAATTTCCAGTAGCCTTTATTGAAACTAATTTCATAAGAGCCTGTTAAAATAGGATTACTGTCTAGATTGGTTAAATGGAGAATGACACAGTAAAAGCTCTGAAGTAGCAGGAGGGTTGGGAATGTCGTCTCTGATACCTACCCATTGGGTTGGGTTTTTAGGTTAATCCTTGGTCTAAATGCAGTTTTTTGCTTCTTGAGTTGATGAAAAGCTCAGCAATCTCTCCTTTCTTCTTTCAGAGTAGTAGAAATGGCAAAATGAGTTGTTTTAGTAATTATGTGAAATTAATTGTAATAATTAATTGTCATTAATTGTAGCCCTTCTAAACTCAGAGGTTTGAGTGGTTTTATTTACATTTCTGCTTTTGAATGAGGCATATGAGTAGGAAAATTACAAAAAAAAAGTTTGAATTTTCCCAGCCAGATTGTCCCTGATGGTCCTCATTCTTTCACCTCAGATAATCCAGCCCCTCTTAGAACTTGACCAGAACCGCAGCAAATTGAAGTTGTACATTGGACATCTGACATCTCTCTGCCATGACAGAGATCCCCTGATTCTGCGAGGACTAACTCCACCTGCCTCCTATCACCTGGACGATGATCGGGCAGCTTGGGAAAGTGAGCTGCAGAAGATGACCCAGGAGCAGGTCAGTTTATACCTGGACTGCTATGAAAACTTACTAAAGCATCATCCTGTAGCATGTACCGCATAGATTCCAGCTTTGTGCCACTAGCTATTGAACAAAAAAGCAGTTCCATGTGATCTGCAAAGGAAAAGAAATAATGACATTTATGGGTATTATAAATATGAGGACTGCTTGTTACTCTTACTTAAGAAAAGTCTAAACTGCCTGAGGCTTAACAGACAGGTCACCAAACCCTAGAACCATCTTCCAAGGTACATTACTCCATAGAGTCAGTAAAAGTTTCACAGCGTTTTGAAATGTTGGCATTTCTGTACAGCAGTAGTAACTTGTAAAAGCTAATGTTTATGTAATGTTTTACATATAGTATCTCATTTATTCTCACAATCACCATGTAAGGTAGATGCAATTATTATCTCCATTTTATAGATGAAAAAACTGAGACTGAAAGGGTGCAGTGTAAATGATGATTAATGATGATTAAAATGATGTACATGATTAGTGTAAATGTTTGAAGCAAAATTCAAACTTGAGTCTTCCTAACTTCAGGTCCAGCACTTTGTCCACATAACTTCTTAGATGTACCAGATGACCTTCTCTGCTAATATTTATATAGAAAAATTTCATGTTACTCTCCTTCTTGAAAGCAGGATGAAACAGACACTGAGGAGATGGGGGGTGAGTGGAATCTGAGAGGGTGGAGGGAAAGCAGAGATGAGCAGGAAAACTGAGCCACCACAGTGACTGTCAAGGGTTAAAGGGAGTGCATTCTAAAGCCAGGAACCGATGAAGAGGTATGAGGTAGGACAGTGTTTAAACTGTGATTACAAGCATTCTATCTTCAGTATTAGCTCTAGGCTATTATCTACAGAATCTCAGTGTTGGAAGGGAACTCAGACGATATATTCTGACTCGTGCCTGAATGAGAATGCCCTCTTAACCTGTGGTCACCCTGCTTTGCCTTGAAGACCTCCCATGAAGCAATGCTTTCCTCTTTTGTATAGCACTAATTATTAGGAAGTTTTCCTTATATATCAAGTCTAAATTTATCTCTGTACCCTTTACCCTCTGCTCCTGGTTCTTCTCTTTGAGGTCAAACAAAACCAGTCTCTTTTCACATGACAGCCTTTAAGATATTTAAAGACAGCTGTCACATTATCAGTTACCTAAAGCTTTATGAGGTTCCCATACACATTGACATATTGGAGCTGATCATTTTTTCTAATTAGTATTTCCCATTTTTTTAACTTTTGTTATTAAGAAAATTATCCTTTAAGGTTAAAAAACAAACATACCAAAAAAAAAAAACCTCTTGTTATATAATATTGGAAACTACAAATGAAAATCCACAAGTCAAAAAACATAATCTCAGTGTTATAAATGGTTTTACTCACTTCCCTACAATGTAATACTACTAAATAATTTATGTATTTAGCAATCTAACAAATCATCCTTGCTCTCCTGATTGGTGAAAGCTCACAATGGCTAGCCTGCTATGCTCACCCATCTACGATTCACCATCATGGTGCTTTTGTGCGGCAGCTCAATTCATTTACTCACCTTTCCACCTCTTTCTCCACTCTAGAACAGTAATCAGACTGATACCACCATTGCTTCTAGAAACCATTTGCTTCCTAAACCAAAACACTCTTCCCTCACCACCAATTCCCCCTTATAAGTTATCTCTACCTGTGAGAATGAGAATGCTAGAAGGTAAGCTTCTTTAGGGCAGGGATTGTCTCTCTTTAGTATTTGTCTTTACCACTTAGCATCTGGCAGACAATAAGCACTTATTGCTTTTTCACCCATTCATTCACTTCATTTGCTATATATGAAAGCTACTCTGTTCTTAGCATTCTAGCTTAGTGTTTCATGACGAATTTATTCCTTTATAAAAAGAGAGAAATAAAATGAAAATAATTTTTTCACTTGTTTCCTCTCAGTTAAAAAGAATTACTTTTCAAAATTGTATTTTATTTCCAAAATCTTTCCCTTTCCATCTTCTTCCCCCTTCACCCATTGAGGTGAAATCCATGCTCAGTAATGTTTCCTGTGAAACTGGTTCGAAATTTTTTAAAAAGCCCATTACAGATATATACATATACATACATATGTGTATATATATACACATATGTATGTATGTATAGTCATACCAAAAAAAAAATTGTCGCATTGACCATGTCCCAAAAAAGAAAGAAAGAAGGAAAAGAATTTGCTTGAGACTGCCTTCCGAGTCCATCACTTTCTGTCTAGAGATGGATACCGTGTTTCACCATGAGTCTCATTGCTGAAGTTCCTGCAGCTTTCAGAGTTGATTATCCTTACACTATTGCTGTTACTGTATAAAATTACTCTCTTGATTCTGCTCACTTCACTCTGTGCCAGTTCAAATGAGAATTCCCCAGTGTTTCTGAAACCATCCCCTTCATCATTTCTTATGGCACAATAGTATTCCTTCACATTCGTATACCACAACTTGTTCGGCTATTCCTCAGTTGATGGGTATCCAAAGGGAAATTTTTATAGCTTTTTTTTTTTAAGTTCTAATAGGTACTTAGTGAGAGTATATCTGAAAACCTACTAAAATACTGATGCACATGGACAGTCATTATTAAATGACTTTTGGAGAGATTTTTTTCAAATCTCTCAAAAAACCAAAGCCTGTTAAAGAAAGAATAGTCATAGCAAAGTGTGTTAATATTTGTTGTTTCTGAGTTATTTGCACATGAAACTACTTGACATTAAAAAGGGGGAAATAATATTTTTCTCCAGGCCTGCAATTTAGATATACTTAGGTAGATTTAATTCAGACTTTCCTATGGGGAAAAAAAAAAATAAACTTTGGAACAAAATCAAGCATGCAAATTTTCAACCCCCAAAATTTTTTTAGAAAGTTATAAGTAAATGAAGCCAGAGATTCATAATTACATAATGAAAATGCCCTTGTGCACTAGGTGTTGGCAGATGCCATTGCCAGCACTAGCTGTTGTGCCCTTTTGCAAGTTTCCTGTTAGCACCAACATGTTCCTGTCTACTCACAGTGATCTTCCCTTACTAAGGCTGCAGTTTCAGCCAGGCTCTGTCCTATCTTCATGCTCAGGGATGTTTCTTATGAAACTGTGTTTTCCACTTTTATATCACAAAACAAGAAGAAACAGATTTTAAGAAGTTTCAGTGCCTAAGTCTTCCCTCTGTCAATTCAACCAAATTACAATTTTCTTCACCATCTGTCCAATTCTTTGGCATGGTGGAAATTGAAGATTCTGACTCAGAAAATTTTGTTTTTGTCTTTGCCTGTCTACTGTTTGCATTAGACAAAGCCATAGACAAAGTAGCATTTAAAGATTAATAAAGTTGCAAAAATGGGAAAGTTGCTGCCATCATCATCATAGACTTTTCCTTATTTCTACAACATTGTTATACTACCACTTAACTGAATGAATAGTCAAGCGACTCTTCTGATTTATTCCCCCCAACCAGTAAACTGAAAGAATGGAGTTTTGAGGGGGTGAAAGGATTAATAATGATGGTCTTTAACATTACAGAAAGGTTTATCTGTGGAAAATAGTACAGTCATGGCTAGAAATAGATTTTTGAGGGACTAGGGTGCTCAACGTTTGGGTGATAGCTTAATACTTTAAAATTCATTTGCAGGGAAGATGCCTCCTCAGGCATTCTGCCATTTCAGGCATTACTGCTTTGCCATTAGTTAATCCTTTTCTTCTAGTCTTCCAGATTAGGATTCTTTTCTGTTCTCTATCCCCTATATCCAATCTTCTGACAAGTGCAGTTGTTTCTTTCATCCAGATGTCTCTCAGATTTTCCCTTTCATCACCACAGCCACTACATTAAGTTTAATTAAATTAAATTAACACAGCCATTAAACTAAGTCTAGACCTACTTTACCAGCACCCTGATTAATACAGTAACCTTTAGATGGTCAAACTGCAGGTTCTCCTTACTTTTACATGTCCAGATTCATTCTACACACTGAATTCAGGCTACTTTTCTAAGTTAATAGTAGCCCACAGGGATCCTTCTCATGCATAGTTCTGTGGCCTCGTCTCTGTATTGAGTCTGATACCAACTACCCTACAACACCAAAGACAGTATTACATAGAAAGATCATTCTCTATCTTAGAACCTAACATAGATGCCTAGCCCAGGGCTGGTTGGCCTACCGAATCTTTTAAATGCAGTCCTTCAATTTGTGATTCCCTGCAGGACATAGGATTGCTGTGTTTGAATAGTCTTTTCCTTCCCCTTCCATCAACAGATTGGTTCTGTTGGAGCACGCAAACCTGTATTTTAAAGTTTTCTTCTCATCATAAAGTCAAAGGATAAAAATGAACAAAAGAATGGGGTCTGGAGGTGAATTGAAGCTGTTGTATTGGAGCTTCTGACATCTTCTGGTTCCAACTTAGAGTTAATGTTTACATAAAGCTCTCCTTATCCAAAACTCTCAAATGCCACTTACTTAGACAGCTGGAGTAGATTAAGCTTAGCCAGGGGAGAGAACGTACTCTAACATTTTAGAGTATACATTCCTGTAGAGAATACATACAAGACAAATATGTAAAAATCAACTTATTGCACAAGCATTTATAGACTTTCTGGGTGCTAACTGGCAGATGTTGCTTTATTATGAGCTTACTAGAGAATTAGAAGCTGGAGAAGTTTGTATAAATTTTAGTGTCCTTAAGACAGGCAGCATAAAAACCACCAGAATTCTTTCTGCTTGTCCAGTATGAAACTTTTCTTTCTTGGCTAGATAAAACTGGACCATCAGCTATACTCAGGACATATCAGGACAGTCTACATAGATATTGTGGGGGGAGCGGGAGAACATATATACATATATATTCCCTAAAGACGTTACGATTTCTCAGGTTAGAATTTTTAAGTTTTTATTGAGTGCCATTCTCATATTTGAATTTAGGTCTCATATGGCACACATTTTCATAAGGAATGTAAGTAATAGATCCAAATGAGTTTGAAAGTTCTTACCACATACAAACTCCAGTGTATGCAAATATAATGTTTAGGTGAAAATGATAGAATTATTAGAAAGCTTTGTTTGAGTAAAAATAAAATCCCTGAAAGCCGTAGAGAAAATAAATCTAAAGATTGATGCAACATAAAAATCTATTTAGAAAACGTGGTGATTGTTGCTATCTTTGGTCATGGGGTTATTTAAAATTGGCAAAACAGTATTCATTTACTTCAGCTAAAATATTCTCCATTTTTTTCAAGTTGTGCAATTGTTTAATTTTCTTCAACTTTTAATCTCTTGATTTTTCTCAGTCCTAGGACTGTAACTTTCTTCCTGTGAATAGATCAATTAAACCTTTCTGCCCCCAAAACCAAAGAAGTGCCAACTTTTCCCATCATGTATTAACATTTTGACCAAAATTAGTATGGCAGACTCTGTGCCTAGTTTTGTATTTTCTGTTGCTATTGATTGCTCAGACATAGAGAATTCTGACCACCACTGTGATCATGTCTGAAATTTTTCCGGTAAATTCAAGAAACATTTATTGATTACTCACCATGTATGAAGGCAGTGTGGTTGATAGAATTCCATTGATAGAATGCTGGGCCTGGAGTCAGGAAGACTTATCTTCCTGAGTTCAAATCTGGGCTCAGAACTTACTGGGCAAGAAATAACTCTGTTTGCCTCATCTGTACAATGAACTGGAAAAGGAAATGGCAGACCACTTCATTATCTTAGCCAAAAAAAATCTCAGATTGGGTCACAAAGGGTTGGACATCACTGAAAAATACTTGAACAAGTCCCACCTACAAGGTATAAGCACTTAACTAGAGATACAAAGACATAAACAGTCCCTCGCTTCAAGGAGCTTACATTGTACTGTGGGGATACAGCAGATAGGCAATTAAGTAAATACAAACTACATGCAAAGTAATTTAATGAGGAAAGCCGTACTAGTAAGTGAGAGCATCAAGAAAGGCCACTTGCTGTAGATGAAGTTGACTGGTACCAAGAGAGTGTGAAGGAGAGTCACATGAATAAAAGATCAGAAAGAAAGGGAAATCTTAATTGTTGTTATTCTGTGTGTGTTCTGAACCCAAGAGAACAGTTTTTAACAGTTTATGTTTCAGGAATCATCCCTGCTTGTATCACTGTCAAGTTTGATATATTTCTACACCAAACTGGAGGGGGTGGGAGGGTGGGGGGTACAGGTGTGTGTTTTTAATCCTTCTTTGTCCATTTCAGGTAAGAGTAAGGTTCGTAAGATGCCAAATTCCCCAATCCATTTCATATTTATATCCTCTTTTTCCCACCCCAATTATGAGAAGTAGCAAGTTCTACATTCTTCTTCATGCTTTAACTCCCTCAGTAGCCTTTGAAGACATGAAGTTTCCTAAGGGAAATAATTAGAATGTTACCACTCCATCATCATATGGTTCTTTCTACTTGCTCACATAAATTGGCTTTTGTAAGTTTTTTCTGAACTCTGAATTTAGGGAATTAGATTTACAATATTTTTTTATACTGGAGGGTGTGTTCTTTGATTTACTCGTCTCTCCAACTTCAGTTCTTGAGTTGGACTTTGTGCCGGATCCAGTCTCCATTCTTTACTGCCTACTTTTAAACAAGGTGATTAACTCTGCTTGGTTACAGCCTGGGTCCCCATGGTTCTTTCACCAACCCGCACTGAACCCTCCCCTCCCCTAGATCCCTGAAATTCTCTGTCTACTAGAACTTCAGGTTTGCTTTCTCAGGACAGAGCATTACAGACCTCAGAGTCTGGGCTGTCTTTTTCTGAGTGCTAACTGTTTCTGGACCCAAGTGCTTCCAAGGTCCCTATCATGTGGTCTTTCTCAGAAGAGTGCTCTATTCATAGTTGAGTCATCCATAGTTGGTCACACAGGGAGGCTAGCCTACACTGGCATTGGCGTTGCTGGAGAAGATGGGACAAAGATGAAATTTTGTGCAGTTCTGGAATGGAAAAAGTCACCTCATACTTTCTCATTGGATTTATTAATAAGCATTCAATCTAATGTAAGCTTCAGGATTTGAGGTTTATAGGAGCTGGGTGATCTTCCTATTTAAGCAGTCACCTTGACACATATCTTCTGTATATAGTTAATATTTCATTGGTGTTTTTTTCTCTGGGTTTTTATTTTGCATTCTTATTATTCATCAGCTCAAAAAACAGAAACATTCTCTTATCACAGTGAAATAAAACAAATCTATACATTGGCTATATTTATTATTGCATCTCTAATCCATTGCCTTTCAACCAAATGATGCAACACATGTTTCATCATCATTCGTCTGAAGTCATGATTGACTGTTGGATTGATCAGAACTCTAAAGTCTTTGAAAGTTTTTTTTCTTTTATTATTGTGGTCATGTAAATTGTACTCCTGATTCTGCTCACCTTACTCTGCATATTCCCAGGTTTTTCCAGATCTGTCATATTTATCATTTCTTATGGCTTAATAATATTCTATTGCATTCATATCATTCTTCAGCCAGTTCTCAATTGATAGACACCCATTTTGTCTCCAGATCTTCTCTACAACAAAATGTACTACTGTGATTATTTTTGTACACATAGGATTTTTTTCTTTTGTCCTTTATCTCTTTGGGTTATATGGCTCATATTGGTATTGCTGAATCAGTTTCACTTTGGGATAGAGTTCCAAATTCCTTTCCTAAATGATTGGATTAATTCACACTTCCACCAATAGTACAACAATGTGCACGTCCTACTACAAACATTCCAACAATTGCCATTTTCATCTTTTGTCATCTTTACTAATTGAATCTTAATTTTCATTTTTTTTCTTAGTGTTTTGAAGTATTTTTTCATTCACTTGTTGATGGCTTGCATTTTTTTTAATTGTGTATTCATATCCTTTGACAATTTATTGTGGAATGGATCTTGTTCTTGTATATTAGTAATAGTTCTGCATATATGGGGGTGGGTGGCATATATTTATATTCTTATAGATAAGTAGACATATATAATTATGCTTCTATACACCTGTACTTGTATAGTTATACATACCTATATATGTGCATATCCTACACAAAGTTTTGATTTGCAAGAAAACTTTCAAATCAAAGAATACATTTTAAAATTTGAATACAAAAATAACATTGAATAAACCATGACTTATTTTTAAAGAAAACTAATAATACAGGTTACCTAATTTGAAAAACAATGAAGACCAAATTGCCAATATAAAAATTGATAAAGGAGAATTTACAACAAATAAGCATGAAATAAAGGAAATTGTCAGAAATTATTTTTCTCAATTATATGCCAAAAAAAATTGATATCTTAGTTAAAATAAATGCTTACAAAAGTATTAAATCCCCAGCTTAAACAGAACAAAAAATAAGGAAATAACCTAATTCCAGAAAAAGAAATTGAACAGTCCATAAATGAAATCCCCAAAATCTTCTCCAATATCATGTTTTTACAAATGAATTCTGTCATTCAAAGAACTGATGATTTCAATATTACAATCCTTGCAATTGAAAGAAAAGAAGGGATCCTTCCAAAGCAAATAATCAGAAATTACCTTGCCAACAACTTAGATAGATGAATGGATAGATATTATATATGTGTATGTAAAATACCTTCATTAATAGAACAAGAAATAGAGAGTTTAACCCAATTTCATAAAAGTAAATTGAACAAGATAAACTCCCAAAGAAAAACTTCAAGACTTTATAAGAAATTTCTGTCAGACATTCTAAGAATTAATTATAATATTACATAATCTTATTTGCAAAATTAGGAAAAAGAAAAGTTTCTACTAAAATCTTTCTTTAATACAGACATGATCTTGATAGCTAAACCAGGGAGACACAAAATAGAGAATGAAAAATATCAACCAATATCCCCAATGACTATTTGTGCAAAATATTAAGTAAAATATTCACACTGAAATCAAGAAGTTATAAAATTAAATCAAAAAAATGAAAAAATAGAAGACTGTGAAATATCTCATTGGAAAAACAACTGACCTGAAAAATAAATGCAGGAGAGACAGCTTAACAATTATTGGACTACCCAAAGGCCATAATAAAAAAAAAAAAAAAGAACCTAGACATCATCTTTCAAGAAATTATCAAGGAAAACTACCCTGATATTCTAGATCCAGAGGGTGGTAGAAATTGAAAAAATCCACCAATCACCTCCTGAAAGAGATCCCAAAATGAAAAACTTGCAGGAATATTATAGTTGAATTCCAGAGTTTCCAAGTCAAGGAGAAAATATTGCAAGCAACCAGAATGAAAAAATTCAAGTATCATGGAACCACAGTAAGGATAACACATGATTTAGCGGCTTTTACGTTAAAGGACCAGAGGGCTTAGACTATAATATTCTGGAGGTGAAAGGAGTTAGGATTACAGCCAAGAATCACCTGCCCAGCAAAACTGAGTGTAATCAAGGAGGGGGGGAAATTGATCATCAGTTATTTAGTATTGAATGCCTTCTTGATGAAAAGACCAGAGCTAAATAGAAAATTTGACTTTTAAATACAAGACTGAAGAGAAGCATGAAAAGGCAAACAGGAAAGAGAAATCCTAAGGGACTTATTAAAGTTGAATGGTTTGCTTTTCTACATGGAAAGATGGTATTTGTAACTCATGAGATCTTTCTCAGTATTAGGACAGTTGGAGGGAATATATATAGAGACAGAGGGCACATAGTGAGTTGACTAAGAAGGGATGGTATCTAAAAAATAAAATTAAGAGGTGAGAGGAATATATTGGGAGAAGGAGAAAGGGAGAAACAGAATGGGGTGAATTATCTCACATTAAAAAGGCAAGGAAAAGTGTTTACAATGGAGGGGAAGAGGTGAAAGGGAATGAGTGAAACTTACTTTTATAAGAATTGGCTTAAGGAGGAAATACATAAACAGTCACTTGGGTATGGAAATTTATCTTAGCCTACAAGAATGTGGTGGGGGGAGTTGATAGAAAGTAGGGCAGTTTGGAGGAGTAATCAGAAACAAACACTTTTGAGGAGATGCAGGATGAAAGGAGAGAATAGAATAAACAGGAGTGGGATAAGATGGAGGGAAACATAGTTAGTCTTTCACAACATGACTATTATGGAAATGTTTTGCATGGCTACACATGTATACCTGTATTGAATTGCTTGCCTTCTCAATGACAATGGGTAGGGAGAGAGGAAGAGAGAGAATTTGGAACTCAAAGTTTTAAAAACAAATGTTAAAAATTATTCTTTACATGTAACTGGGGAAAAATTAAATACTAAATAAATACAAAAAGCAAAATAAATTATTTGATACATTATTTAAAATGCTAACTATAATGATAAAGCAAGAAGAAATGAGGATTTGAAAGATACTCTATATAAAGAAGTGATTCAAATATATAAGAATGAGAGCCCTTCCTCACTAAATAAATAATGAAGGAATATGTCCATGTTGTGCTCAAAGGAAGTAATATAAGTTATCAATAGTCATATAAAAATGCTCCAAATTATTAATTAGACAAATGAAACTGAAATCAATGCTGAAGTTCTACCTTAATGTAGTCTAAGATGACCTGCTAACACAGGTTCTTTGATCTGCTTTTCTAAAGGAAAGACAACTTTAAAGGGCTCAGCAATCTTAACTTTAATTACAGATAAGTAGAAAAGAAGTGAGTATAGAAAATACAAGCAGAAATTAGCACAGGGATTCAACAGACAGGGCTCCACCTGTCTGAACCAAGTAATACAACCACCTACATTCAGCACCAGACTGAGAGAACACCAACATCTGAGTGATGGGGGGTGGAAGGTGAGGGGAGAGTCTTAACAAATGGCTACTCATAGTCCTATCTAGGGAATCAAAAGGTTCTCATGAGCAAGCTCCCAAAGCAAAATACCAGCCTCACAGTATATATACTTTTCAGACAGTAAGTTCAAAGCCAGAAGGCATCACAGCCCACTTGACTTAGCACAGCTGTGAATTGTCCTGCAGATGTTTTCAATGAACCTGGGAAACTGAACTCCAGAAAGAAAACAAAAAAAATCCCACTTTGCTTATACTTACACTCACTCATATGATATTTGCAAAGATGACTAATAGTGATAATATAGCATTTATATAGTGCTTGAAGGTTTGCAACATGCTTTGGGCTATTAGTATCTTCATTTTACAGACAAAGAAACTGAGATGGGCAAAGATTAAGCAACTTGCCCAGAGTCACAACGCTAGAAGCTTCTGAGACTAAATTTGAATTAAGTACTTTACTCCAAATGTCATTACTAAGCACTCTTTACTCCAAAGAAATCAAAGCTAGAGGGACAATTTTATATGTACAAAAATATTTGTGTTTGTTGTAACAAAGAATTGGAAAATAAAGGAATATAACTTTTTTTAAGTCAAACTGGCAAAGGTTTATTGTTACCCTATTCAATGGGAAAAAGTCCTTAAGAAACCTGCGACATTAGAGGGGGTACAATTAAAGTTTATATAGGAAAACTATAGTAAAACATGTGCCAAGTATGCTAATTAAGTGATTCAGGGTGGGATTGGGGAGTGGTTAAGGAATGGTCAGTTATTCAACTTGTTACCCAGAGTTCACTAGAAGGGGAGGCACAGAGAGGTGTGGTTTTTAGGTCTGCTATGTCACTAAGTGGTCGTAGCCAACTGAGGGTTGTCCAGTCTGCTACCAATCAATGTCTTGTTTTTTTGTTTTGTTTTGTTTTTCCATTTATAGTAGTTTCTGTATTTTAGTCAACATTCATTTCCACAAGATTTTGAGTTTTAGGGGCGGAGCCAAGATGGCGGAGTAGAAAGACTCACATTTGCTAGCTCCGAATCCACAGCCCATAGATTTCCTGTAAAAAGAACTCCTGACAAATTCTGGAACAGTGGAAGCCGTGCAGCAACACAGTGAAGGAGATTTCCATGGCAGAGAGCCCTGAAAAACCGACCGCAAAGGTACCCCGGGCAGGAGCGGAGCCCTGCCCTGCGGAGCCCTCCCTTCCCCCGCCCCGGCCATGTGGCAATGAGAGGAGCAAGCAGACCCAAGCAGGCCTCAGGGACCTGAATCTCCGGCGGCCCCAAAGGTCCCTCCACCCACAGACGCACAGGTCAGTGAGAGAGACGGGCTGAGAGGGGAGCGGGGGATCTCCGGGACTCGGACCCCCTCGGGAGACTGTGGCCGTGGCAGAGGCAGAGGCCGAGGCCACTCTGCCCGCAGAGCAGGCAGGAGCTCCACCCCAGCTCCATTACAAAAGATCTCTGCATAAACCCCCTGAGGGAATTGAGCTTGAGAGGCGGCTCTGCCCCCACCTGAGCACCAGCAGATAAGCTCCCATTGAAGAGCAGTCAGGCCTGCCACCAAAAGCCCTGAGGCTGGGGAGCAGCATTTGAATCTCAGACCCCAAGCACTAGCAGGGCAGATCTAGGCCAGGGGGTAGAGGGGACTCTCATAAGTCAAGTAACTGGCTGAGAAAATGCCCAGAAAAGGGAAAAAAACTAAGACCATAGATGGTTATTTTCTTGAGAAGATGATTC
>CM053770.1:162895605-163028232 GCA_028658325.1 Potorous gilbertii
CAAATGGGGAGAAAATTTTGGAACCCAAAATCTTGTGAAAATGAATGTAAAAAGTTAAATAAATTTATTTAAAAAAAAAAAGAAAAAAGATTTTGAGTTTTAAATTTTCTCCCCATCTCTCCCTTCCTTCCCAGGGGAGTGTCTCTTAAGTAGTGAATCACTTGACAAACTCTGATATGTAAACGTAATGGTATATTACTGTGCCATAATAAGTGGTTTAAAAAAACGTGATTTCAGGGAAACATGGGAAGACTTGTATGAACTGATAAAGAATGAAGTGAGCAGAAGCAGGAAATCTATTACTATAATAACATTGTAAAGAAAAACAATTCTAAAAAGCTTAAAATACAAGCAAAAAAACTAACTCCAGAAAACCCCAATGATGAAACATGCTACCCCACCTGATTGTCCCTAGGTGCACAAGACATGCATTTTAGAAGTACCCTGAGTATACTTATTTGTACCATTGCTTTGTTTTTCTTTTTTTTTTTTTCTCCAATGGGGAGATGTTTGGAGAAAGAGGGTGGCTAGTAATAGTATTGTCAAAAAAGAGAAAAGGTGATCACTGAAGCATTTTTTCAATGTACATGAGCAGGACAACTTTGAAAGTAATATTGGATTTTATTGTATATTTGAAAAGAAAATCAAGTTGTATCTAATAGAGATTTGCAGTTTTGTGTATAATCCTCAAGGTTTGCTCTACTTTGTATATCGAAATGTTTATTTTATTTGGTCTTTAAAATCAGAATTTTTTTTTAATTGAGGATATACGGAATACTAAACTACATTCATTCTCTAATTTTACAAAGAGGCAAGAGGGTGAGATAATCATAGGTGCAGATATTGGTAAGACACACACACAATTATTTTCATAGCTGTACTTACAGCTTTGAGTATGTCACCTGTATAGTGAAGTGAGTTGATATTTTTTGGTTTCCTATAACTCTTTTACTCACACTCAGCTGTGTTCTGTAATAGTTTTCTTACAGCAGTGGACTTAAACTCTTCAACTTGTCACCAGTGTTCACATAGGTAGAAAAAGTGAATGTTATAACCAACTCAGATTGTATTATTATTTTTGTGTCAGCTATCTAGATTGAATAAATTAAATGCATTGGTGATTTCACCAATTAAATTAATTAACCAAATGAGGCCCTGAGTAGATTAAAAGAAACTAAATCTAGGCTATTTAATGTTTGGATGGGAGAATGCTGTACATATATGGTTTTGTACACTTTAAAAAAAAAACATGCTTGTGGATGGCTGGGATTGCATTACATGATTTTCATTCTTTTGGTTCCTCTTCTCTGGATTTCATTAAAACATCCAGTTCACATGATTAATTCAGAGCCTCTTAATTATATTAGCTGTGATTTTGTTAAGTCTCAAGAAACTGTAATTGGGCAAGGTCAAGATTTAGATGGTGTTCATCTAAGAAAATCTGACATTATGTAACTTAGGTACATGAGAAAGCTTAATTTTATCATCTTGGGAATTTGTGTGTTCAGTTCAAGTTATATATCTTATTTCTCCCTTCAGGTATAATTAGGGATCATATTCAAATTCCTTTACAGTGTTAATTGAGCACCTGTGTGAGTACTATTAGACATACAGGAAAGAATAACTTGAGTCCCCTCTGCTTCTTAGAACCCTTGTCAAATGAAGCTTCAAGTCAGCTCAAAGCTTACCTCCTAATCCTTTCCTGGTTTCTCCAATTGTTAATGTGCCTTCCCTCCTCAAATGACTTTGTATTTACTTACCTGTCTATATTTTGTATCCTGCCAATGGAATAGAAGTTTCTTGAGGGCAAGGACTGTTTTCCTTTTAACATTCCCAGTTTTTAACACAGTATGGCTAATAGTATGCACATAGTATATATTTGATAAATTATTCTTTTATTGAATAAATCCGTCAGTAAACATTTATTAAATAAAGTAAAAGATAGTCCCTGCCCTCAAGGAGCTCACAATCCAATGGAGGAGAAAATATGCAAATAACTATGCACAAACTATATAGGGTATATATATATATATAAATTTATAGGGTAAGTTGGAAATAATCAACAGAGGGAAAGCACTAGAATTAAGAGGGATCAGGAAAGGCTTCTTAGAGAAAGTGGGATTTTAGCTGGGACATGAAGGAAGCCAGAGAAGCCAGGAGACAGGAATGAGGAGGGAGACCAACCCATGCATGGGGGCAGCCAGCATCCGGCATGCAGAGGACATTAGAGGCCTTCTAGATCTTCTTGTCTGTGAACAAAAATCCTCACTATGTTGTATTTGACAGGTGATTTTCTAGCCATTGCTTAAAGATCCCCAGCAGAAGGAGAGCCACCATTTTCAGAGAAAGCCCATTTCATTTTTTAAAAACATTTATTATTACAAAGTTCCTGCTTATATTAAACATAATTTTGGCTCTTCACAAAGCATAATGATTCTTATTCTTCCTCTTTACAATAACTTTGCACGTATTGAAGATCTATTTCCATTCTTTTCCTTAACTCTTGAACAACAGCTTATCGGATATAAAGGTTTCTTGTTCATATACAGGTTGGACTAGATGACTTTGGAGATTCCCTTCTAATTGAGGTCCTGTGATTCTAGTAAGAATTTGTTTTCCTACTCATATGTCAAATATTATTGATTCCAGCCCCATAATATATCAGTTATTCAGCCAGCATACGTTAGAAGTACCTACTGTGCAAAGCCTTGTGGACATAAAGAAAGTCAAAAGACTGCCCCTACTCTCAAGAAGTGCACAGTCTAATTGGGGAGACATCCAGAAAACAACTTGGTACAAATAAGGTATCTAAAGGATAAATTTAAGATAAATCAACAGAGGAAAAGCAGTAGTATTAAGGAGGATTCATATCTTACATCCACCCCCTTCTCACCACTTATAGAACTAACTTCACACAGCCAGATCTCTTCCTGCCTAATAAAACTCCAGTGCTTCTTTTTACCTCTGCGATCGAAATGTAATGCTTTACTCAGGTCTGATCCTTTGCTTTGGATTCTTTTGCTTGTTTTCCAATTTTCAAAGAGTTTTCACTTGGACTTTTCTTTTCAAAGTTTTATGTGGAAGTGTATACACACACACACACATATATATGTATATATGCATGTATGTGTGTACACATGTATGTATGTATAATAATTGTGGTACTGAGCCTTCATAACCATGACTTCATCTTCCTAACTTGAAGAGTGATCAGTTAACTAACTTGAAGAGTTAAGAAAATGATGTTCTTTTATCCATGTTCTAAATTCATTCAAAAATAGCGTTGTGGCACATGTATAGACAGTATGTAACATTTGAGTGGAAAACAATTGTTTTAAATAGAATGATTTTTTGTGGAATAAACATTTTTATTTTGGTTGTGTAGATTTCTTTTGTGATGTTTCATTTTGCTTCTTCAGCTCCCTCCCTCTCTAAACAATGGGATAAAATACTGATATACAAACAATAGTAGTTGGAGTACAATGGCTAAAGGAGATAATGCCAACAATTCCTGGAATATCAGAGCTGAGGATAAATGTGTCTATGGTAAGACCTAGACATAGGAGTATTGTCTGTTTATCTGTCCTCATACATTTACGAGAAACGCATCATAGTATACAATAATAGTAACCAACATTTATATAGCATTTGCCAGGTCCCAAACACTGTGGTAAGAACTTTACAATTATAATCTCATTTGATCCTCACAACAACTCTGGGAAGGAGGTGCTATTCTTTTCCCCATTTTACCGAAGAGGAGACTAAGGCATACGGAAATTAAGGATCACACAGCTAGCAAATGTCTGAGGCTACATTTGAACTCAGGTCTTCTTGACTCCAGGCCTATCTCTCTGTCCACTGTGGCACTGATTTACTCAGACAACTCTTTGGTACTTTATTCTGCTTCTCATAGCTGCTATTGATCTTTTAAATAAAGAGCAAGGTATCATACCGACTTGGTTGAATGGTAAAATTTCTGGCAAAGCTGGTTAACAGGGTCAGGGTTTGGTGGTTAAGGAAGAGCTGAATGAATGAGCCACATTAGCAATGTAGTGGCCTCTCACACATAAAGGCACACTTCTAGGCTGATGTCTGAGCACAACTGCGTTTATAAACTAAGAAGTATCTGAAACTAGGTGGGAGATGTCAGACAGTGACAGGAGATTCAGGTAGAAAACTTGTTTAAAAAACAAAATTAAAGCAACAGCCACGGTGTGCAAGGAATTTTTCTGGTAGACTTAGTACTTCATTGAAATGCATGGACTTAAAAAAATTTCCAATGGACTCTTGAGGCAATGGCTTCCACATCCAGGAAAGAACTATGGAATTGGATTATAGATAGAAACAGATTATTTTCTTTTGTATTATGTTTTGTTTGTTTTGTGATTTCCCCCATTCATTTTAATTCTTCTATGCAACATGCATTTAATAGGAATGTACCTGTAGAACCTATATAAGATTGTATGCCGTCTCAGGGAAGGAGTGAGGAGGGAGGGGGAAATAAAGAGGAGGGTGGGAAAAAAATCTAAGATATATGGAAGTGATTGTCAAACACTGAAAACAAATAAAATAATTCAATAAAAAAAACAAAATTAAAATCAATTAGATATAGTCATAATTCACCTTGTGCTTAACAGCCAGCAGTACTGCCGGCCAGCACTAAAGACCTAGTCTGTCATAAAAGTGGAATTCCCCAATATCATGTCCTCATATGTTCAGAATAAAAGTTATTCAAATACAGCCTGAAGAGAAGTCATTAATATCACTTTCTAAGATCTAGGCTTAGGGCTAAAGATGAGATACCTATTATTTATACAGGACTTGTGTTCTTCCTACAGTCAAGATTGGACCCCTCTGAGGAATGTTACAAAGGATCCCAAACCCAGTCCTTGTCCTTGTTTAACCTATACATATCTTAGAATAGAGAATTATTTTTTCTTTCTGTCCACATCTTCATCTTTCCCGTGTCTCATTTTAAAAGCCAGTTGTCATCCTCTGTCTCTGCCACTTAATTCATGTCCTGGTCCTCTTTTAAACTGACAGCCTGTGAGATTTAAGAATTGTGGAAATGGCCACTAATCCTAACCAATCCTAATACTAGAATTTAACTTTCTATTTACCTTCCCATATCCTTCCATTGTACTGTTCTTACTGGAATAGTCAAGAAGCCACATAATTTTAAATATTCTCAAAACCATTTCTGTCCACATCTTCATCTTTCCCGTGTCTTATTTTAAAAGCCAGTTGTCATCCTCTGTCTCTGCCACTTAATTCATGTCCTGGTCCTCTTTTAAACCACCCTCTGTCCCAACATGAAATACTTGCTGTGTGTTGGGTCTAACATGTCTTCAGCTTTGAACAAAGGACTGCAGGAGCCTCTTTTGATCTGAATTCTGTTTACTTGGGCTTGCATTGGACTTTCAGGACTTCTAAATTATGAATATGTAATGTATTCAATTTATAAATCCTTAATTCATGAAAGTCTTAGCATTTTTGTCATAAATGCCTTTTTTTCCTTTGTGTTCAAAGTATTGCCACAGGAAAGGGGGGGTTAACTCCCTGCAAGAGAAATTATTTACCATCTTGGAATTTAATGAGCTATTTTGGGAGGCAACTGGGTGGCATAGTGAATAGAGAAAGCACTGGACTTGAAATCAGGAAGCTCTAAATTCAAATTCTACCTCAGACACTCTGTCTTACCCTGAACAAGTTAACAACTCTAAGCCTTAGCTTCTTCACCTATAGAATAGGAATTATAATAGCATTTATCTCATAAGGTGGTTGTGAGGATGACAAATTATTGCCATTTCCAAATTACTTCAAATCCATTGCAACAATGATCTTAATTAACTCTCTGATAGTTTGAGAGAAGAAACTCAATTCTTGTGAATACTCAACCACATAGAAGTAATTAGGGTAAGTACTGTTTATGTAAACTGACAGCCTGTGAGATTTAAGAATTGTGGAAATGGCCACTAATCCTAACCAATCCTAATACTAGAATTTAACTTTCTATTTACCTTCCCATATCCTTCCATGGTACTGTTCTTACCGGAATAGTCAAGAAGCCACATAATTTTAAATATTCTCAAAACCACAGTATTTCTGTGATGATTTATTATTGACAAATTATGAACGACTTACATAATATACAAACAGTCCCAGCCACTTGAAAGCTAGCTGCCCCTTGAGCTACTGAGGTTGCCATCAAAGCTGTCACCTTTTCCTCTCCCCTGTCTTTGCCTTATTTCTAGAATCTTCATTGTTTCCCCTAGCCACTGAGGCTGCCATTGGAGCCATCTTCAGTCATCCTGATCTAAATCTTGCCACTGGACCCAGATGACTCCAGAAGAGAAAATGAGGCTAGTGACTTTGCACAGCCCTCCCTCATTTAAATCCAATTCACTTGCAAGTCACAGCATCACCTTCCTAATGCCATGGTTATCTTCCAGAATGAAGGACAGACAATAGCAAGGCTACCCTGAAAGCATTCTAGTGACTGCTGCTGTAGCCCAACAGAAGTCCTATTGCTTGCTGCAGGGGAGCTGTGAGGAAACAGACTGCACATGGGAAAAGTGTGACTTACAGCTTTATCCTAACTTAACCCCATCTTGGGTTTTCAGCTTTGCTTTTACTCAATCCAATACTATTGAACAGTGCCTTAAAGCTGTTGTCAATGGCCCCTTCACCTTTGAGCGGTTGTCAGCAGTCCAGATCTGCTTTCCAGAGTACTGCCAGATCATACCACCAACTCATTGAGCTTATGGTTCACTTCAAAAAAAATATCTTTTTCAGACAAACTGCAGATGAATTATACATGCCCCCATCCTGTACTTGGAAGTTGATTTTTTTGACCCAAATACAAGACTTTGTGTTTATACCAACTAAATTTCAGCTCATTATATTGAGCCTAGTACTCCAATCTGTCAAGATTCTTTTGGACCCCAACTCTGTCATCCAGTGTTAGCTATTCCTCTCAGCTTTGTATCACATGAAAAATGTATTCTTTATACAAGTCAATGGAAAAAAAATGTTAAATAACACAAGGCCAAGCACAGATGCCTTGGGCACACTAATGACACCTTCTGATGGGTTGCTTGTTTTAATCTCTTGAGAATGTATACCCTTTATGTACTTTATGTATTTTAAAGAGTTTTAGAAGCAACTTGGTGGAGCAGTGGATAGAGTACCAGACCTGGATTCAGGAAGACTCATCTTCCTGAGTTCAAATATGACCTCAGATATTAGCTGTCTGATCCTGCTCTTAACCCGGTTTATCTCTGTTTCCTCATGTCTAGTCTGAGTAGGAATGCTTAACATGCTAGGGCAAGGCAGTGCTTAATATACATAAAAAAGCACAAGTGGGCTGGACCGTGACATTATCATTCTTAGGCCTTGAGTAGTGGTTCCCACGTCAAGCTCATGTCTGGACAATGCAGGTGTTCCTGGGTCTTATTGGAATAGTCTTCAAGCTGATCATCTCACAGCAGGGTACATAACCAGAGTTAGCATGGCAGGAACAAGAGTATAGTATCTACTTCAGTTCACTTAGCAGTTACAAGAAATGGAGATTGTGAGCATGTCATAAGGTATGAGATGGGTGGCTCTCAGGTCCATGGGAAATATGGGGCAAGGGCCCCAACAAATCTAAACAGTTATTGACTAATATAACATAAACCCCTCAGTGAACACTTGGTACTTTTGCAGACAGTGAGATCATCCGGATGCAAAGAATTGTTGTTATGCCAAGCTCAGAGCATAGCCTGCTTGCTGGGCCTTTGCTCTGGGAAACAGGATATCTCCCCCAGTTCTTGTTTTCTATAGGCTTACTAAGTCTAACTTTTTTTGACTTGATGTCTGCCATTTCTATTCTGTTCTATTGATCTATATCTCTATTTTTGCCCAGGACTAGATAGTTTTTTATGATAACTTCTTTGTAATTTAATTTAAAGCTTAGGATTTCAAATACCACCTTCATGATCAGCCTTTTTCTTTTTATTCTGCCCTTTTATATTTTTGAGCACTTATTTTTCCAAATAAATTTAATCATGAATATACTTAATTCTGTGAAGAAAAATTTGTGGTATCTTTATTGATATTGCATTAGATATATAAATTAATTTGTGCATTGTTATTCCATTCATTATATTAATCTGAATGTGCCCCTTCAGTAATACAGTTCTTCTGTTATTCAGTCATTAGCATACTATAGTCCTTATACAAGTCAAATATATCTCTTGTTGTTCACTTATTCAGTCATGTCCACCTCTTCATAACCCTATGGACCATAACACACCAGGCCCTTTTCTCCTCTACTATGACCCAAAGTCTGTCCAAACTCATGTTCTTTGTGTCCATGATGCTATCTATCCATCTCATCCTCTGCTGTCTCCTTCTCCTTTTGCCTTCAGTCTTTCTCAACATCAAGCTCTTTTCCAGTGAATCCTATCTTTTCTTTATGTGACCAAAGTATTTAAGCTTCAGCTTCAGTATTTGTCTTTCGAAGGAATAGTCTGCATTAATTTCTTTAAGTATTGACTGACTTGATCTCCTTGTGCAAAGGACTCTCAAAAATCTTCTGCAGCACCACAAATCAAAAAGATTGATTTTGTAGTGCTCAGTTTTTCTTTTTTTTTCTCCAAGTTTATTTATTTGTTTCTTTTCAGTTTTCAACAATCACTTCTATAAGTTTTAAATTTTCTCTCCCTCCCTCCCCAAGACAGCATGCAGTTTTATATGGGCTGTACACATACCATTCTTTTAAAAACTTCACATTAGTCATGTTTCAGCTTTTCATATGGAGTCCAGATTTCACAGCCATTTAGTACTACTGGAAAAACTATAACTTTGATTATATGGACCTTTGTTGGCAAGGAGATAGCTCTGCATTTTAGTATCATGTCCAGATTTGCCATAGCTTTCCATATGAGGAGCAAGCATCTTTTCATTTCATGGCTTCAGTTGCTGTCTGCAGTAATCTCTGAGCCCAAAAATATAAAATCTGGCACTGCTTCCTTTTCTTCTCCTTCTATTTGCCAGGAAGTGATGAAATCAGTTGCCATGGTCTTGGGGGTTTTTTACGTTAAGCTTCAAACCAGCTTTTATACTCTCTTCTTTCACTTTCATCAAGAGGCTTCTTTATCTTCCTCATCAGAGTAATGCCATCTGCATAACTAAGATGGTCATTTCTCCCAGCAACCTTAATTCCAGCTTTTGATGCCTGGTTTTTGAAGAGGCAGAGGAACTAGAGACCAAATTGCCAACATTTGCTGGATTATGGAGAAAGTACATTAAACCTTTGGCCGTGTGGATCACAGTAAAATGTGGCAAGTCCTCAAAGAGATAGGAGTATCAGATCATTTTACTGATCTCCTGATGAACCTGTGTATAGATCAAGAAACAACAGTGCTGACCAAACATGGAACAATTGATTAGTTTACGATTGAGATTACAAAAAGACTGTATACTGTCAGCTTATTTAATTTATGTTCAGGGTACATTATACAGAATGCCAACCTGGAGGCATCCTGAATTCACATATTGCTGAAGCCTAGCTTGCAGAATCTGAAGGGTATCCTTGCTAGCCTGTGAAGTGAGTGCAGTTGTTCAGTAATTTGAACAGTCTTTGGGATTTCCTTTCTTTAGGATTTTGACATAAACTGATTTTTTCCAATCCAGGGGTCACTATTGAATTTTCCAAATTTATTGGCATATAGAACACCATTATCTTTTAGGATTGTAAATGGCTCACCTGGAATTCTGTCACCTTCATTATCCTTATTGTTAGCAATGTTCCTTTAAGGCCTACTTGACTTCCTTCTCCAGGATATGTGGCTTTACATCAGTAACCACCCCATTGTGATTATTGGTGATATTAAGAACTTTCCTTTTAGTTCTTCTGTATATTCTTCCTATCGCTTCTACTTTTCTTAAGCCCCTACCATTTCTTTTCTTTTATCATGCTCATTTTTGCATGAAATGTTTCCTTGATATCTCATGATATCAGTTTTCTTGAAGAGATCCTTGTCAATCCCATTCTGTTGTTTTCTTCTATTTTCTTACATTGCACATTTAAGAAAACCTTATTTCTTCTTGCTATTTTCTGGAATTCTGCATTCAGGTGGGTGTAGCTTTCCCTTTTTTCTTTACTTTCCTCTTTCCTTCTTTCTTCAGCTAGTTGTTAAGCTTCATCAGACAGTCATTTTGCTTTCTTGCTCTTCTTTTTCTGTGATGTTGAATGGTTTGCCTTGGATTTGAACAGATATCATTCTGTCATTTTTGAGATTGTACTCCAGTACTGCCTTTCTCACCTTTTTATTGACTATGGAGCCACTCTGTTTCTTCTAAGAGATTCTTGCCCACAGTGGCACATTTAAGGATCATCTGAATTAAATTCACCTATTCCCATCCATTTAAGTTCGCTGACATTCAAAATGTCCATACTTAATCTTTCCATCTCCTGTTTGATCACATCCAGCTTACCTGAGGTCATAGATCTTACATTCCAGGTTCCTATGAAATATTTATCTTCACAGCATAAGACTTTCTTTTCATCACTGATGCATCTGCAACTGAGCTTTCTTTTGGCTTCAGTCCAGCCACTTCATTCTTTCTGGTGCTATTTGTAATTGTCCTCCTCTCTCCCCCAGTAATGTGTTGGACCCCTTCTGACCTGAAGGGCTTATCTCCCAATGTCATATCTTTTATTGTTTTAATACTATCCATGAGGTTTTCTAAGCAAAGGTACTGGAGTGGTTTGCCATTTCCTTCTCCTTTTCTCTGAACTCCCCACTATGTGCTACCTTAGGTCACCCTGCATGGCATAGCTCATAGTTTCATTGAGCTGTGCAAGCACCTCCGCCACCACAAGGCAGTGATCTAGAAGAGGAGTGTAATTCTAGATAACCTCATTCTGAACTAGTTGATGGATTTTGTTGTTATGGTATTGTTTTTCTTTTTATGCTGTTCTCTTGCTCTTTATTTTCAATAAAAATACAAGTAATTTTTGTGATTTCACCTTGTATGCTGTGACTTCACTAAATTCATTTATTGCTTCCATTATATTTGTGGTTGATACAGCTGAACCTTCTAGATACATTGTTACATTACCTACAAATATTAATGTCTTTAATTCTATATTTCTAAGGTTTATTTCTTTAATATTTCTTTCCTGTCTGACTTCCCAGTAGATAGAAAATAGGCCCTAGAACCAGAAAAACCTTGCATCTGACATATTGTATAATGTTTGGCAAGTCACTTAACTTCAGAGTGATTTAGGCAACTCTCTTAAAACTAAAAGTCTGAGAGAAAATATTAACTGCAGTAGTAGAAGGAGTTTTCTCACCAGGCTCTTTCCTGTGCCAGTGAAATCATAAATCCAGTTCCTGTCCCTATACTGATTGAAAAGCAGTATTATGCATCCTTGATTTGTAACTTTCTATTGAAGTGCTCCAGTTTGTAAGGCTTTTTCTGTGCTGTTTTAATAGACTTTTGTGATGTTTGTTTATGTGAATATCCATCAACAATATTTAGCTATAGTTTTCTTTCTTTGCTTTATTTCTCCCTGGTTTGGGTGTCTTCTTAAAAGGAAGGAAAAGGTATATTTTTCCTCTATATTTTGTGTAGCCTTAAAGTTATTTGGTTTTTAAATATTTGGTTAGAATTCACTTTTAAAGCCATCTGAATCATGTTTTTCCCATTTTGTGAATTAATTTATGTATTGTTGCATTTCTCTTTTTGTGATAAGATGTGAATATTCTCTTTCCTGCTTTGTTTATGTGATGTTCTTAAACTTTTGTAAATACTTATTATTTCATTTAAGATTTTAATTTCATTAGCATATAATTTGGTACAAGAAACAACATGGCAGCGTATACAGTAGAAGTGTCAAAATTTCTGACTTCTGGACCCACAAACCAGTTTAAAATGCAATTAGGAAATGTTTAAAAAATAAAAATACATTGCAATATAATGTTAATTTGAAATTTTCTTAGTCAATATCTTGGCCCCCAGGAATCCATTTTTATTTTATTTGGACACCAGTAGTATACCGAATGCCGATCTTGGAATAGGAAAGCCTTGGATTCCCTGTGACACTTATTAGCTGTGTTACCATAATAATAGCTGGATTTATATAATACTTTAAAGTTTGTGAAGCATTTTACATATCTTATTTGATACCCCCAATAACCATATGAAATAAGTGTCCTTATTTCCCCATTTTACATTTGAAGAAACAGAGGTTGAGAGAAGTTAAGTAATTTGCCCAGGATAACTTGACTTGCCAATATCTGAGATGAAATTGAACTCTGTTCTTCCTGGCTCCAAGTCTAGCCTTCTGTCCACTGTGCCACTGACCTACCCCCTGAGCAAGACACATCACATCTCTCATACTCAGGCCCTCTGTAATTTTAAGTTATATACAGGTTGTGATTTTCATAATTTGATTTGCTCATTGTTTATCATGATTCAGTGTCCATTTAAATCTCTCCCTTTTTCATATCTTTTATTGATTATCATTTTTTTCGTATTAGTCTCCAAAAGATGTGAGTACTGTTTCTGTCTTTCTGCATTTATACGTGTTTCCCATTGTCCCCCTTTAAAAAATTAGCCCTGCAGTCAACTGTACTATGTTTTCCTTAAGGCATTCTTTTTTCATCCCATTTTCTGACTTAGAACCTACTTCTCCCAAAACTTATGCATCTCAGTCTTACTTTATCATACTTTTGTCTCCATTATCTTTTGTTTTTAACCTTTTCTTGCCCAACCTTATTAAGAATGGAGTTTATGAGACTCCTTCTTGCTCTCACTTTCCTCTGGCAACAATGTGCTGTTTTTATTTTTAAACACTTTAGTTCAAATTTTGCCTCTTTTTGTTCCCTTGGTGACCCTTAAAATGATGTCTGTATTTGGTCTTTTTCCCCCTTTCAGATTGCAAGCACTGGATCTTTACTTAGCCCTCTTAAGCTTTTCAAACTCATTTACCTCTCAGAAGTATTTTCTCCCCTCGGTTTGCATTTCAGAGAATCTTCCCAACTCTGATTTTTTCACAAAAGGTATGCTTGGAAGTGTGAAAAGTCTGTTTCCTATCCAATCATCCCAAGGGTTATTTTCAACTTAATAAATCTAAATTAATTTGGGGCACAAGCCATTTCCTTTGCCCTTCTATGTTTTATTTTCAAAGTTTTCCTTTCATTTCGTGTTGGTAGTACATAATGCTGTGAGATTCTGCCCTGGAATTTCTTGATCTCTGAGCTTTCTCTTCCTGTCTATTTGTAATGGTGTTTGACAACCACTTTTCTGGATGAGTTAAAACTGAAGTTCTTCCTTATTATTACTTGTGTATTCTATCAACCTACTCTTTGACCTCTTTCCAATATTTCCAGACAATTTCCTTTTATGATTTCCTGAAACTTTAGTGTATAAGTTTTGTGTTTCATTATGTTTTTTTTTCTTGGAAACTAATGATTCTCAGATTATCACTACTACCTTTGCTGTCATGTTTCATATTATAGATATTTTATATGTTGGTTTTTCCAGTTTTACTGTCATTTTATTTTTTGTATTTTTCCTTCTTTTTCTATCCATCCATTCTTATTTTCCAGAATGTCCAGTGTTTACTAAGATTTTCCATTTTCTCTTCTCAGCCATAAATTGTCCTTTCAAATTTTAAATTTAAGGTAAAACCTCTAATGTCACTCTATCTCTTCCTTCAGCTCTTTTTTTAAGGCCTTTTATCCACTCTCAGAGTTCTTAGGGCCATTCCAGATTAGCAAAGAAAAAGAGAACCTACAAACAAAATCTTTTAAGTCTAAGAGATTTATTTATTAAAGGATTAAAAAAAAAGTTCAGTCAGCTGGAGTTGGGGAATATCGAAAGTTTTTTAGAACTGTGCTTGTGTTATCAGATGAACTCTCAGGGGTGTGGCATCAACATTACTTTCCAGTTTTTCCTAATATCTGTCTAATATTTTTACCAGTTATCCTTGTTTCCCAATGATTCTGGAGTTCTGATTAGTTAAGAAGCAAGGTGTTACCTCCACTTCCCAGATCTACATTTTGGAATCTTTAATGAGAATCACACAATTTGGAAGGTTGACAGAAGCTACCTCGTCTAACCCATACATAGGTTGAGGGGCAAAGGAGAGAAAAATAGAAGGTGGGAGAGAGGATAGTTGAATTCATCTTATGGTTGATATTACAAGTTTACTGAACCTAGGGAACTTGGGGTCTACTTTCTTATAGAATTGAGTGAATTCTGTAAGACATTAAACTCTGTCCACATTCTTCCATATAAGAGGCCATTAGCTCAAATTCTTGTTCAGCTTCTTGTACAATGTTAGTTATGCCACTCGACTTTTGAGGTTTGATTTCTTCATTTGTAAAAATTATGGTTGAACTTGACTTCTGAGATCTATTCTAGATCTAAATGTGTAATTATAGCACTTTAAATGCTAGCTGTGATTCAGTGAAATTTATTTGCTAATAGAACCCGTAAGGACAGCTGAGTTTGCACAAATGCAATATTCCATCATCATGTTCAGGGGTTTGGATTGGACATATTCACTGTACACTGCCTAGAGTGGAGTAATAATCTGTTATAATCTTATAATTCTAGCCCTTTGTAATATATGAGATTAGTTTGAAGTGGCTAGTCAAAAGCCTATGTTTTCAGTCCTTCAGGTTGCCAAGATTCTAGCTCTCACGTGAGATTTATCTCTGCACTCCCCAGTTTTTGCTTAATAGTGATTCTCTCATTCAAAAGCATGGTGAGAGACGAGTAAAAATAGCTGTAGAATAACTCTAGAAGATACAAGATCAAACTGAATTTCTCCCAAAACCTTCCTTGCAAGGAGAAAAAGTATTCCCTATTTTTCTATCCTAGAAATTTGTTCACTTGGAGCCCAGTCAATTAAAGCTTACATGACCACTGGAGATAATGAACATGAGGGAAATTGTTTTTGGTTTTTGTTTTGTTTTGTTTTCAGTTTTTCTATAAGAAACATTTTCAACAAATGATACTAAAAAACTTAAATTTAAGATGCCATGCCTTATCTTTCATGGGACTATAAAAATGAAGATGCAACTTATTTTAGAAATGAGGAAATTGAGCCCCAGAAAGGTTAAGTGATTTGCTCAAAGTCTAGGGCAGGGCCTGCAAAATATGCAGCCAACAAAAGGATTTTGAGCAGCCCACAAAAAATGTAGAGGTCATAAAAGAAAGTAAAGATGTAAGTGCTTTGTCAGTGCCTTGCTTAACCCATATCCACTAGTCAATATTGTACCCATCATGTAACTTGGCAGGTGGGTTGCCACTGCGCACTCTCTCCTGTTTGTCGTGAGACCCACAGCAACCAACCATCGTCAGTCCACCTCTAGTCTGAGGAGGTAGAGTCATATCTTTTTGCTGTGTTTTCAGTCGTTACTGGGGTTTAACAGGGACACAGTGAGTGCATCCACATGCCAACACAGCTGATACCCACTATGCAATGAGCAGCAATGAGAGGGTTTCTTCCCTTCCCTCACTATGTGGTCACCCTCCAAGTTCCATTGAGTTTCTGGTGCTTTCTCTAGGGTCAGACACTCAGTTCAATATTCCTTAAGATGTGAGCAATTGCTGTGGAGATTTTTTGGGTGTAACATTAAAGTTTTTGGAGTGACTTTGTAAAATGGGTAATAAAAAGAAATAGAAGATTGAATCAGAACTTTTAATCTGGAGTGGACAAATAGCTACTTGTTTACTTACATGAGAGACAAAATATTGTGCCTTGCTTGCCAAGAAGCAATAACCTTTCTGAAGGAATACAATCTTCGTCACCATGTTGAATCAAAACATCTTGACTTTAAGCAAATTGGACACCAATGAAAAACAAATTAAAGCATCCAAATTGTTGAAAAATTAGTGGGGAACAGTAGTTTTTCAAGAAAGTAAACTTAGAAAATGAAGCAGCTATTGAGATTAGTTGTCATATTTCTAAAAAGTTACTGCTTCTGGGAAGTCTTTTATTGAAGGTTACTTCATGAAGAAGTGTTTGCTGATTGTAGTTCCTGGATTATACTTGATAAAAACAAAGTGTTTTTGAGAAACGGTTTGATCTTGAAAAATGAGCTACTAAAAACCTATCCGCAGCCCAGAGAAGTTTAGCCTGTTTTAATTTTGACCCCTGCCTACTGTCAAATTGTGCAGGAGTGGTCTAAGACTAGAATTTACATCAGCTAAGTAGACCTAAAAACAAATTCTTACAGGCAAGTGAAGGGCTTTGTTTTGATACAAATTAACAGAAATCTTAATTTTTTTAGTTCCTGCAGATCTGTTAAGTTGCCAGTGTCATGTTTCATAATGTTCCATGCTATTGCTAGGCATAGCGGTGGAGGTACAGTTTTGAAAGAAAGGGTGTTAATTTTTTTTTCCAGAAAGTTGAAGGCAAAAGTATATTGGAATATGACATTACAATATAGCATATAAATGACTTAAACCATATAGTAATTAATTTAGCTATGTGGAGAAGCAGTACGATATAGTAGAAAGACTAATGGATCTGTAGTAACAGGACCTGGGTTCAGATTTAATCTCTGACACTACCTGTGTGACCTTGCAAAATCATTCAACCTCTCTAGACTTCAGTTTCCTTATCTGCAAAATGATGATAAGGAGTTGGATTAGATGAACTCTAAAATCCCTTCCTGCTCAATCTTTGATTCTCTCTCTTTTGATCCATTTTAGAGGATTAATTAGGATATCAGACCAGAAATATGTGATTATCTGGGGTTTTTTGTTTGCCCTAAAATAAACATTTGGAGTACTTGTAGTTTTCCTCTGATTTTGATTTCAAGGAATCCAGTTATATCTCTGGATGAATCTTAATATACTCAAAGGAATCTTAGAAAAATATGTCCAACTGGCATCATACTCAATCATACTCAAGTAGAAATTTATCAGACCACAAATTAACATTATCTGTATTGTGTTGCATATTTATTTATTTTTTTTAAACATTTTCCAATTGTATTTTAATCTGGTTCTGTAGGCAGAGAGTTTGACCTTCTGCTGCCTTCAATATCTGTTGCCCTTTGGCTCGAGCACTTATTTTGGTTGTGCCATTCGTTCGGTCAGCTGGACAGAAAGAATTTATTAAGTGTCTTCTATGTGCCAGGCACTGGGCTCAGCTGTTGGGATACAAAAGACGTGGAAGATAGACCCTGTCCTTAAGGAACTTGCAGTCTAATAGAGGAGACAACAAGCAAACGAATATGTACAAACAAGTTATGTGAAGGATAAAGAGGATCTAATCAGCAGAAGAAAGGCACTGGAATTAAGAGGGATTGGTCAAGGCTTCCTGGAGAAAGTAGAATTTTGGATCAGACTTAAGGAATTCAGGGATGCCATGAGGTAGAGATGAAGAGAGAGCTTTCCAGGTGTGAGGAACAGCCAGAGAGAATGCTTGGAACAGGAAGATGAATTCAGAATTACTCCTTGTTCATGGAGCAGCCAAGAGGCCAGTGCCCCTGGATGGAAGAGTATCATGGCAGGGCATGAGGTGAAAGAAGATCCTGTTATTCAGAGTTACACGTTGTAGTGAGGTAACATCTTGATTACTTTGTCTAATCCACTTCTCCTCTATAAAAGCAAATTAAACCTCCCTCTAGCAAAGAAATCTCATTACTGAGGGGATGGTGAGTTGCCTAGCGTAGTCCTTGGGATCATTATCCTTATAGCATGGTCATGGTTGGAGATGCTACAGTGAACTCTTTGTACCTGGGTTTCTGCCAGCAGTAGCCAGCAGCCATTCGTAAACTAGATGTGCTAGAGAGAATTAGGGAGGCCACAATAACAAACCAAGCATTGTTCTTGCTGCACAATACTTTAGGAAACTATAAAATAGGAATTACTTTGGAGAGAGTCTTTATCTGCTGGTTATAAGATAATACATTCTGGAGATGCCTCCCCTTTCTTCACCTACCCCTTCATCCAAAATGAAGGAATTCAGCGAAGGAAAAGGTAGAAGAGAAAATGTTTTCAGAGTTTTCTAAGGAAGACTAAATGTCAGCAGAAAAATATGTGACAAGAGTTTCCCAGTTTGCAGTCAGACCCTTCTTACCAGGTTTCCCTGATTTGCACTTCAGTTAATATAGCAAAATGAATTGTTACTTTTGCCCTATAGCTGTTTCAGAATCAACAATCAGAAGTCATTTTGTTTCTTCTAATCTCCAAAACAAATTAGCTGTTCAGGAGACAGATGAGCCATACTGGAGTCTGCAGAACAGCACCAACTGTAGTAGGAGAAATATTTCAGCCTAGCTGCTTTAGCTGTTATCCATGATCTCAGAAAGGGCCCAACCAGCAAGATAGCACACAGTTCAATTCCATGGCCCAGACTATCCAGTTTGAGATATCAAGTTCAGATTTCTTTTTACTCAGACAAAAGTAAGAGACTTCTTTATACTTTTGTACCTACCAACAAACCATCTGCCAAAAGGAATCAGGCTAAATCACTGCCAACCATGGTTGGATTTTCAAATTAACCTCTTCTGTACATATCCCCTCTATTTGAACTAACAGAACACATACTCTTTCATCTGGTCTTTTGAGAAACTGAATACATTTTTCTTTACACTTAACTGTCAGCTAAACCCTACCTAGTTTTCTCTTTTTTAAAATTCCAGTTTCTGTTATTTCTGGTGACTCTCCTTTAAGTCTTAACTTCGGCCTAGACAACAGATTGTTAACCTGTTCCAAGGATTATAGTTTACCAGTGCTTTATAGTAAATGTGTTGGGGGCAAGACATCTTGAACTAAAAAGTTTCCACCAGCAATGAAGTTTTGTTACTGTTAGCTTCTACTTGGCATCTCTGCCTATTCTTAATACTCTGTATTATACACCTATAGTCTCTGCCTTTGCTCCCCAAAACGAAAGGGATTTCAAGGTAATTTCTTCTCATTACCACCTTATGCATTTCACCACTGTTGGTTACTTTTCAGCTTCCAAAGCTTGGCTCATCACATGTCCTATAATTAATCATCTAAAAGCCACCTCAAATGCTTTCTGAGTCCCTTCTGTTCCTTTCCCATCACATTCCTGGAAGCTAGAATCTCTTCTCTTTATCCCAGACCAGGAGTGGGGAATCTGCAGCCTCAAGGGCACATGTGACCTTCTAGGTCCTCAAGTGCAGCCTTTTGACTGAATCCAAGTTTTACAGAACAAATCCTATTATTGAGAGGATTTGTTCTATGAAGTTGGATTCAATCAAAGGGCTGCATATGAGAACCTAGAGAGCCATATGTGGCCTTGAAGCCACAGGTTCTCCACCTGTCCCAGATCCATTCTTTCTCGGCTTCCTCACAATCCTCCTCACCCCTCCCCCATACCTCTCCCCCCAAATGCACATTTATCCAGGGATCCATATTAGGTTGCTATTGCATCTGTGTGTCTTGGCATGAGTTCCTCTATCTAGAAATCACATTACTGCTAAAAACATAATTATTTAAAAGCACATTAAAATAATATTCTGTGAACAAAAGGTTGAAAATTTGTAGGAAAGATAACCTAAATTTGCTACATTTTTGTATTTGTTGATGTCTTCAAAAAGAGCAAGATGAGTAGTTTATAGTACATGCCTTGCTACCCAGCAAAGGACCACAAATTCCACAATTTAGGATTCTAAGCCTCAGCTTTGTTAGAATTCTCACAGGGAAGGTGCCGAAGTACTTTGTGCCTGTACATGCCTGTGTATGTTGAATTGCTTCCTTGTCTTCATGTGTGGCGTGTACTTCTGTTGGTTTGATATTTTGCTCAGTCGCTTCGGTTGCTGGTGCAGTAAATGGTATCATCCTGTTATAATTAGCTTTTGTCACTAAAGCAGAATTTTAACTGTGTCAGGGCCGCCAGTTTTCTGAAATTCAGAGGGCACTGGCGTAAATTTTAGTCCTTCGCAACATAGAAACATTTGAGTTTAGCATCTACTTAGCAGAAATTAGACTCTTCTCAAGATGTTGGAGTAAGTGGGAAGAACAGCCTGGCTTTCTCAGAATTACCGCAGAAAAGATGAAAAAGAGGACCAGACCAGGTAATGATCAGAAAACCATCAAAGAAACTATACAGAAAGAGAAACAAGTTTTCAACTACAAACCTCAAGGCATTAGGAAAGGGGTCCAGACATAAAAGTTTAGCCTAGGATCTTGATCAGAACACCTGGAACCTGCGGCTATGTCACTATTATCCCAGACACAGACTTGGAAGCCTACAAGACTATGACCATAACAGGGAAAGACCACGTCATACTTCAGCACAGCTGACTTCCTTAAGTGGCTCCTTAAAGAGTATAGAGCTCATCACTGAGACACAGGCAATACCAGGTCAAGACTAAATAAGCCCCAGTCATCCTTTCCAGACACAGAACCTGGCCAAAACTCCTGTTCAGGAAGTAAAGCCAGAATACTAAAACAAAAGAGAACAGAACACTAATGATAAAGAAATATTAAGAGTCCAGGATACCTAAATGCAGAAGATGAGAAAAGTTATTTCCACATCATCTATAAGCAAAGCCTCAAAGGATATTACAGATCTGCCACAAACTACTGCAATTTCTGGGATAAATGAAGCATTTTTTTTTTAAATAAAAATAGCATAAAGGAAATAAAGTATACAAGGAAGAATTGGTAGGGGAATAAAAAGCTTAGTACAAGAGTTATAGAACCTTACCAAAGTAAGAGACTCTTGATAATTAGATTGAACTAGAGACCCCAAAAGATAAAAAGAAATACAAAAAAAAGATGAAAAGACTGAAAAACTAGAATAAAATGTAAGATATTTACAGAAATTTGCAGGACCATTTCCATAAGGCTTGCAGGACCCCACTGTTAAATTTTTAATTTTGGTGTTTACACCTCAGACATTGGCAATTGCTACAAATCAGGGCTTAATTCATTGTCTTATTGATTATCTAGACTTCAGAAAGTGTTGGTATTGGATAATAATTAAAAGTATGGGTGCCTACATTTTTCCAGTGTGAAACATTTAGTAGCATACTTCTGTATTATTCTATAAACAATGCTTGAGTTCAGCAGCAATGCAGTGCACTCAGTAAATGACGTCATCACCAAATTAGAGTTCTCATCGTCATCATCAATGTCATCTATATGTTGTTGTAAGGTTTACAATGTACTCGACATCCATTATCGCATTTGAGGAGATAACCTGCAGTATTGCCTATCAAAAACAGCTATCCTTCGCTGAACAAGTTATGCTGTATGAATGTAATGGAATACTACTGTGCTATAAGAAATGATGAGCAGGGGGACTTCAGAAAAACCTGAAAAGACTTATATGAACTGATGCTGAGTGAAGTGAATAGAACCAGGAGAACATTGTACGCAGTAACAGCCACAATGTGCAAGGACTGTCTTTGATAGACTTAGCTCTTCTCAGTAATGCAAAGACCTAAAATAATTCCAAAAGACTCATTATGGTAAATGCCATCCACATCCAGAGAAAGAAATACGGAGTCTGAATGCAGATCAAAGCATACTATTTGCTCTCTTTTTTGTTTTGTTTTTCTTTCTTTCTCATAATTCATCCCATTCATTCTAATTCTTCCATACAACATAACTAATATGAAAATATATTTAATAAGAATGTATATATAGAGCCTATATCAGATTGCATGCTATCTTGGGAAGGGGAAAAGGGGGTGGAGAAAATTTAAAATTATGAAAGTGAAGGTTGAAAACTAAAGGTAAATAAATTAATTTTTTTAAAAAAGCCGTCCTGGAAAACAGATCAAGGAAAAATAATCTAAGAATTATTGCATTACCTAAAGAAAAACTTTTTTGTTTAAACCTATAATACTATTTTTTAAGAACTCATGAATGAAAATTATCTAAACCTATTAGAACCAGAGAACAAACTGTAAATAGAAAGAATCCATCAGTCACTTTCTAAAAGAAACCCCAAAAGGAAAATTCTCAGGAAGTTATAGCCAAAATTCAGAGCTTAAAACTACAAGCAACTAGAATATTCAAGTAGCAAGGATCCACCATCAAGAAAACACAAGATTTGGCAGCTACCAAATTCATGGAATGAAGAACTTGGAATATCGGTTTCTCAAAGGATAAAGATAAAAGATTATAACCAATAATAATTTATTAGGTGAAGCTGACTATAATCTTACAGAAGAAGTATAAACGCTAAAGAAAAGAACAGGTAATTAATTTGAGATGTAGTCACAAGATTACCAAATCCTGTGACCAATAAAATAGAAGACTAGACATCTCACTACTTCTCAGATCTCTCCTAACTAAGAATTATACACAAGAAGGTAAAACAATTGCAACCTTCTCCACAGTCTAAGACATCAAAAACCCTAACAAGGTAATAACATGATGAACAAAGAAGACTAATAACTAATCCATATCCTCCAATACCCCACCAGTCCTCCCCCACCAGCTCTCACAACTCTGACTGCTGCAATCTTTATCAGCTAGCCCCTCTCCTGCCTGCATTCTATCATTCTGAGTTAACAAGCAATAGAATTCATCTTTTCCCCATCACACATCCCTTAGGGGAGGAAAGTGGAAAGTTCATTCTGCCTGAGGTGCCAGCCAGACAATATAACTGTGCTCAGCCAAAGAACTAAAGAATAGAGGAAATTGGGACAGGATACCAATACATACGAGAGGATTCTGCCCTATCTGAAGGAAAGGGGGATCCCATCCAGTTGAGACCTTTCTTTCCCCTCAGAAGTCACTGGAGCAGGGACTAAAGCTGATAGGAGTTCCCCAGCGTGGGAAGCAGCTAATAGAGTACCTATCACTAAAAAGAAAGGGGAATAAAAGGGAAAAAAAGATTGAAATTAAAAGCTCTTAGGAAGAAGAAAATAATTGAAAACCTAGAGCACAATAAACCAATGGGAGAGACATTAATAATAAAGTGGAAATTGCCTCCAGGGCATCTGAATAAGTCCAAATATTTCTGAATAAATATCACAAGACAATGGAAAAGGAATCAACACTTGATGAAGTATAGGACTTTGTGGGTTCCTAAGAGAGCATGGACCACAGCAAGAAAAATAGGAATTGTGAAAGCAGAACTTATGGCCTACCCACCAAAAATAATTGACAGAATAGAAAAAAATTTAATCTATGGCAGCAAATTTCATCAAATAAACAAAACAGAGAATAGCTGATTAGGAATGCAACTACACAGAAGTATGATAGTCCAGAAAAACAGAAGCATAACATTAAAAGATAAAATGATCCCTGTACAAGCAAAATATTAATTTTGAAGACAGGATATGAAGAGACAACTTGAAAAATATAGGTCTTCCAGAAAAACAGAAAATTTTTTTAAAGCTGACCATCATAAGCAAGAAATAATACTAGAAATGCAATCACAGGAGTCAAGAGAAATGGCAAGTGGTGAATATATTTGAACAATTGGAAAGGACAGCTGTATGTGTGTCTATATATATATTCACCCCTCCTTTGACAAGTTCAGATGAAAGTGAGGTTCAAAGATCAGCTATTCTCCACTACACATATATACCTCTTCCTTGTCTATTTAGATTTCTATTTGCACATGCTGACAATGTGAAATAATTTCCCCTAACATTCTTTTCTATTCCCCCTTAACCCTACTATGGTTTTTGTCCCTTCTCTTTCCATTCTTCCCTTAAGATTCAGAACATTAGAACATCAGAAGTATTCCCAGGGCCTTGTCTAAATGGACTCCCTCCATGACCCCAAAGATGATAGAGTTCTGAAGGGAAATAGAGATCCTCTCCCTATTCATGAATTGCCACAGTTTGTCTTTGCCTATTCCCTATGGTTGGTCATTCATTTACTTTCTTTGTTTCTCTTTTCCTGCATTTGAACTTTAGACTTTCTCTGCAATTCTGACCTATTCATTAGGAATGCTAGAATTCCTCTATTTCATTAAAGGTTCATTTTGTACCTTGTAGGATGACACTTAGTTTTGCTGGGTAAGTCATTCTTAACTGAAGGGCTCTGTCCTTTGCCTTCTATAATATTTGTATTCCAAACTCTCTGCTCTTTTATGCTGTTAACTGTTAAGTGATGTGTTATCTTGACTGTGGCTCCTCTGTACCTGAATTCTTTTTTTTTTCTTCTTTTTGCCGCTTATAGTATTTTTTTCTTTTACAATTTCTTGAAATAGGATGTCTAGGCTCTTTTTTTTTTTTTGGTCACAGCATTCAGGCAGTCAAATCATTCTCAAATTTTTTCTCTTAATTTTCCATGTCAGTCATTTTTGCTATGAGAGACCTTACTTTTCTTCTGTATTTTTTCAGTCTTTTGGCTTTGTATTAATATTTCTTGTTGCCTCATGAAATCATTGTTCTCTGCTTGTTCCATTCAGATTTTCAGGGCTTTTGCTGCTTGGACTAGATTTTGTATAAGATCTTGCGAGAAACTGTTAATTCCCTTTCCAAATCTTTCTTTCACAGCTGTCATTTTTTTTCCAATTTTTTTATCTAATATCCTCATTTCATTTATAAAAATACTCTTAACTCTTCTTTTTTTTAACTCTTGCTTCATCTGTTTTAAGAATTATGGTTGAATTTGTTCCCTTGCTATGTTTTCTTTTAAGCTTTGCTTTTAGATGTTTCAGAATCATTTTTCTCTTCTATCAAGCAGCAGCTTTTCTGTGCCTGGAGTCAAGAAAACCCAAGCTCAGATCCAATGTTAGACATTTACTTACTGTGTGATCCTGAGCAAAACACTTAACCTCCATTTTGCCTGTAAAATGATAACAATAGAATCTACCTCTTAGAGTTGTGAGGATCAAATGAGATAAGGTTTGTAAAGCACTGAGAACAGAGCCTGGCACGTGTTAAATGCTTTATAATGTTAGCTACAATTATTGTTATTGTTCTTTGCTTGTTTGCTCCTCCTTCCAACCTACTTCCTGACTTCAGACTTGGTATTAGGACTCATCTATGCACACTTCTGAAGGAAAGGTCTCAACTAGTTCTGTCTCTGCTTTCTTGAAGTATTAGCTGTTACGTCATTCCATGATGTCAGGGACAACTCAGGCTCAGGACCTGAGCACTCACTGCTCCCAAAGTGGTCTTATCCAGGGCAGAACTGATCCCTGCCTTCCTGGTCTGAGCTCTATAAGTTCCTGAACTGGGCTTGGACCTGAGCAAAAGGAGACTGTTATTGAACTCAGCCATTATCAGGCAGCTAAGAGACTGCTGGTTCAGAGTGGCACAACTAGTTCACAGTGGCTACATTTTGGTCTAGGATTCCTTCCCTAGTTTTTTCTCACGTTTTACCCCCAATTTCCTCTATTTACCCTAGTTTTCCTCACCTATAAAATGGGATTGTTGTGAAGATAAAACAAGGTATTTGTAAAAGTGTTTTACAAACTTTAAAACACTATGTAAATGCTGACTATTATTAGCTAGCGTAGCTGAATGGACCCTTGCCCTAGGACACATGGGTGTGAACCATACTTTCTCCTCACAAGGAGTTTTGCTTCATAGTCCTCTGTTTTACTTCATAGTTGTAAGACAGATAAACACAGCACACAGGAGGTTCTGCTAGCACAGGTTCACTCTTGATTTGATCAGACAAGAAAGACACTAGAAAGAGGTTAATAATCTTACTTTATTCTAGTCTAGTTCTCTCAGAAGAAGTTGCTGATCGTGAGAGCACAAACTCCTACAGCATTCCCCAGTCACCCTTCTGGCAGGGGCCAGCGAGAAGGGAGGGCAAATACGCCTAGCCTAAATCTCGAGTCTCGATGGGATCAATGAGACAGGTACCACTTGTGCTTCCCCTAAGTCTTCTCAAGCCTCAGCAGGGGCCAGTTGAGGTAAACACAGCATTTGTTCATTTAACCCTAAGGGTTCCCCATTCACTAACCAAAGACTACCTGCTTCATAGGGCAGCAGACAAAGAAGGCATATTGCCAGCAATAGTTTCACAGGTTTACATCCCCTCATCCATGTATCTCACTGCATAGCCACAGTGGATACTTATATTATATAACTCTGTGCAAGCATGGTGGAAATGTTCTGAATCATAACTGTGGGAACTCATATCTAATACCTAGGAACAAGAGATTGTTATGGCTATGGATCCTGGGAAACTGAACTCTAACAAATAATAACAAAAATTCACTTAACACATTAAAATCCACCTCACACTAAAATTCACTGTACATATAATAGTCCTCTACTGGCCCATCTTACCACATGGTGCATTGAGATTCTGCCTCTACTCCTGAAATCTTCGGGAGGCATGATTAATTCTGAATCATGTTCAGAAGAAGATCTGGGGGTTTTAACAGACTACAAGTCCAATATCAATCATCGGTGTAATATAGCAACCAAAAAGCTTTTGTGATATTGGGTACCTTAAAAAGCTAGACAGTATTCAGAATAGGGCAGCCAGGATTTTTGACTTCATATCATGTAAAATTTGGTCAAAGGAACAGGGCATGTTTACCCTGGAGAAGAAATGATTCAAGGGGACCATGATAGCTATCTTCAAGTATTTAAAGGGTTGTCACATGGAGAAGGAATTAGATTTGTTCTGTTTGTCCCCAGTGGGGACTGAGAGCAATGTTGGTAAAACTTTCAAGTAAGTAAAGTTAGGTTTGATGAAAAAAAAATCAATTAAATCTCTCCAGAAATAGATGGGGCTGTGGTGGGTTTCCGCCTGTTGGAATTCTTGAAGCTGAAGTTGGACAGGCACTTGTCAGGTACACTGCATAGCCACTCAAGTGCCTTCCAACTCTCAGATTCTTAGCTTATAGGATGAAGGCTGAGCTCTCTACTCCCAGCATAACTGAACCAATAGACTGTATTTTGTGTCACCAACTGCCTCTCCCAATTCCCCCAATTCAAATTTCTGAACCATGCCCAACATCCCATCAGTTGCCTTACTGCCTCATCCTCCCCAACTGTTTTTTTTCCCCCCTTGGATTCATAGGGGTGCGTGAGTGTTAGGACAAGTGGATGTGAAAGTAGATCTTTTCAACTAAATTCAATATATGTAGCTACAAGGAACAAGGAAATGCAGTTTCTTGTGTTACCTATTGTCACTACTACATTTACCACAGTTCACAAAACTTCCCATTTTATATATAAAGTTTATGTTCCTTTTCATTTCTATGTTCCTTTAGAAGTCTTATGCCACCTGTCTTTACTCTCCAACCACAGAGAATTGAAAGCTTTTGTACTTTTAAGACCAGCAAAATTAAAAGTCCATTTTAAAATTGAATGTCAAGTTCACCAAAAGATTGATGTTGATAGGAATTTTTCAAGCAAGGTCGTTTTAGAATCATATAATGGAGGAAGACTTCATGAAATCCCTTCCCGCTCAGTCATGCCAGTAGTTAATGTTCATAATCACAGATCACAGAGACCAGGCCTTTCGTTTTACAGATTAGGAGATTGAGTCATTGAAGTTAAGTGATTTGTAAGAGGTAGAGTCAGAAATTTGAATCCATCTTTTAACTTCAAACCTATATCTCAGTCTGCCTCTTCCAGCTGCCATAACTAATGCTAAGAAAGTTAGTCTTCTAATACTAGCCCACAAAATGGAAAAGGCTTATTTACCGTTCTAAACTTCTTTAGCCATT
The DNA here is from genome assembly GCA_028658325.1 of Potorous gilbertii. Lineage (NCBI taxonomy): Eukaryota > Metazoa > Chordata > Mammalia > Diprotodontia > Potoroidae > Potorous > Potorous gilbertii. The sequence continues at coordinate 162,923,210 of CM053770.1, forward strand.
TACTCATTTTAATACCCAAGAGCATGACTCTTTCCTATGTCCCTGACAAAAAAGCTTAGAAGACCACTTTCCATTGCATTTCAATTTCTTTGTATTGATCTTGTTAACATTACTTCCATACAAATCATCCTGAGCTAAATCATTTCCTCTACTTTCTTTACACTCTCATGACTTTTGTGGGCAGTAATCACATTCTCTAAACTTTAGTTTTCTCTTATTAGGCATTTTTACTCTATATACTTATATTATTCTATATATTTAGTTCTTCTAATCTTGTTTCACTTCTTTGTCTTCTTTGATACAGTCTGTCTCCATCTTCTTGGTTCTTGAACCTGAACATAATATAAGGTATAAGGTCACTGATAGCATATAAGTATTTAAATGGAGGTGATCTTAATAGTTTATGATCATGTTATCATTCCCAGGGCTAAATTCATTTCTGAAAAAGCCCTGGAGTCCTTTCCTTCCCCTTCCCATACTTTAAGACTTTGACCTTTTTCTCTGAGATCAGAAATTCTCTTTTTAAAGTAACAGGCATTGTACACAGCAACAACCACAGTGTGCAAGGAATTTTTCTGGTAGACTTAGTCCTTCATAGCAAAGCAAGGACCTAAAAAATTCCCAGTGGACTTTTGAGGCAACACGCCTTCCACATCCAGAGAAAGAACTATGGAATTGGATTGCAGAATGAAGTAGATCATTTATGTTTTGTTTTGTTTTATGGTTTCTCTCATTCACTGTAATTCTTCTATTCCACATGACTAAGGTGAAAATGTATTTAATAGGAATGTATGTGTAGAACCTATATAAGATGGCACGCCCTCTCAGAGATGGACTGGGGAGGGAGGGGAGAAAGTAAGGGAGGGAGGGAAAAAAATCTAAGATATATGGAAGTGATTTTAGAACACTGAAAACAAATAAAATAATTTTAAAAAATAAAGTAACAAGCATCTACAGACATCCCTTGATCCACCCCATTGTAAGAAAATACAAAAAAGGTTCATAAATTTGCTATAATGAATATAATACTCTCAAATAGCTAAAAGTTGACCTTGGACCAAGGTTCTCCAAATTATTACTGGACAATGCCTGCTACCTCTGTTAAGGGGATTGCTAGATGGACTTTGACTGCTTCAGGAAGATATTCTTGAGTTCAGAAATTTAATCCTTGGATGTGAGAGAATTTCAAAGTTTACTACACCAGTGCTGATGCAGCCATAGCGCATACTTGGGAAGTTGAGTGGAGGGAACAAGGCAGTGAATGTTGTTTTCCTATTTTGACATTTCAGTTTTAAGTTACATGATCTGAAACATATGCTATTCACTGCAGCTACAATGAGAGTCATGCACTCAAACTCCCACTTTCTGCTTGTTGTGGCGATTCAGTTGACATTCTGTGATAGTTTTGCCAAGACTTCTTCAGCAGAGGGATGGGCCATGGCAAAGAGGAAGTAAAAACACTGGTGATGGATAGGCCTCGGAAATATGTTCATTCCTGACAGAGGAATGCTTCCTGTTATTCTAAAGACGCTCTCAGGTAGTTTAATGAAATGGTACTTGTTGTACTTAGCAAAAAGCAAAAGGTTAAAATCCCTTAATTTCCCTAAACTTTATAATCATTTCATAATAACCATCAACACAGTTTTTAATAATAGTGATGTTTGCTCTCTGTTAAGGACATAGATTTCTCAAGAGGAAATGGAGAGAACATGATTTCCCCTAAACCCAGTTCTTCTACCTTGAGCCTTAAAATACGTTTATGTTGATTGAGTCCAGAACTTATCCTTACTTTATCTGAAAATCCTCTCTCTTTTCCATTACAGCTTTGCAGTGAATTAGAAAAAGGTGAACGAGACAATGCAGAACTGCAGGAGTTTGCCAACGCCATCCTCCAACAGATAGCTGATCACTGCCCTGACATTCTGGAACAAGTGGTCAATGCACTAGAGGAGTCCTCCTGACCCTACACAGTGACCTCGTGGTCCAATCCAACAGCCAACCCATTCAGTCCAGGGACCTAAGAAAGGAGCAGTAAGAACCACAGATATCTAGGAACCTTTGGTTTGCCATGTACAAGTTAAAACCAGCCAGCCAAACACCACAGAGTACTTCCTATGTCTGTTTTTCCATCCAGAGTCCCACAACGTTTTTGCATTCATCTTTTTGCTGTGGAGGTGATCTCTTCAGTGTTTCAGGGAGTCCGCAGTGGGTGGCTTCCTCTCCAGAGAAACCTGTCATCTAGTTGTCATCAATGAGTAACTGTTGGAAACTAATAATACTGCTTCAGCATGGGGACATAAAGTGGTTGCCTTTTCTCTTTTGTCCTTTTAACATAAAAACAAAACCTACAGCTGCCACTTTTTAGTTCAACATGTTGAAAAAAATGACCTGCAACAGGTCAGAAAATCTAGGATATTATGTGTTTGGAGTGATTTCTCTAAAAAGGGTAGTCTCACAGAAAGAAGTAGAGAGGGGAAGAGAGAGACAAAGGAACAAATTAAGAGAGAACTAACTTTTCAATTTAAATTATATTCCAGGCAGGAAGGTGCTCAATATCCATTTTTTCTTTTACTCTTCTTTTCTCATTATTGATTTTTGTCTTCTGGAAGGCTTCAGGCAGGGAAGTAGCTACTTCCCTATGGCCTCAATAATGGCTTACTGGATACTAATTCAGAACACCACCACTTTTGATTCTTTTCCCTCATCCTATCTATCCTGTCCTTCCCTGGCCATCTTCTTTGAAAAGCTAATGAGAGGCTGCTACAGAAGGTCCAGTCACTGGAGCCTTTTGCCCTTACCTGGCTTGAGTTTGTCAGACAAAACTTTTCTAGTAAATTTTTAAAAAACAAGTTGTGGAACCCTGGGGACTTCTCCCACTCTAATCAAGTTTGCCTCTGTAGAAGTCTGACTCGTGCCTTCTGAATCCACAAACATTTCTCCAGGTCACTCCTCATCTTGAGCCCATAGCACAGCTAGTACAACTTCCCTTTACCAGGCTCCTTCAGTGCATTTTGTTTCTTACGATTCATCGTGAGCATGGGAAGATGAACTCAGCAGGCTTCCCTGGCCTCCTCATGTGTGACTTAGTGCCTTCCTATCTTTCATATGGGCTCTGTCAAAATGCCACCCAGCCTCTTCCCAGTGAAAGATGCTTTCTATATGGGCTGTAACAATTGCATGTGATAAAGCTGGTTGAAAGTGAGAGAATGAAGAGATATGACCCTTCTACTACCCCCACAATCTTTCTAGAATAGAAGTTTTTTCATAAATCTTTTTCAAGAACCTGCTTTTCTAATTCTAACAAAATTGATGCAGTGCTTACGGGAAATCTCATTTGGTTATTCAGTATTTTCATTTTTTTGTAGTTGTCCTAGAAAGATTATCCTATTTAGGAAGATAGCTTTAAGTGCCCTTTTAACACATTCAAGCTAGTAGTCTGGTTTTTACTGTCTATAAATTGTAAATCAGAAATTAAACTCCCAAATTATAAGTCATAAAGGCTTTTTAAGGACTTTTCCAGAATACAGACCAGGACAGTGGTGAATGATCAGACACTGCCACTCAAATATGGACAGTTCATGTCAGAACTGTCCCTTTTGCCACTTCTTTTGCCAGATACCTACATGTTTTGGTAAAAGCCATTGCCCTAAAACATTTAGGACATGCATTTTCTCCCTGATTCCCAATTACCCAAGGAATTTAGTGCTGTCCATAAAGTCATCATATCCATCAGACTTAACATCCTCCCACTGCCACTCCCTGACTGTCCTATTAGCTTGCATTGTCAGAAATCTAAGAGCACTCATTCTCTGTTGTAAAACGATACCTTCTCCCTGTGAAATACCAGAATTTTCTTTATCTATGGTCACAATGAATCTGGCTCATAAAGTTCTTACTGATATGTTCCTAGATAGGATGGCTATTCCTCTGTAGGGGGGTGGGGTGGGGGGGCCCAGTGAGGAGGTGAGATGGTGATTGGGGATTAATGGCAGTCATTTGTGACCAATTACCTGAGTTCTCTCTGTTTATTGCACTGCCCATAAATCATCTACAATTCTCTGGCCCTTTCTTGGCTTGGAATGGTGGAGCCTTTGTGTATAACTGAACTTCTGTAGAACTATCATGCCCTTGTTGGACAAAATGTAAATACCAGATCCAGAGCCCATACTTCGGGATCTGACCCAATTCTGCCTGTTTCTTCTGACCATACTCACAAGGGATGATTTCAAGCAGGCCACTTGTGACTCTTACCCATCTGAGCATTAACTCATGCCCCTCTTCCTTTCCACTTTCACTCCAGCCCTCCCCATGGATTTCCACCATGAAATCAATCTAGTTCTTTTCTGAGGCTTTGGGAGAAAGAAAAATCTAGGATCAGACTTGAGCTGACTTAGTCTTTCCTGAACCGTAGAAGATAAGCTTTTTGATCTTACTTGGATAGAGATCCTGTCTTAACAGACAGTTCTGGAAATTGCCTTCAAAAGGCAGGCATCTTTGTCCAGGAGTTAACACTGGTGGTGACTTACTTTCCCTTGCAGAAAGAAAGTTAATCAAGTCACTAACTTTTGTGTATCTTCCTGGGCTTGGCACATTCATTCAGTCAACACATATTGATTAATTACCTACTGGTATAAGACAAGCATAGGCATTATCAAGCAGTGGCTGTTGTGGTTTTGCCAAAACATCAAACCGCTGCTCAGTGTTTTTTGCTTTGATTATCCTTTCATATTTGGCAAGGAGGTTTGACAGTAATCTTCCCAAACTTCTCCATTTTATTTCATTTTGCCCTTTCTCACTTGAAGATCAATTACCCCAAAAAATATAGTACCTGGAGCAGTGAAAGAGAGTGGTAGGCTGAATCAACTTAACAGTTGTATGGAATGACTAAAGAAATAGTGTTTCTCTCTGTGTGTGTCTCTCTGTCTCTCTCTTCTCCCATCCCCATCTATCCCTCCAGTATATTAATACACTGATCTATGAAGAATCTGAACTGAAGTTTGTATCCTGATTAAAAAGGGTAATTCATTCTAAGTTTGAAGGTAATGAAACGCGTGGACCCATTTCAGCCCTGACAACTTCCTGAAAAAAGGCCTTAGCAACAGTGGTATAGGATGTTAAAAGCTGAGATGTTCCTCATACATAATTAATGGTACTGCTGACTAACATCTGAAGTAAAGTTGTCTAGGTTATTGGAGAAAGAGGGCTGGAAGGGAAGAAGAAACCTAGTTGTGCCTGGCTTTAAACCATGAAAGGAAGGCTAGGCTTGATCATCCACCAGTGGAAAGCCAAGGGTTTGTCATGTCTTTAGCCCAGATAAAAGCCCTGGGTAAGGGAGGAAAAAAAATAAAGGACTCCATTGACTCCCTCACTGATGTTCCAGGACTGTGTTGGTTTTGCTGCTCAAGGGTTCTGTGTCAAAGACAAACCCACATTAGCTTTTCCATACTCAGTCTCCTTCTGCCACCTGACCCTGTTTCCCAGAAGCTGTTAGCTGCTCCATAGGTTTTACTTCTCTGCTCTAGGAAATTGGGGAGGTTTCCAAAGGATTAAATGCTTCATCTTTCTGCTCAGTGGTAAATTACCCCAAGATTGAAGCCTCCGGTCCAAGGTATATATATATATATATATGTATGTATGTATATACATACATACATACATATATGTATGTATATGTATATATACATACATATACATATATATATATATGTATGTGTGTGTGTATATTTGGGTATCTTCAAGGTTTCAACATGACCCTGTTTCATTAGGAGTCGCTGTTTGCCCCAGCCATCAAAGCCCAGAGGCTGGAGGAAGTTGGTGGAAAGAGAGAAAGCTGTGATTCAGCAGTACTGTTCCCATAAAATCAGCAGGAGCCTCCATATAGATCATGTAGGGGCCATCCTCCGGATGAAATGCATCCTGCTCTTCAAGGCAGTGAGGAGAAAACCATCTGAGTTAACCATTCAAAGGAAAGCTCTTTAAAAAAATCTCTGGGGTTTTTCATGTGAATTGAGGGGATATCTAAGCCGGAAACAAAAGTCTTCTTCACTACAGGGAAATCCTTCTGAACAAAATGGTTGCCTCTGCCAACTCTTTTTAAAGCAAAAACTGTTCCCAAACTTTTTAGTGTCAAAACTATAACCAGGAGGCCCCTGACTTTTCTGATATGTTTGGCAAGTGCTGTGACCCTATCATTGATATTTCTTCTCTTGACTTTTTTTGGGGGGATGAAGAGATTTAGGGTTTGATTTCTTGGATTCTTTGTCCCCCATCCCTCCTCCTGTTTTGCTGTTTTGTTTCTCTGCTTGTCAATATTGTCTGTGTGGTCCAGAGAACTGGAGCAGTTATAAACCATGTGTGTCCATTGTTGAAATGTTTTTTTTTAATGAGAGGAAAAAAAAACATAGTAGTAGAACTGAAAAATAAAGATCTGTGTTTTATAAAAAAACAATAATAAAATGCAAACCAATATTGTTTTAATAAAGGAATTCAAGCTAGGGGCAGCCAAACTTCTCCTCCTCCTCCCAGGCTTGCTGAGGAAAAATTATGGGCCTGCATCTGGACGTTTTGCCTTTTTCTTTACAAGACTTAGAAGAAAATGAAAGCTGGATCTTTTGAGTAAATGTTTCAGAGTCCACGCCCCCAGTGCCTAGCACCATGTAGCATCAGGGGTTGATTTCTTTGACGCTTTGTCTAAGTTCATTAGCTGTGGTGCTAGGGTGAGTGGTTGGCGGCCCCCTTTCTGGCAATAGCCACAGTATAGGCCACACAACCTCTTTCCTCCCCCCTTGGTGCTATTTCATCCAGTTAACCTCTCACTTCTCAGGCTAGCCTGAAGCCTACATGCCAGGTGAGACAAATTACACTCAGTTCTCAACTCCTTCAACTTTCAGTCCCCTAATTCTTGCTCTTGAACTTTTTAAACCTCTTAAGTTTTCTGGGCCAGAAAATCTTCAGCCAATAAAGATGCTTTTGAAAAAGGAGATGAATTAGACCAAAGTCAGAAGACTCCTGGGCCTTAGCAAAGCTTCTGGATCCAACCCACCACACCATACCATACCAGTATTTCATTCTCCCTAATACACAGTCCTTTATGACCTGCTTGCCCCACTGCAAGAACAGCCCAGTAGACAGCCAAACAAGTCAGCACGTCCAAGGTAGGAGCATTAAGTACAGCCTGGGACTCTCTCCTTTGTTTACTTCAGAAGAGAGGTGTTGCACTTTAGTGGAGGAGGAGAGGAGTATATATATATATAGGGTACCATCTCCCTCCTAGCTTGAGTTCCTTTTTGGTAACAGAGGCAGCTGGAGATGCTGGTGTTACCAAACCTGCCCACTGCCTTCAACTGTATGTGTGTGTGTGTGTGTGTTACTGCTGGAGCTGTGTAACTGACAAGATAATGATAATGCAAAGAAATTGTGTTACATTCAACTTTGCCTTGATAATTATTATAAACACTTTGTTCGGTTTTCTTTTTTTTATTCACAGACTTAATTCATCCGGAAACTATAAAGTTATTTAAAAATTCTACACTGTCTCTTTTTTCTTGCCTATTAACAAGAGTTCTGGGCCAAAGGGCATTTAGGCCTCCTTCAAAATGAATGAGTACAATTGGAAGGTGGGAGGAGAACCTGCCCAATCAGTCTACTGGCTGAGCTATTACTGACACAGTGATAAGGGTTAAGAACCGGCTCAAACCTTGAACTAGCTTCAGGACAAATACACCTAGATGCAGAAGAAATAAAGTAGAGCAAAAGGGCATTGTTCTGCATTGTTGGTCCTCTTTGACCCTTCAGAAGATTTAAAAACAGTTATAACCAAAATTTATTTCTCCTTGAATGACTCTATCAAAGCCATCTGAATCAGCCGCATCTTATCATCATTACATCAGGTAATGTGAAAAAAGTAAAAAAAAAAAATCTTTGCAACAACATGACAGTACAACATTTTTATTTTGCTACATACTCAGCAGGATGAATTTCTTCCTCCTCCTCTTTTCCTGGGAGCTAAATCCTGGATTCATAATTTTGGTGAGACCTGTTGGTATGCTAGTTCCTTCTAGCCTTTTTTTTCCATATCTGTGGTCTCTACTGAAAGGTGAGAAGTATTCTGGGGTACTTACTTCAGAATGTTTGCATGGAATCAGCCAACATGGATTATGAGAACATGGATATAAAGGCCTTTGGAGGGGTGGTTTTGATGTTTGCTATAAACTTGAAAATGATTGGCATTTTCAGTTTTGATGTTTATTACTGGCTAATTCTCAATGAAAACTGAGTTTGGAATTGTTTTTTTTAAGAATTAGATTTCTACCCTAAATATTTTGGGGTTTTTTTTTCAGGAAAGATTAGGAAGGAGAGGAGAAGAAGAAAGATATTTCAAACCCTACTATGTCAGAGTTTTTGCCTCTATATTTAAGAAACCTTCTTGCTTTGTGTTCTTTCTTTTTCCTTTGGAGGTTTTAGAGTCAAACTGGTGCCTTGTTTTTCCTAATGGAGAAACTTCTATATTAATAATTCCTAATCTTCCAATTCTGGCGCATTTTCTCTGGCTAGACTACTTGAACTTTCTGCAGTGTCTTTGTAGTTTTGTCATTGACTTGTATAACCTTAGTAAAAGTTCTGAGTCTTGGTTTCCACCTAAGGTAAAATACGAGTAATAATGCTGGTCTAATTTATGAGGCTTCTGAGAAAATAAAATGAGATAACCTGGGCAAAATTACTTTTAAAAGTATAGACATGGAGAAAGGTGGAGTTTGAGGTTTCTTAGGGACATCTCTCTACTCCACACAGAACCATGGAATGCTAGAGTTGGAAAGGACCTCACCTCCCACATAATCCAATCCATACACAAAGAAAGCCTCATTATGACACATCTGACCAGGTTGTCCAGTCTGTACTTGGAGAACTTCAAGGAGGGAGTCTTACTAAATGCCTGCTATGTGCCAGTCAAAAGACAGTCCCTGTGCTGTGCTCACAATCTGATGGAGAAGACATGTAAATATGTAAAAGAAGCTATGGATAAGTTAAATAGAAAATAAGAGGGAAGACACTGAAATTAAGAAGGAGTAGGAAAGGCATGCTGGGGAATATGGGATGAGGCATCCTATTCTGTTTTTGGACAGCTCCAATTATTAGGATATTTTTACTGACAACAGGTCCAAATTCATATGGCATATCTTCTGTTACTTGGACACAGCTATTATGTCCTCCCACACTATTTTCTCCAAGGTGAGCATGCCCAATTCTTCTCATTGGTATTTGTCATGAAATTCAGTGCCCTTTGCCATCTTTATTATGCCCTTGAGGTCTAACAAGAGCAAAGGACAGTGGGACTGTCACCTCCTTGTTCCTGAAAGTCATGCCCTTCCTCATGTAGCCCAACATTATATTTGCATGTTTGGGTGCCACACGTTGATAACTCATTGAAATTGAAATCCATTCATATCCCTGCATCCTTTCCAAAAGTGTGTCTTTCCATGTCTCCCCCCATCTGCTATTTGAGAAATTTTTTTTTTTGGTACCTAAGTGCAAGATTAATATTTGTTCCTATTGAATTTCATCTTCTTAGATTCATCACAAGCAATAAATATAAGTTAAAAAGCTCCAAAATATGGAAAAATGCAAGGATGACAAGAAGATAGGTAAAAAGAACCTGCTACCAATCTATTAGGGGAAAAATAACTGAAGGCTAATTCACCAGTTCATCAGTCTAAGTGGCCACAGCTGATGAAATTTTAGGCATGTGGTACATGTAGGTGTATGTATATATAACACAGGAGGAAAAAGAATAAGAGTGAAAGTTGAAAAGACCCAAATGCAAAGACTTGTAGGAACCACTGAGTTCTCCTGGTGGACTCTCTTAGAATCCCTCTTGACAATTCCCTTAAAACTGGCTGAAGGACTGAAAAAAAAAATATTACAGAGAGGGTGGCGGAATCCATAAGAACAGGAATGGTAGTAAAAAGGACTATTTAAAGGAATCAATTGGGGGGGGGGGGTGTGCAGAGCAAAGATGGCAGGGTAAAAACATAGATTTGCCAGAGTTCTTCCCCCAAACCCAGCCAAATAACCTGTAAAAAAAAAAAGAGTAAAATTCTGGAGCTGCAGAACCCACAAAATGACAGAGTGAAGCAAATCGCAAGCTCAAAACAGAGAGCCTGCATGGGCTGTGCTGGCACAGTCAGGACCTGAGAAGGCCTCAGGGGGACTGAATCTCTGGCAGCTGTGGTAATTTCATACTTCACAACCCCAAAATGCCAAGGACAAATTGAAAGGTCAATGGAAAAAACCTGTTAGACCTGTGTAAGAGAACAGAGTGGTCCAGCCCCAGGACAGCAGAGGGGATGGAGGAGCCTACAGAACCACAGCAGCTGTTTCTGGAGCTCTAGGCCCACAGATTGTGGGGGGATTGAGTGGCTGACAGTACCCCCACCCCAGACCACTGGAAGCAGAAAACTACCTTAATAAAGAGCTCAAAAGTCAAGTAAATGTCTGGGGAAATGAACAAAACAGAAAAAAAAACCAAACTATAGAATCTTACTTTGGTGACAAGGAAGAGCAAAATATTTGTATAGAAGAAGACAACAAAAAAAAAAAAAAAAAAAAAAAAATCAAAGCTCCTGCATACCAAGCCTCCAAGAAAAATATGAATTGGTCTCAGGTCATGGAAGAGCTCAAAAAGGATTCTGAAAGTCAAGTAAGAGAAGTAGAAGGAAAATTGGGAAGACAAATGACAGTGATGCAAGAACATCATGAAAAATGAGTCAACTACTTGGTAAAGAGGACCCAAAAATGCTGAAGAAAATGACACCTTAAAAAATAGACTAACCCAAATGGCAAAAGACATCCAAAAAGCCAATGAGGAGAAGAATGCCTTAAAAAATAGAATTAGCCAGATGGAAAAGGAGGTCCAAAAGCTCACTGAAGAAAATAATTCTTTAAAAATTAGAATGGAGCAGATGGAAGCTAGTAACTTTATGAAAAATCAAGAAATTGTAAAATAAAAACAAAGGAATGAAAAAAATGGCAATGTGAAGCATCTCATTGGAAAAACAACTGACCTGGAAAATAGATCTAGGAGAGACAATTAAAAATTATCAGACTTGGAATATGATATTCCAGATATAGGATTAAAACCAATAATCACCTACCCAGCAAAACTGAGTATAATACTTCAGGGGAAAAAATGATCATTCAAAGAAATAGAGGACTTCCAAGCATTCTTGATAACACACCAGAGCTGAATAGAAAATCTGACTTTCAAACACAAGAATCAGGAGAAGTATGAAAAAGGTTAGCAGGAAAGAGAAATCACAAGGGACTTACTAAAAGTTGAACTGTCTGCATTCCTACATGGAAAGATAATATTTGTAACTCTTGAGAATTTTCTCAATATTAGGGTAGTTGGAGGGATTATATACATATAGCCAAAAGACACAGGATGAGTTGAATATGAAGGGATATCTTAAAAAAAATAAAATTAAGGGGTGGATAATGTCTTTAAAAAAAATCAAATTAAGGGGTGAAAGAGGAATATATTGGGAAAATGAAAAATCTCAGGAGAAATAGAATGGCACTTTTCTTGGCAAACATACTGGAGTGGTTTGCCATTTTCTTCTCCAGCTCATTGTATAGATGAGAAAACAAGGCAAACAGGGTTAATCTCAGGGTCACATAGTAAATATCTGAAGGCAGATTTGAACTCAAGTTTTCCTGATTCCAGACCCAGAACTCTCCATTGTACCACCTAGCAGCCCTTGAAAATGTTTATAATGTAAATTAAATTTAAGTGTATCATGAATACATTTTTGGAGAGCCAGTTCCTAGACATTTAGACACCACTCGTAGGGACTTCTTGTAGAGGAATTTTTTGCTTTTATTTGTATCCTCAGTGTTTAGGACATTATAAACATTTAATAAATTCATTATCTAAAGACAACTTAAATTCTTAAGAAGGAAATCAAGTCTAACTAGAGATCATTTTATTTAGAACAAAATATGAGACCCTCTCCATAATAGTACATTCTCTTAAAAATAAAATAAAGTAATTGCAACACAAATATGCATAGATGAAAAAATGATAGTAGAAAAAACAAAATTGTGAAACGTAAGAGATCTACAAAGCAAGAATATTGAACTTGAAGATTGGGTGCAAAGAGATTATCTAAAGATTATAAGGGTCTTCAATAAAAAATCATGAAAAGAAAACGAATATATTACATGAAATCATACATACATTTTTATGCATCTTTTGGAATTGTCTTGAATAATTGTGTTGCTGAGAATGGCTGTCATTCATAATTCCTCATTATACAATGTTGCTGTTATTGTGTGCAATGCTCTCCTGGTTCTGTTCACTTCACTTTGTATCAGTTCTTGTAAGTCTTTCCAGGTTTTTCTGAAATCACCCTGTTTGTCATTTCTTATAGCACAATAGTATTCCATTACAATCACATACCACAACTTGTTCAGCCCAATTGATGGGCATCCCCTTGATTTCCAATTTCTAGCAACCACAAAAAGAGCTGCCATAAATATTTTATACAAAAAGATTCTTCACCACCACCATCCACCCTCTTAAAAAATCTCTTTGGAACACAAACCTAGCAGTTGTATTAGTAGGTCAAAGGGTGTGCTCAGCTTTATAATTCCTTGGGCATAGTTTCAAATTGCTCTCCAAAATGGCTGGATCAGTTCACAACTCTGCTAACACATTAGTGTTCCAGTTTTCCCACATCTCCAACATTTTTCATTTTCCTTTTTTGTCATATTAGCCAATTCGATGGATGTGAAGTACCTCAGAGCTGCTTTCATTTGCATTTCTCTGATCAAGAGTGATTTAGAGCATTTTTTCCTACATAGATAGCTTTGATTTCTTTGTCTGAAAACCACCTGTCATTGTCTTTTGACCATTTATCAGTTGGAGAATGATTTGTCTTTTTTCTAGCTCTATAAAATAATTCCTTGGTGGCTTGATTGATATGGCACTTTAACAAAAAGTTAGATTAGTAGGTTAAGTTAGAGAGAGTTGTCATTTTTATTACATTGACTCAGTCTACCTATGAGAAATTAATATTTTTCCATTTGTTTAACTCTGATTTTATTTGTGTGAAAAGTCTTTTGTAATTTTGTTCATATAGTTCTTGGGTTTCTCTTGGCAGGTAGATTCATAAGTATTTTATATTGTCTACAATTATTTTAAGTGGAATTTCTCTTTCTATTTCTTGCTGCTGGACTTTGTTAGTAATATAAAGAAATGCAGATAATTTATGTGGGTTTATTTTGTATCCTTAGCTAAAGTTGTTAATTATTTGTAAAAGCAAGTACCCCAACATACACAGGAGGGCCTACTATCACGTGTTCTTGGATATGCTTTTCTAAAAGGAATAACTTTTGAGGGGTACTATCACTTTAATCAAACACCTATATCATTCTCTTAGTTCAGGGGAAAATGTCAGTACCCTGAACTTCAGAGAAAATACAAACAGAGAAACAAAGATCAGCCGATAGGACTTCCAATTGTCTGACAGATCAACACACAGATAACTGTCTGACCATACATACATCGTTACCAGAGAGAAGCACCAACATCTGAGTTTTGAAAGCTGGGGAGCTCCTTAGGGTTTGCTCAGGGTCTCATCTGGCCAAACACTTGCACTGAGTAAGCCCCAAAGTAAAACTTCATCTCAGAGTATTTATACACTTTTCAGAGCTTAGAGGGCATCACATTCCTGGAGGACCAGGGTACCAAAAGGTGTGGGCCTCCCCTAATCAAGCTTCCCTTAATGGACAGGCCCGTTAATGGGTGGAGAAGATCTTTAACTCTCATAAGCGTTATATTATTTCAACTAGTTTTTTAGTTGATTCTCTAGGATTCTCTAAGTATACTATTATATCATCTGCAAACAATAATAGTTTTGCAATCTTACACTTTTTTTAACTTTTCTTATTGCTAAAACTTAAATAGGAAAGGAAAGGAAAGGAAACATGTCATGTGCACCAAAGAATGTAAGAGAGGATTCAAAATATATAGCAATAAATTTCCATTTCAAGAAAACCTATGTAATAAATACATCGTGTTGTGTTGAGAGCTATTCATCTTTTTTTTTTTTTGCTTCCGTGTAAGTTTTCTTTTGTTCTCTGTTGTGCACTTTTTACTTTGTTCTTTTTCCCTCTCACTTGTTCTCCTCACCCAAGACAGCTAAGATTAAGCATGAATATATTTATATATAAATATATACATATATACATGCATATGTACATACATATATAAACATATACTTTCCGTGATGAATTAATTCTACTTCTGATCTTTGTTTTATGTTTGTGCATATACCTTGTTTCCTATCCCTCCTGATTCCTCTACTTCACTTCTGCCCATTACCTTGCCTTCCTATTAGCCTACCCCCACTGTAAGGATCCCTCCCTCAGCCTCCCATTCCCATTAATCTACACACCCTTCTATACCCCTTCACCCTTCCTTCTAAAGATTCCTCCTTTAGCCTCTCCCCCTCCTCATCCTCTGAGCATTTTATTTCTTTCTGGATTTAAAATAATTTTATACTCTTCTAGATATATAAAAGCATTCTTCCTTCTTGAATTCATTACTGATGAAAATAGGTCACTGGAACTAACAGCCCTACTCCCCCATTTAGTTCCTCTGTCTTAGTTACTCGTCTCTTGCCTCTTTTGCATAAGAAAATTACTCATTTTAGCCGTTCCTAAATAGTTTTACTTTTTAAAGTCATATACTCAAATCTACTTCAACCTTTCCTATGAACTACTCAATTATTAATAACAATCTGTTATTAATAACAAAAAACAAACAAAATTATATGTTTTACATTTTGCATACATAAAAACTAAGCCATCTGTCCTTATTGAGTCCCTTGAAATTAGTCTTTGATACATACCTTGTATTTCATTTGGATCTTGTATGTCAAGTCTCCTATTAAGTTCAGGTTTTTTCAGTTGTTTTTTGGTTTGTTTTACAAAATTCTGAAAGTCTGACAGTCATTAATTATCCATTTTTTTCATTCAGGATTATGCTTAGCTTTTCTGGGTATGATATTTTTCAGCCTGGAATCCCAGTTCTTTTGTTCTTCTATATACAGTGTTCCAAAACCTGTAGTCTTTTAGTGTCACCACTTCTAGGTCTTATGTGATTCTAATTATGGCATCACCATATTTAAATTGGTTTTTTTCTTGTTGCTTATGATATTTTATCCTTGAACTGAGATGTTCAGAATTTGACTATAATATTCCTATGAGTTTTCCTCGTAGGATCTCTTTCAGATAGTAATCAATGAATTTTTTCCTCTTTCTACTTTCCTCTCTTGTTCTAATACTGGAGCACAATTTTCTTTAATTATTTCTTGTATTATTGTATCAATATTCTTTTTTTTGATTATGGCTTTCAGAGAGTCACATTATTCTTATGTTTTCTCTTCTTGATCTGTTCTCCAGATCAATTGTTCTTCTTATGAGATGTTTCACATTCTCTTCTATTTTTAAATTTTTTTCTATTTTGTTTTCTATTTTTTTTTTAATTTCTTATAACTTCCCTAGCTTCCCCTTACCCAATTCTGATTTTCAAGGAGTCATTTTCTTCCTTAAGATTCTGGACCTCCTTTTCTAATTGGTTGACTTTCTTTTCATAGTCTTCTTGTTTTTCTCAGGTTGTTCTTAATTTTGTTTTTTAGTTTTTCCTCTCCCTCTCTCATTTGATTTCTAAAGTCTTTTTAAAGTTCTTCTCTGAATTCTTTTTGGACAGGTGACCATTTGACATTACTCTTTAGGGCAGAAGAGGGTTTCTTTACTTCAGTATCCTCTTCTGAAAATGAACTCTTATCTTCTCTATTCCCATAGTAATTCTCTAGAATTGAATTCTTTCTCTTTTGTCTGTGCTTTTTTTTTGTAGTAGTATTAGTAGCTTAATTTTTTTGTAATCACCTCTAGTCCTGGGATATGGGGATGCACTCAGAGGGTGTGTGCTGGTTCCTCCTCCCTCCCAGTTTCATCTCTACAGCATAACTTGTCTGGCATTCCTTGTCACTAGAGATTCCCTCAGTCTTCCCTGGCTCAGACCCCAATTTCCCTCTCTGTCCCAGGGGTAAAAGTTCCTGTAGCTTGGGCTGAGGCAGTCTACAAACACAGTTTATCTCAGTGCTTTCCACTTGTTTAAGTGGTCCCTCGTCTGAGATGTTTACTCTTCAAGAAACCAAACTTGGGATTTTTCTTCAGATCTTCTCTGATTGTCCTAGAAGGACCACTGCTCTGTCCCTATTCTTATTTATTTTCAACACTCTATGCTCCCCCTAAGGTGCTATTTTATCTCTTTTGTGTGAGAAAACCTTTAGAACTTGGAATTTCCTGACCTACTTGGCCATCTTCCCAATCTTTCAGTAGTCTTTTCCTTTCTCTTCCCAATATCTAGATGCACCAACACTTCCAAATTATTCTATAGATCAGTTAAACTAAAGATACTTGGAGTTAACTTGGACCATCTATGAGCCCATGATTAGAACTAAGGATATAGAAGTGACATATAGGAATCTAATTCATCAGGCATATTCTTCTCCTGGAACTGGGTCTAGAAGGAAGAAGAATATGCTTCACACAAAGATCTTTTGCTCCCAAATGTTACTGAGGCTCATTTATTTCCTGGGACTGTTCTCACAGCCTTTCAGGGCCCGCCATGGGAATCAATAAGCTCCACCATCCTGGGGTACACAGAGTATGGTTCTTTTGCTATACTCTGGGAAGGACATTGGTACACTCCTCAAGCAGGACTGAGTTAGATACACAACCTCATTTCTGGTCCTCATGTTGAAGCCTCGTCTTTAAATTGGTGCTATGCCAACCAGGCTGACATTCATTTTCCTTCTTCCTGAAATAACTTTTACTTTCATCTTGGCTTCTTGAAAGCTCCCGGGATGCCTAGGCTCAGCCTCCTTCAGCACTTGGTGCTCATTATGTATTAAAATAGGTCTCCCTGCCCCTATTCAAAATAGGAAGAACTCCAGACATGTTCTTCTGAAGGAGAGAGTTAAGAATGTGTAAAAACAACACTGTCAAAAGTCTGCTCATTTTTCAGTCAAGAAAAGTTGTGTCTGGCCTCAGTGTGGAATTCAGATGCTCAAGGTGGTTCCTGTTTGTTTTGCTTTAGGGTTAATGTTTGGAGAGTGTTTTTAATGATTTGTAATTACTATTGGAATAAAGCTTTGTAAGGAAATCTGTTTGTAATCCTAACTTGGATTTGGAGCAGTGGCAGGTTCTGAGTGTATTGTTCCCTTTTTCTTTACTGTATGGTCTTCTCGTCCATATCCGTAAGGACTCCACATGGACAGAATTTCCTATTTTTGGTATGTTTCCTCCTTCCCTCATATAACAGGGTCGTGTTATTAATATCAAAAATTTGTGGATTTGGGTATGTGATCAACAAAAATGACACTTTCGTTAAACTCCTTGAGCACCAATACCTTCCCTCCCCACTAAAATAATTAATTATTTACCAGAAGTACAGCAACTATAGCTAAATCCACAGAAGAAAGAGTATCCAATAAGGTAAAATCCTTTCTGAATTAACATGGAAAAACTCTAATTTTTATTGTGCTTATTCACTGTCCATTTCCCATCAGCTATCACACAAAGGTAAAAATGGCACAAGCAAATTTTCAGCCAAGACCTCGCTGCTGCAGGAACTATCCAAATAGCTATCATACCTGACATACTGCAAAAGTGGCAGACCCTGTGTTCTGGGCTAGGTTTAACCTATGCCAGTCCAGTAATTCAGGCTGAGGGGTTAAAATACAGTGAGGCACTGGACCATAAAATGCAATAAAAACAATTTATTGATAAGATATTAAAAGAAAAGAATTTCTTAAAAAATATATACATTCCAATAGAACACCACCACCCTGTACACCTCCACATTCACCACAGCAGTTGGCCACACTAAGTCAAGGAGGCATTCTCAGAAGGACAGAAGGCACCCTAATGAAACTTCTGACATCAATACTTCCCCCTAGGATAGGCAAAGGCCCATTATGTTTCAGGCAGCAAAATGACTTTCATGCCCTCTTAAAGGACTTACCAAGGCTCCATGCTACCAGAACCATCTGGTGTATATGGAGCTATGTGACATCATGAAGGAGAAAGGAAAGAGAACAAAGGGGTGAGGGCAAAAAGGAAAGGAGAACAGTGAGACTCCAGCTGTCTGTGGTAGTGTCGTGGACCAGGTAGAAAGGATATGTGCATGCTCCCACCCTCACTAGTGAACTCATGCACCAGCCTGTCTGTTCTTTCCCCAGGGCTGGCCCCATCTTCTCCCATCCTTAGAGTAGCCCAGATAAGATTTATGGATCCTTATCCCAACTCATACTCTCACTGATGAGTTGGATTTTCAGAGCTAAGAGGCTACATTTCCCCCCAGGGTTCTTAGGGCACCCCTTAGGAGTTAGGAGTTATCCTCTAATGCCATTAATTTTGAGCCTCACTGCTACATTGCCCCTCTAAGATTATCAGTTAAGAGTCATTTAAGTAGGCCAGCCCTAAGTGGATTTTTTTTGGTTTTGTTTTGTTTTTTAGGAAGAAGTTCTTACTACAGTTATTTCAAAGCATCCTCTCAAACATCTGTGAGATAATACATGTGGTGAAGGTCAAGGGAAAGTGAACTCAAGCTCAGACAACACAAGAGGCAAAGGAAAAACTCACAGCTCCTGTTTACTGGAAATCCTTTCCTTTCTTTAGTAGAGTGCTCAAAAAGTTCCCCTTAAGCATAGTGGATCTGGTACAGTTTGTCCTTTCCATATTATGTATTTCTCCTCTTCTATTCTTGAAATCCCCAAAACATAAATTGGTCAACTTCCACCACCCTTTCCTTTGACAAAGGCTTCTATTTTTCTTATTTCCATCAATAAATATTTTTAAGCACCTACTGTGTGCGTAGTGCTGGGAATCTCAAAAGATAGTCTTTGCCCTCAGGGAATTTACAACCTTAACTCCCTCATTGCTCACTGAAGACATTAAGCTTCTAAAAGTGACACTTATTTCTTCCCTCCCATTAAAATGTTAGTACTGCATTATATAACTCCTTACATTTTCCCCCCTAGTTCCCTTAGACTTTTGTGTTTATATTTCAGAGTTCTTCCTCAGCTCAGGTCTTTTCCTGAGAAATGTTTGAACATCCTTTATTCCACTGAAAGTCTTAGTTTCCTCTGCAGGATTTTACCCAGCTTTGCTTATGCATGAGTTATTCTTGGTTATAAGGTTCTATCTTTTCCCTTTTGAAATACTGAATTCCAGAAGCTGCTAGGTCATATATGATTATTTCCTCAAAATTTTTTATTTCAACTTTTATTTTTTTGTTTCATTTCTTCTAGTTATACTTAGACGCTAGACTTGCTCTCTAAACCCACAGGTACTCCGTAGTAGACTGGATTTTTTTTAAGAATTTTAAAGTAAAACTGTGTACTCACTCACCCAGATTAAGATCTGCTACATCTTTCTCTCAGGATTCTAAGGGAACCCTAAAGAGTTAGGGGTGGGGACTTTCTCCATTGTCATTATCTTGACCCACCATTCTGATATATTCTCCCCATTGTTAACCATAAGTGATTAGTGCCCCAGTGCCATTTAACTAATTATTATTAATTACCTTTTATGAATGGATAGTAACTGCAAAGATACAGCAAGAATAGAACATTCACTCACCTATATTTATACTCCTGGGGAGAGTGGGCTCAAATTTAAAACAGTTTGTACGTGGCATCATTAGTCCCACCAGGTTCACTTTAAAATACTATATAAATGGACTGGATCATCAGGTTATTCCTGAGGGCTTTGCTGTTGAACTAATTGGCTATAAAACCCAACATAGATTCCAGATAGTGGCTTGCCATTCTAATCTTTCAAAGATCACAAGGTCTTCGCTATCCCAATTACTCTTTCACCTAATTCAGAAAAGCATAAGCACAACAGAGACTGAAGAAATAGCAAATATTAGGGCCGTGTGTTCATGGGCCACCTTACAGCAACACCAGAGAGAAAATAAAGTCCTGAGACCTATCTATCCTCCAAGGGCTTCCCTTTCCTGAAACACAACCAGACAGAAAAGAGCTGGAGCAAGAGACTCACAAAAAACCCCCAAACTTTTATTTAATATGAAAGACAAATGTTTCTGCCACATGGCTTGGATGAAGAACAAGTCTTAAATCTCTAAGGAAAAGAGTCTCGTTCTCTCCCTCCCTCTTGATACATTTCCTTTTTTTTAGTTTATTTTTTCCAATTATTAAATATTTTATCCCTCTCTTTCACCTCTCTGCTCCCATGGGAAAAATAAATACAAAATCCTCATATCATATAAGTATAGTCAGAATTCACCCCAACTCCATAATTAATCATAAAGATTCCTCTTCATCATGTGATTATGAGACTGGATCCACTTGTAGAATGTCTGCCCATGATCCAAAATGAGAAGCAAGGCCCCTCCATAATGTGTCATTGATTCCTGTCTAGAAGCATGGTCTTCAGCATCTTCCACATGGTGATTTTTCAACCAAGTGTACAGTTCTTGTTTATCAGTACCCCCTTCCCTGTTGCATGTAGTGCTTGTAGAAAATACATTTTGTTTTCCTTTGAATCACTGCTTAAAGTTTTAATGAAGCTACTTGTACCTTCCTTTTGGAGATCTCTAACTCTGCAAGTATCCTGGTTGATCATTTCTTTAACTTATTTAGTATATGAGCCAGGACTTTGTACCAACTTGAGATTCCACCCCGTTATGTACTTTTGGGTGAGACTATCAGGCCTACTTGTCTTGCCTTGGGTTTCTGCATTGACTTCCAACTGCTGAGGTTAGGTCCTCTAGATCTTTGAAGTCCAGAGTGTTGGATTTTCAGGGCTCACTCTAGTGTCTCTTGAAGCCCAGTGAGCCTGCTGTATCCTGGTCTGAGTTCTTGTCATGAACTCTGGTTGCCACTCCTGGGGATTCCAAGACCCAGGTTTGAAGTTTTCTGACGTCCCTGTGTTTTTCTCTGATTTTGTCACCTCTGGATACATAGCCTTGCAGGCTACACTTAGTAAGTCAGTCAATAGTAAGTGCCTACTATGTGCCAGTCACTGTGCTAAGCACTGAGGATTGTTTGCATGACATTCTTTCTTACTGAGGTTTGTCATTGAATATTGATGTTATTTGATCTGGTCTGAATTTCAGGTGTTTCATGAAATAGTTACATGGGAGCTGAGTGGTCTCCCTTCATTCAGAAAACCATCTTAGCTAGAAATCTCTTCTAATTTACCTATCATGTGATTTCTTCTATCTGCATTTAAGTTCCATTTGGGGATGACTGTAGTATATAGTCTGAGATATTGGTGTTAACCTAGTCTCGGACCACTTTTCAATTGTCCCAATTTTTCCTTTCTCCAGTAGGTTGGTACCCTTATGTATATTGAACACTAGACTACTGTTAGATTGCTTAAAATTATTGCATACTTAATCTGTTTCATCCATTGCTTTTTCCATGTTTTCCATCAGTACTAATTGTTTTGTGGTATAGTTTGATATCTGGTCCTAGTAGGGCACTTTACTTGTCACTTTTTTCATTATTTCCCTTTAGATTCTTTACCTTTTGTTCCTCCAGATGAAACTTTTAATTATTTTGTCTAGTTTGGAAAGTAATCCTTTGGGAGTTTCATTGGTATTGCAGTGAATCAATAAATAATTTTAGGTTGCATTATAATTTTTATTACAATGGTCTGGCCTAACCACAAGAAATTAATTTCTTACTAATTATTGAAGTTTTATTTCTGTAAAGAGTGTTTTGTGGCAGCATTCGTGTAATTCCTGGGTGTGTCTTGGTAGGTGGACTCCTCGATATTTTATACATTTTGAAGTTATTTTGAATGAAATTCCTTTTCCAGTCTTCTTTCTAAGTTTTGTTTATAATGTACACAAGGGCTTATAATTTGTGTGCTGTGTGCATTTAGTTTATATTTTGCTTATTACTGAAGCAATTCATTGTTTTAATTCATTTTAGTTGAGAGTTCTCTGTAAAATGATTTTATTTTTTCAGTGCTTATGTTTACTCCCACAATGTCTTCGTCTTGTCTTATTGATAGTTAGCATTTCTAAAACTACAGTAGATAATAGTGGTAATGATGTTCTCTGTTGCTTTACCTTAATTTTATTGGCTAACCTAATAGTGAGATAATGCTATTGGTTCTATCTAGACTCTGTTTCTTCCTATGTCTTAAGATGGTTTTTTTTTAAAAACATAGAGAGGTATTTTATTTTGTTAAAAGTTCTTTCTGCATCTGTTGATATAATCATATGCTTTCAATTTTTTTTTATTAATACGGTCTATTATATTTGAGGTTTCCCTAATGTTGGCCCAATTCTACATTCCTGGGAGAAATCCAACATGATCATTAGAAATACTGGTCTATAGTCTCCTTTATCTCTCTAGATTGGTGTGAGAAACGAGCCCAACAGAAAGCCCTCAACTGTAAGATGCTCACTTTAAGCAAAGGGTGATACTTGTGAATCAGGAAAGCTGTTGTTAATTTCTACATTCATTCCCCCTGAATGAATGAGTAGCTCCCAAGTAAGGCTACAGGAAGACTATAGTATGTTCAGGTCAATGCAAGCCCTTTATACTGTTGAACTTTCCACCACATCATCTATTGTCCACATGACTTCATGTTCTCCTCTCTGATAGGCTTCTCCTCAAATAGCTCAAGACTGCACACAAGTTTCTGTCCTTTTACCTGACCATGCTAGGTCGCAACTCTGATTAACTGCTATTACTTAAAACTGGGAGGAGTTTTAACCTTGTGGAAACAGAACACCTTCCTTTGTTTGCAACATTGGATATCAGAACTACATTTGTTTCATATAAGGAGTTTAGTATTGTGTCATCCTTTATTTTTTTCAAATTATTATATAATAATGGAGCTAATTATGTTTGATAAAATTCACTTTTAAGTACACTTGGTACATTTTTCCTTTAGGATTTCCTTAATAGTTTGTTCAATTTATTTTTCTGAAATTGGATCATTTAAGTTCTCTCTTTTTCTATTTTTTATGCTAACATGCACATTTTATATTTTTTGTAAAGATTCGTTCATATAATTGGGCAAAATATTTTCTATAATTTCCTTTATTTTTCCCCAACTGTTATGAATCTTTTCTCCTAATTTTTCATATCAAAAATTTGGTTTTCCTTTTTTAAAAAATCAGATCAGTGAATAGCTTTTCTGTTTTATTTTTAAAATAATTTCCAGTTTAACTTATCAATTCAATTTTTTTTCAGTTTTATTTACCTCTTCTTGGTATTCAGTATTTCTATTTTTCCAATTAGATTGGATTTTTTATTTTTTGCTTTTCTAATTTTATAATTATATGCACAACTCTTTGATCTGTTCTTTCCTAATTGAAAGTGTTTAAAAATATCAATTTCTCCTAATGACTACTTTTGTTGAATTCCAAAAGTTTCACCATATTTACTGTTATTTTGTTTGATTATTAGTTGTTCTTTAATCCACCAGCATTTGTAGGCTTAAATAGTTTACTCTCCATTTGGGTTAAATCATTTCTTCAAAGTCTTTATGCATGATACTGGTTGTTTTTTTTTTTTTTTGTTGTTGTTGTTTTTTTGCATTGTGCTTGCTAAAAGATGTCTGGCAAATATGTATATTCCTTTCCATTCCCATTCAATAATCTCCAGTATTCTATCACATCTGACTTTTCTAAAACTCTATTTAAGTTCTTAACTTTTTTTATTGTTTATTTTTTCATTGGATTGATCTAAGTCTGAAAGAGGTAAATTGAGGTTGCCCATTTAACTTTTCCATTAAGTAGTTATATGTTGCATCATTTGGTGCATACATGTTTGATACTGGTATTAATTCACTATCTTTGGTAACTTTAATAAATATAATTTCTCTGTTTATCCCTATTCACTATTTTTGTGTTGCTCTTTGTCTCAGTTTCCCCATCTGTAAAATGGGGATAAAATAGCACCTATTTCTTCAGGTTGTTGTGAGGATCAAATGATATAATAATTGTAAAGTGCTTAGTATGATGTTTATCACATAGTAAGCACTATTAAAGTGTTAGCTGTTACTACTATGAATACTAACAATAATAAGTGTCATTATTAATTCTTATTATTATGTAGTCTTGGATTAGATGCAGGAATTAATACTGTTTCTCTTTGGGTATCTTGATCACTATTATGTCAGGTGCCCTGTTACTCCTTTTCCAAGGGTTTTTGTGAGATCTAGGATCTTTTGCATTTCAATCCTAACCAGAAGTCCAACGGCAAATATTTTGATTTTCTCAAATTGACTATGCTGATCTTGAGAGAAATTAATATTATACAATGATATTAATAACTAATTATCAATTTGTGATCTGTCTTTTCCCTCTGATTTTTGTTAAGACTCCACTCCTGAAAAGGTTAAGCAGTCTCCGTAGGGCACTTCCTTGTTAGCCCCTCCTATTTGGGAAACCAGATTTCTGTTAGTTCTTTCCCAGAGAGAAAGAACTCCTGTCGTTGATACCTTCCATTAGAGTTTAGGGCAGCCCTAAGCTCATGAAAGAGAAAAATAGTAGAAGTGGTATGATACAGATAGAAATGGCTTACCTTGCCCAGTTCCTTTGAGGCTGCTGAGTCTTGTAAGTTGAAGAGTTCCTGGCCCACCTCTTCATTAAATGTTTCACAATTAGGGTGGATTTCCATTTGTCAGAAGAGTTCCCTGTCATAAGGAACACACTTGATTTAAGGTATTTCAGGGTCTCCTGAAGATGAGGAGACCGAGACTGAAAGAGAATAAATGAGTTGACCTTGACTTTATGTACATATATGCTGTATAATATATATCTATGTGTTTGTATTTGTGTGTTTTTGTGTGTGTGAGTGTTACATGTTTTCCCAGAAGTCTTAGTTCAATTTTAATTTATTAAAGAATAATCATTTTTATCATTGTCATCATCATCATTTATAGAGTATGTACTATGTGCCAGGCTAAGCACTTTACAAATATTATCTTATTTAAAGTTTAAAAGCTTTAAGCTAAGGGAAAAGGACCTATTTGTACAAAAATGTATTTATAGCAACTCTTTTTTACAGTGGTTAAGAATTGGAAATCAATTCCCATTAATTGCGGAATGGCTGACAAGTTAAAGTATAGGATTGTAATGAAATGCTATTGTGCTATAAGAAATGACGAGCAGGATGATTTCAGAAAAACCTGGAAAGACTTATATGAACTGATGCAGAGTGAAGTGAGTAGAACTAGGAAAATACTGTGCACTGTAACTGTGGTGATCAATTGTGAGTGACTTAGCTGTTCTCAGCAACAGCAATTACAAATTCTCAGCAAGACAATTCCGAAGGACTCATGATGAAAAATGCTATCCAACTTCAGAGAAAGAACTAATGGAGTCTGAATACAGATCCAAGCATATTATCTTTCACTTTCTTTATTTTTTCTTGTTTTTTTGTCTGTTTTCTATTACAACATGACTAATATGGAAATATATTTTGCAAGATTACACATGCATAACCTATATAAAATTGTTTACCACCATCTCAGGGGGAGAGAATTTGGAACTCAAAATTTTTTAAAATGAATGGTAAAAATTGATTTTTATGTGTAATTGGGGGTAAAATAAAATATTGTTCATAAAAATAAAAACTTTAAACGACTTAAAAAATTACAACTACACTAACATTTTTGGAACATCCCTATATATGTGCAAATATACTGAGTTGTAATCTCTCTCCCAATCCTAATCTCTCTCTCTCGACAACTACCTGCTGGATACATCTTTTACATTTAAAACTAAACCTGTCCAAAACAGAACATTAAAATCTCCCCCCATGCCCCTTGTCTTGGACCCATCTGCTGACAATCATACTGTTTCTGTTCTAAAACTGAAAAATCAAGATGCTAGCCTCTCCACCTCATCATTTCAGTTTGTGTTATCCTGTAATGAGACCACTTGAGGCTCTCAAATGAAAACTTTGTTTGCACTAGCTGTTAGTCATTGTGACAAAGATCAGTGGCAGAAGTTTGAATTCTTTGCCCAGAACATCATGTTACAGAGTTTAGTCTAAGGTCTAAAAATGAACCTTGGTTTAAATATCTCCTTGCTACAAGGACGTGATTTCCATAAAGCAAACTGAGGTGTCCCCATTCACCCTCACAAGTCAATTTGCTCCCCTCCAGACCTTCCTGTCCCTACCAAAGGGTGATACCCTCCTCCTCTCCCCACGGCTAGCCTCCTTAGGATAATCAAATTGCTTCTCTCATTCCCTTTAAGCCTACTGCCCACTAACTACACTAGGAAGACACTCAGAATGACATTCCCAGCAGAGATCTCCACCCCTCTCTGCAAAGTCCACCCTACCAGGAACCCATTCTCCTTGGCCCTTTTTAACCCTCACCACTGGCCTGAGTTATGTTCCACAGTACCTCTTCCTTCGTGTCACTCTCCAGATCAGAAACCCACAACAGCTTCCCAAGATTAAGTCTAAACTCGATGGATTAGCATTTAAGATCCTCCATAATCTGTTCACAATCGATCTTTTCAACCTTCTCTCCTAGGAGTTATCAGCATGAACTTTGAACCTCACTTAAATCCAATTCACTTGCACGTCAAGACATCACCCTCCTGATGTTATTGATTCTTTTCAAGATCAAAGGACAAACAATAAGAATCCAGTATTCCTAATCTACTAGGGGCAACTGGACATTGACCTTGGTAAGGAAGTAGAGACTGAGTCCTTGACTTATTATCCGAAACTTTTGGGTTGCCAGTGGATACTTGGATCCTTAGAAAGTCACTGAGTGACTTTGGCAACTTATAAGGAACTGTGACTCCTCTACTTCCTGTGTGTGTGTGTGTGTGTGTGTGTGTGTGTGTGTGTGTGTGTGCGCGCACACGTGTGTGCATGCACAATCCTAACTTTATGTGGATTCAAACACACAGATGCTTTGGCAAAATAAAAGGTCTCTATGTTAAGAAGGAAATGAGTAAACAACTCTGACATTTTTGTTTCCCTCTGAGGCTTGCAAAGAAGGTGTTAAGAGCACAAGGTTTAAATCATAAACCTTATTAAAAGGCAAACAACTCAGCATGACAGATCCTGCCAACTTGGACCAAGTCTTTCAGGGTCATGCTGCACTGAGCTAATCAAGAAAGAATCAAGGAAAGACAGATGGAATGGGAGTGATCCAACACAAACTGGAACTGAATGGAATTCTGACTCATGGTTTCTGTGTATTCCATTCCTGTTTCTATGTATAAGGATGGAGATCCAGGTATGACCTTTAGATTACTTTAGATTTTTCTCTTCTCTTCTTTGATCCTATTTCCTTAGGGATCTTGTCAGGATATTTAGGGATACTGCCTCATTGGGGGATGCCCAGTCCCAGGACTGAAGTCATTCTCCATGTCTCTCTTACTAAAATCCCTATTTTAAAATCTCACTTTCCTCCAAGGACGGTGATTCATGGCACCAGGGGGTCAAGTGATTTTAAATTTTAACACAGCCAGACTTAAGATGGATCAGATACTTCCCTGAACAGCAACTAAATGAGTGTCTAGTTACTTTTCAAGTGAGACCCAGTTATCTGAACTACCACCAATATGCCCTGACCAATTAACCATCTATTGAACTGTTCTGCAACTAATAAACACCATAGATACCATAAGGATATAGAAAAAAATAAGATCCTTATATTCCAAAAATATGACCTTTATGTTCTAAAAATATGCATGTATATATGCATATATGTGTGAGTGTGCATACTCATAGCAGCACTTTTTGTTGCAATAAGAAACTAGTATCAAATTTCCTATTGTTTGGAGAATGGCTGAACAAAAAGTAATGGACTATTACTGTGCTTGTTAAAGAAAGATGAATACAGAGAATTTAGAAAACCTTGGAAAGACTTGAATGAGCTGATTCAAAAATAATCAGACCAAGAGAACAAAATGCACAGTGGCCCCAGTCATGTGAAAGACACATCCCATCTCTATACTTTGACCAATCTTGACCTGAGAAGACTGTAATGAGATATACCTCCCACCTCTTAGTAGAGGCTGCAGCTATGGAAAGGAGCATGGCTGGCAAACATCATCAGTGTGCTGCTTCTTTTCCTTATATTTTGTTACAGAAGGTCAAGTTGGAGGCAGGATGAACTGGGAAAGGACAATAGTGTAAAAATGAAATCAATGACACTTTTTCAAAATGGAAGATATGTTCCCTTCTTATAATCTCCTTGAGTAGACAAGACTTCCCTCAAATAAGGGTGAAGAATTCTAAATGTGAGATTTTCTGTATTCACATGGATGTCTATCTCTGGAATCTTGCCTAACTCTAAGGGAGACTGTGATTCTTGCCATGAAGGGAGCCAGAGAATGGTCATGAAGCTGACCTTCTTCAGTCTCTGAGGAGGGTACTGGACTAGAATTATATCTGTCTGCCTTCCTGAATATAGTTCATCTAGGGGAGGCAAAAGATTCAAGACAAAAATTACTTCATGGATCAATAACCCAGGAAAAGGCAGCCCCATGCTTATGCTCATAAGCTTGACCCCTTTCCAAACACAAGATACAAAAAAAAAATCATAAAATTTGCAGAGTGGAAAGTAAACTTACTTATCCAAGTATAAATTGAATCTCAAAGCCCATTGGTATTAAGGTCTCTCTTTGGTAGAGATAGATTACTCAATATCCTATACCAGTGTGAGGGCCTGAGTTAAGGAGAGCTGGAGAAGAAATTGTCTCTTTCTTACTGGTGTTCTGGCTTCCAGCTTCAATGGGGGAATCAGCTGTTCCAGACTCTAGTTAGTCTTGGAGGAAGAACTATAACCAATATGTAGGAGTCAACATTTTGATCTTATTCCTCTTCCCAGATTACTATGCAAGATATTTGAGGAAATTTCCCCTTGGGTGAGATCAGAGACCCTCTCTCTTGGTTGAGCTGATTTATCTTACTCCAAATGGGAAAGCTCATTGACTCTGTGTATTGATTGATATATACTCTCCCAAGTATATTTTGTCTGATTTCTATTTGTTCTCTACTTGGTAAACAGGTTTATTTGCTATGTATGTTCATTGTGAAACTGGTATTTGGTGGGAAGAGGGTCAAGCTGTGGATATATGACTTTGGGGGTCCTTCTTGTCCCAATAAGAAATAGAGATCAGGAGTGTAACTTGAACCTAAAAATTATTTCCTCTAGACTAATAATACTCAAGGAAGCAGATAGAAATAATCCTAGCCAGTACCCTCTTTCACTCAGACCCAAATCTCCTGCTTCCCTTCCTGTAAGGAACCAAAGTCTCCCTTGGAGACGGGTGAGAGGAAGAGATTCTAGAGATATCCGTTCTTGTCTCCTTTCTTTCTTTTCTCCCTTCCCTTGTTCCTCACACTCCCTTGTGTGTCATGTGAACACATAGGACCTATATGGGCAAAAAAGCCCAACACCACCGCAATACACAATACATCCCATACACAAGCAATACAGCAAACAGATACTGGAGCAGTAAAACGGATTAAAATATGCCAGAAAAATACGTAAGAGTGAAGAAGCTCTTCCAATATAATCAAGATAAGATTTCAGCTCAAAGGTAGGGAGAAGGACAGACCTTGATCTCACCCAAGGGGATGTTTTCTCCCCATCTCTACGGAAGAAATCTGGAAATCAGGGACAAGTTGAGAAACTTCCTACTGACACGTCTACAGCTTCCAAAATCTTTCTCTCCACCACCACTCCACCTCCCAATCTGCAGGTAGTCCCAAAGAATGTATGGAATTTTATGTCTCTCGTAAGAATGTATCTCTTCCTCACAATTGTTTCTTGTAACCATTCTGTCCTTCAGGGGTGACACAGAATTGCATTCTCCCACAAGTAGAAGTTTCCTCCTATGCAAAACAAAACCAACCAAGCTAAGAAGCCTGTCATGTAAATTATCTACCTAAGTTATCTATGATTGTGCTTAATTGAATGACATAGATTTATGCTTGCTGCAGAAGTTCAGAGGACAGACATGGTCTTCTTGAAAATCCTGACTCGAAATAATCTCCATAAAGTTTCCCCATATTGCTTCTGCCAGGCTTCCATCATGGCAGCTCCCAGTCCCAAACACCATCCTTCATCATTCCCAAGTCCTCACTACTGAATGGTTCTAGTTGGATCTTTATTTTTGCCATTTGGGTTTTTATGTAGCCATGTTTTGGGGTGACCAGTCTGCTCCATTAAAATGTCTGTTTAGTTTTCCCCCCTGGAGACAAGTAGGGATCACATATCCTTTCTCTAGATTTCTCTGCAGCACCTGGGACAGACTTTGTTCACTGTGCATCATGGTTGATTAGGAAGGCTTCATGTTCTCAGATAAGAAAGCAAAGAAAGTTTATGTTAGTGGCCCAAATATGATCCTGCATATTTGCAGGGCAGACAGACTGAACAAGCTGAGAAATATGAGGAGGCTACCTGGAAAGCTGACTTTTTACTTGCTGTGGTAAGGGTAATATGCTGTCTCCCCTGACCACAGGCAAGTTAGGCTAATTTTTCCTTAAAAGGGCCTTGAGATTTGATTAGCTTGGGAACTAATTAGACTTAGGTCATTGATGTAGCTTCCTAGAATCCTGGGTACAAAACAGCCAAGACAGGAGGAACTGACTCTCTTTTCTCCAGTTTGTAACCATAGACCATAAGCACTAGGAAACTGTACTCAACTCAGTCATTTCTTTCTCTTGGACTCATAACCCTTCCTGCTGAATTTCTTTCTCCTACTATAGCTGAGTAACCTTCTTTTTGTAAACTTCCTTTTGTTAAATGGTTTGAAAGTGTCTAATTTCATAGTTGGGCAGCTAGGTAGTGCTGTGAATAGAATATTGGACTTGGAGTTAGGAAGATCTGAGTTTGAATTCCCCCTCAGACACTTAATAGTTGTATGACCTTGGGCAGATCTCTTAACCTCTGTCTATCTCAGTTTCCTCATCTGTTAAATTGGATTAATAATAACCTCCCAGAGTTGTCATGAAGATCAAATTAGATAACATATGAAAATGCTTTGGCAAAGCTCAAAGCACTCTACAAATGTGAGGATGATGATGATTCCAATTTCAGACCTTATTATCAGGGGACTGGTTCAAATCTTGACACCTGATGTCAGTATCTTTCCATGGGGGAGACAATGCTCTTTCTAATCTGAATGTCAATACTGTTCATCATGAAAAGCTACAGATTTAGAAAAAAAATAAGAATGACTTGAGTCAAGTTGGGTGATTCTGCCGAGTTCTCAAAAGAACTAGGGATGAGCTCCTATCGCAAGAGTGGCATTTACTCAGAATCCCTCACCTCCTGGAAGAATTCCCAGAGTAAAAAGGATGAGAGGGGTAGGGAAAGATATAAACAGCTTGTAAAATGGCATAACTTTGGTGTATTCCAATATATGTGTTTATAAATGGCCCTGCATATAAGGCTTTGATATGTGTGACTTCATATCTTTGGAAATTGTGGCTTCCATGAAACCTAATGACTTTGTCTGCAGTGCCCTTGTGAACATGTGAGTGTATCAAAAAGAATGGTGTGTACTGTAAAGTTAAACTGTAAACGGAGGAGCCAAGGGACAACTCACCGCAGTATTTCATTGACGAAATCGGAAAATCTTGCACTTGAGTGAAATAACTTGGGTTAAATAAGCAACAGAAGAAGAATACCTTCATTTCTGAAACTAGGAAATTCTCAATAGACAAGGAGATAAAAACCTCACTCTGCCTCTTTGACCTTGTCACCTGCACTCTGGCCACTAATCCTACTCCACTGGGAAACTTTCCAAGATTCCAAACCTGTCAAACCATTTTCTAGCCACCGCTCATACTTTCTTTCCTTCTCTCCCCTGCCTCCCCCCCTTCTTTTCACAAAGCAAATCCACCACAAAAATGTTTCCTTCTTTCACTCAGTGTGGAGCAGCCAGGATCAGGAAACCACAGGGACTGATAATTACACTAGTCTGAGTGACTAGAAGTTAGCTATATTTGAGTCTAGACCAAGGACACTCGAGGTCTGATGTGTTACAAACCAGAGCTGGTAAAGAATACTGGGGGCTTGAAATTCCAATCTCTCACTGGCAGCTCTACTGGGTAAATTAGAGATTTTCTAGTGTTAATGATCATCTTTTGTGCTCTATTCTTTCCCTGGCTTTTCTCCAGAAGTTTTTAGATGTTGAACATTACGTGCTTTTCCCTAGGCTTATGTCACTTCTCTGTTACTTTGCATTAGCTACCAAGGACTAACCATGTCCCCAGCTTGCTCATCCAATCAGAATCTGGGCTGGCTCATTGCCAAAGTGCTGATTTATGCAGAGGCAACATTCTGGGAAATGTAGTTCAGAGGCTTTTCCCCACATTCTCTTTCATTCTCAAAGGCTGTGGGAAATGGATACTCTCTCAGACAGTTCCTTTACATGATCTGCAATCCTATAGTATCACCAAAGTCCTTAGACTGATCTCTTTTGAATAATCACGGATCAAATCGTTGCCCTTGTTCAGTAGAGGCCAACTCTTCGCAACACCATTTGGAGTTTTCTTGGCAAAGATACTGGAATACTTTGCCATTTCCTCCTCCAGCTTATTTTACAGATGAGGAAACTGAGGCAAAAGGGTTAAGTGACTTGCCCAAGATCACATAGCTAATAAATATCTGAGGCTAGATCTGAACTCAGGAAGATCAGTCTTTCTGACTCTACCCCTGGCACTCTATCCACTGTGCCACTGGCTTGGAGTGGGGAAGTCATTTAAGATATTTCTTCTTTAGTGATGGAGATGAAGGAAACTAGAGTAGCTTCCCTGTAGCTGTCCCTGACATTCAGCATGAGGATGTCATTGTGTGGCTCACATCTCTAATTTCTACTCCCCCCACCCTTTTTCAAGGAAGACTTCCAGCCAGGAGGAGAAACAGGAAGTCCATGGGCAATAATAATTCCTTTAGTGTTTCAG
Organism: Potorous gilbertii; assembly: GCA_028658325.1. Taxonomy (NCBI): domain Eukaryota; kingdom Metazoa; phylum Chordata; class Mammalia; order Diprotodontia; family Potoroidae; genus Potorous; species Potorous gilbertii. The sequence continues at coordinate 162,956,227 of CM053770.1, forward strand.
TCAACACTGGAGAAGGGAGACCATAGGAGAAAGGATAAACATAAAGCTAAAAAGAATAAAAAAAGGATAAAAATTTTTTTAAAAAAAGGATATAAATAAAGAGGGGACAGACTACAATGGGGAATCTTAGAAGGGAGGGGAGTAGTCTCAGCCCAGAAGGGAAAAAGGAAAGAGTGCCACTAAAGAACAATACATATATAACCCCAAAGACAATTCACATGGGAGAGGAAGTCAATTCAATAGTTAGAGATAGGGACCCTATAATGAATTTCACATTAAGAGACCACTTTTCCTATCCATACCAGATCCTAAATTGTATTACAAAGTAGCAATCATCAAAACTATTGGTAATGGCTAGGAAATAGAGTGATGGATCAATAGAATATGTTAGGTACACAAGACACAGTAGTCAATGACTATAGTAATCTACTATTTGATAATCCCAAAGACCCCAGCTTCTGGGATAAGAACTCATTATTTGACAAAAAACTGATGGGAAAACTGGAAAATAGTATGGCAGAAACTGGGCATAGACCAGCATCTTACACTGTATACCAAAATAAAGTCAAAATGGGTACATGATTTAGGTATAAAGGCTGATACTAGCAAACTAGGAAAGTAAAGAATAGTTTACTCGTCAGATTTATGAAGAATGGAAGAATTTATGACCAAAAAAAAGAAAAGAGAACATCATGAAATGCACAATGGACCATTTTGATTACATTAAATTGAAAAGGTTTTGCACAAATAAAGCCAATGCAACCAAGATTAGGAGGGAAGTAGAAAATTGGGAAAGGATTTTTACAATGAGTGTCCTTGATAAAGGCCTCATTTCTAAAATATATAGAGAACTGAGTCAAATTTATAAGAATGCAAGTCATTCCCCAATTGATAAATGGTCAAAAGATATAAACAGGCAGTATTCAGAAAAAGAAATTAAAGCTATCTATAGTCATATGAAAAAATTCTGTAAATCTCTATTAATTAGAGAAATGTAAACCAAAACAACTCTGAGGTACCACATCACCCCTATCAGATTGGCTAACATTACAAAACAGGGAAATTATAAATACTGGAGAAGATGTGGGAAAATTGGAACATTAATGGTGAAGTTGGTGGAGTTGTGAGCCGATCCAACCATCCTGGAGAGCAATTTAGAAGCATGCCACAAGAGCCATAAAAATGTGCATACCCTTTGACCCAGCAATACCACTATTAGGTCTGTATACAAAAGAGATCAAAACAAATGAGGAAAGGATCCACATGTACAAAAATATTTATAGCCCAATATCACAAAGTCCATATATAGGAGAGGTGAGATTTGAATCCTCATCTTTCTGACCTATCTACTATGCATGCATGATGCTTCAAATTACAATTTTAAAACTTCGAAAATAAATAAAACCAATGAAAGAAAATCAAAGCCACTCAAGGTGTCACACAAAAAAAGAGGTCCTCTGGTTCTGCCAAGACTGTGGCTACCTCACAGGAAAGCCTCCAGTTTCTGTGGCCTAGGTATCCCAAGATAATATTGTAGAGAATCTTAGTCAGCATCTGCTGATTTGGTAGCTTCCTGAAGTTAACAGTTCAACAGTGCCAGGACCCCATGCCAAGACCACCCCTCTCTTTTTATGATTACGAGACATTCTGTTTTCCAAAGTTAAGTCCCAGAAAGCAAGCTGTGCCCTGAGCTTGGCATAGCAACAATCCTTTGTGCTCACCCTCTGAATGAATTCTGCTACAGTTAAATTACAAAATTGGTTCACACCAATCCCAAGCGGTCCCTGAACTCAAACACCCGTGGGAACCATATTCTATTCCAGTCATGAAGCCCTGCCATGAATCAAACTTTCCTCGTTGTTTCTGTTTCCCCTCATTGCCATGGCTGCATCTCATTCCTTGTTTCTCAGACTAGCCACTACCATGTGTATCAAAGCTTAGCCTCTCTGCTTTGGCTCTCCTCCTAGAGGAGACCCTGGCACATGTGTCAAGTTTCCATCCTCCAATGGAATAAAGAATACTTTTTTTGCTTATAAGCACTGTTAGCTCTGGTTTTATTTTATTTTATTTTTCAGAGTTTAATGATTGGTATATAATCTCTGTGAGCAATTTAGTCATTTATTTTCTGAGTTTGACAGCAGCCTGTTCAACTTCAGCTTTATCGATCCCCTCAGCAGCTGAGCCCCTCTCTGCCCCATCCTATTTATGCTTTTATCTAGTTTGATAGTCTATGGCTCAAGGGTAGGAATAATTCCATATATGCTATGAAAGTTTATGAATATAAAAGATATACATACTCTCTCTGGCTCTGGCCCTTGGGGAAAACAGTTTCCTGTTTAATGAACGAGGCTGAGCATTGTCTCCTTGAGTCTGGCTCACCAGCCCCTGCTTTTTATCTTCTCACATTCCTGCCTGACTTACATTGTTCAGCCATGATTTCTCAACTTCTTCTTATCCCCAGCAATGAATTATCAGGGAGTGATACACCTCTTTCAGACTTACATAGTATCTCCACTTCTCCACAGATTAGTCACTCCATGAAGTTGGCTCCCTATGCTCTATGACCACACTGGCATCCTCAAGGTCAATGTCATAGGAATTTGGTTTAAAAAAAATGGTACCCACTAACAATCGCTTGTCTTTTCCTAGCTTTTCATGGCAACAACTGTGGATGTGGTAGAAAATAGTTATATTTTAAAAAATAAGAAAAAAATAAGAAAAATCTTTAAAACAAAAGGAAAAAATAAAATGGAAAAGACCATAGAATTAAGAAACAAAACTAAGACCTCAGTCTTTGAAAAGATGTATTGTTAATGTATTTTTGTATAATGGAAAGATCTTTCTCATACATTAAAAGGCCCATGTAACCTGCCTGAGCCACATGGAAGCCTGAGTCACAAGAGTCTGTGGTGAAAGAAGCTTGCCTAATGGGTGGAGCAGAGCTGAGAGGAAGTTGGTCAAAGCAATTAGAGCTGAAAAGGTGGGGGAGGAAGAGAGACAGAGAGAGACAGAGAGAGAGAGAGAGAGAGAGAGAGGAAGTAGGCAGTGAGCTGTGAGTGTTCATTTGTGGGAAGGCTCTAGCCGGGGGAAGGCTTGGGGATGGTGGTGCCTTCTGCATTGTTATTGTATATAGATTTCTTTGTTGCTATGGTGGATTTGGCTTTCTAGTGCTGGGATTCGACTTCTAGTGTTTAAATAAATGTTTCAGTTCTGTCTTCCATGTGGAGAGTTTCTTATATTTTGTGATTCAGAATTATGCTAGCATATTCATAGCCATCCTAGGCACTGTGAATATTGCATTGGTGTGACAAAAGACTAACAAAATCAATAAACCTTTGGCTAATCCATTAACAAACATTTATTAAGTGCTGTTCTAGGCACTAGATTTATACTAGCCTCAGACTCTTACTAGCTTTGTGACCCTAGGAAACACACTTAGCCTCTGTTTGCCTCAGCTTCTTCCACTATAAAATAGAGGTAACAAAAATACCTACATCCCGGGGTTGTGAGGATCAGATGAGATCATAATTGTAAAGCACTTAGTATGGTGCCTCGCATATAGTAAACACTATATAAATGTTAACTATTTTTATTAAATTCAAGGAATGAAATAATTACTACTTCTTTTTAAAATAAATTTATTTTCAGTTTTCAACATTCACTTCTACAAAATTTTGAATTTCAAATTTTCTCCCCATCTCTCCCCTCCCCCACTCCAGGACAGCATGTATTCTGATTGCCCTTTCCTCCAATTTGCCCTCCCTTCTATCATTTACTCCCCCATCTCCTTCTCTTCTATTTTCCTGTAAGAGTAAGATAGATTTCTATAGCCCACTGCCTGTATATCTTATTTCCTAGTTGCATGTAAAAGCAATCTCTAACATTTCATTTTTAAAGCTTTGAGTTCCATATTTTTTACCTTCTCCCTTCCCCACCTTTATTAAGAAGGCAAGTAATTCTATATGCAAAAGACCTCCATAACAGTCATGTTGTGAAAGACTAACTATATTTTCCTCTGTCCTGCTCTGCCTTGCATTTATTCAATTCTCTCCTTTGACCTGTCCTTCTGCAAAAGTGTTTTTTGCCATCCCTTCTATTATCCCCTCTCTCTTATTCCCTTCCCCCCTGATTTCTTGTAGGGTAAGATAAACTTCCATACTCAATTGAGTGTGCATGTTATTCCCTCCTTAAGACAAATCTGATGAAAGGAAGGCTCACTTATTCCCTCTCACCTTCCCCTTCTTCTCCTCCATTGTAAAAGCTTTCCTCTTTTATATAAGATGATTAACTATAATCTACCTTTCCCTTTTTCTTTCTCCTAGGATATTCCTCTCAACCTTAAATTTCTTTTTTAGATAGCATCCCTTCATATTCAGCTCATCCTGTGCCCTCTGTCTCTCTCTATATGTGCATACATACATACTTCCATACATACACAATACATACTTCCATACACACACACACACACACACACACACACACACACACACACTCACATACACATATATCCAACTATCCTAATACTGAGAAAGGTCTCATGTGCTGCACACACACACACACACATATATTCAACTATCCTAATACTGAGAAAGGTCTCATGGGCTACAAATATCATCTTTCCATGTAGGAATGTAAACAATTCAACTTTATTAAGTCTCTTATGGTTTCTCTTTCTTGTTTAACCTTTTCATACTTCTCTTGATTCTTGTATTTGAAAATCAAATTTTCTATTCAGCGCTAGTCTTTTCAACAAGAATGCTTGGAAGTCCTCTATTTCATTGAATGACCATTTTTCCCTGAAATGTTATACTCAGTTTTGCTGGATAGGTGATTCTTGGTTTTAATCCTATCTCCTTTGACATCTGGAATATCATATTCTAAGACCTCTGATCCCTTAGTGTGGAAGCTGCTAAATCTGATGTTATCCTGATTTTGTTTCCATAGTACTTGAATTGTTTCTTTCTGGATGCTTTTAATATTTTTTCCTTGACCTGGGAACTCTGGAATTTGGCTACAATATTCCTAGGCATTTTCCTTTTGGGATCTCTTTCAGGAGATGATTGCCAGATTCTTTCCATTTCTATTTTACCCTCTGGTTCCAGAATATCAGGGAAGTTTTCCTTGATAATTTCTTGAAAGATGATATCTAGGCTCTTTTTTTTGATCTTGGCTTTAAGGTAGTCCGATAATTTTTAAATTATCTCTCCCAGATCCATTTTCTAGGTCAGTTGTTTTCCCAGTGAGATACTTCACATTGTCTTCTATTTATTCATTCTTTTGGTTTTGTTTTATAATTTCTTAATTTCTTGTAATGTCATTAGTTTCTATTTTCTCCATTCTAATTTTTAAAGAATCATTTTCTTCAGTGAACTTTTGGGACCTCTTTTTCCATTTGGCCCATTCTGCTTTTTAAGGCATTCTTCTGTAGCAAGCTGTTGACTCATTTTTTCATTATTTTATTGCATCACTCTCATTTCTCTTCACAGTTTTTCCTCTACCTCTCTTATTTGATTTTCAAAATCCTTTTTGAGCTCTTCCATGGCCTGAGACCAATTCATATTTTTCTTAGAGGCTTTGGAGGCAGGAGCTTTGGCTTTCTTGTCTTCTTCTGGCTGTATGTTTCAATCTTCCTCATCACAGATGATGTAAGACAATACCTTTTCACCAAGAAAGTAAAAATCTATGGTCTGATTCTTCCCCCCTTCCCTATTTTCTCATTTTCCCAACTTGACTTTTGAGCTTTGTTAAGTGGAGGTCTCCAGAAGCAGCCTCTACTTCAGCAGTGTCTGCGGCTGCCCTGGGGCTGAGGCTGGGGCTGAAACTAGACTACATTCCCCTCTCAGCCAGGTAAGAGACCCTTCCCATTGACCTTTGAAGTTGTCTTTAGCATTTGTGGGTTGAAAAGTCTGGAATCCACAGCAGTCACCCACAATTCAGTCCCCTAAGGCCTGTTCCTGCTCTGTCCACACTGGCATGACCCAAGACAAACTGTGCTCTGCTCCCAGCCCAATGTGATGGAACTTTCCTATAAACCTTCCAGATTGTCTTGGGCTGGCAATTTGCTTCAGTCATTTTGTGACTTCTGTTACTCTAGAATTTGTTTAGATCATTTTTACAGGTTTTTTGGGGAGAGAACTGTAACTGGTCTCTGCTTCTCTGCCATCTTGGCTCTGCCCCCAATTATTGCTACTTCTTAGGAGCTTGACTTGATCAAAGGAAAACTGAAAAAAAATGTTCCCCAAATGAAAAGTGAATGAGGCAACAGAGGAGAATTATTTTTTTAATTATCAGAACTTACTAGATAGAATCATATGCTAATCAAATTGAAAATTGAGAAAAAAACAAGAATTATCTACAAAATAAAAAATACCACAGTTTACAGAACTTGAAATAGTGATCTTAAACAACTGAATCTCAGAAAATGAAAAAAATTTGATTTACATGTGAATTCTATCAATTATCTAAAAAGCAACAGATCCCTATGCTATACAAATTATTTTCAAAGACTGAGAAAGAAGTCATCCTACCAAACTTCCTTAATGAGTCAAATATAGGTCTAACATGTAAACGAGGGAAGAATAAAGAGATAAACATCTTAGTGAATATTGAGGAAAATTTTAAAAATAAAATCCAAGAAAAAAGTATAATAATACATCTAAAAATGATTCGTTGTGACCAGATTGGATTCATATCACATATAGAATCTTCAAGAATCAGAAAACTATGAGTATAACTAATTATATATATAAATTATTATCATGGATGCCAAAAAGCCTTTGACAAAGAACAAATCTGATTTATGCTAAAAATCCTACCAAGTATAACCACCAAGGAGTAGTTTTAAGATTTTATTTATTCTATTATGAACTTAATAAAATCCACCTAACGAGAGAGAGAGAGAGAAAGGGAGAGAGAGAGAGAGAGAGAGGGAGAGAGAGAGAGAGAGAGAGAGAGAGAGAGAGAGAGAGAACTTTTTCATTTACAAAGTAGAACAGAAAAGGATAGTATGAATATGTGAATCTTTATTATGTGTAGCTTACTTTTAAAAAGCATATAATAAATTCAACATGTTATTTTCAAAATTATATAGTTTGCCTTTTTCTTCCTGAACTTCTTGGATTTCTTTTCTGTGCATTAAAAAAAATGCTTGAATGACTTTTTCTTTCTTTTGGCAGCACTCTTGGCTATAGACTTTTCACACTAAAGCCAATGATTGATTGATTGTAATTTATTACAACAAGTTCTCATTTAGTTAGGATATGAAGGCTAAAGTCATCATCCCACAGTTTTACTACTTGCTGTCCTCAACAGATCTAGTGGAATGTGTTTGGCAAAGGTCAAATCCTGGATAGCTCTTTAGTGACTTGGGAAAGTTCTGCAGTTTTTTTTCAAATTCTTTCCCCGGTGACTTGTACTAAAGAGTTCTTGGAAAAGTCTATAAGCTTCATTTCATAATTAAATCCAGCAATTCACATTATTCAATACTTCCAATACATGATGATACAATTTAACAAAACCATAATGTTTTACAAATTTCTAATAACTGGAATCTAGGAATTCCAGTTAACTTGATGCTTTTATACAGGACCTTGAGGACATGACAAAATCCTTCCAAAGAATTGGGATGAACTTCCTATCTGGAATCATTCCAGTTCTAATGGTTTTGAAAGACATTTGGCACTTAGTCTAAAGTCTATAATTGAATGATTGATTGAAATGTGTTCTCACCTAGTTAAGATATCAAGGTTAAAATTGGGTAGAGTGGGTTTTTAACATCAACCTTGCATTGTAGCTATTAATGTGGTATTGGTAGGCCCCTTTCCTGCCTACTTTAAAAAAAAATTATTTCCCTTGAGAATCTTGACCTCCTGTTATTTATTATCCTAAATATAGAAAAAACTCTTTGGTAGTTTGATTAATATAGCACTGGAGATATAAATTAATTTAGTATTATTATTTATGATAGAGGCATAGCTCAACCATGAGAAGTCAATATTTTCCACTTATGTCTTTCTAGAAGGATTGTTTTGTAGTATTATTTATATAGTTCTTAGTAGGTCAACTCCAAATGAGTTTTAATGGTTAGTTATCAATGGTTCTAATTAATTTTTAGTTAATTCTCTATGTAGCTCATCATATCATCTGCAAACTGTCATTTTGTTTCTTTTTTATCCATGCTTATTCCCTCAATTTCTTTTTCTTGTTCCATTGGAATTTCTAGCACTCTGACAAAATAATGGTGGTGATAATGGACATCTTTATGTTTATTCCTGACCTTTTTTGGAAGATCTCTAATTTGTCTGTATTACATATAATTACATATTAAATATACATGTATGCATATATATAATATATAAGTGGGCACTAATAAAAATTTAATAATAAGAAACTTCACCCTCGTTAAAACCTTTTGGAAGTGTTTTTGTAGCCTCTTTGCTAATATTTTCTTTGAAATTATGTTCATTTGGGATATTAGCCTATAATTTTCTTTCTCTGGTTTGTCTTTCCTTTGTTAAAGTATCAAGATTTACATTGAAAGAGTGTTTTTCTATTTTTATAAGAAGTTTATATAATATTTGAATTAATTTTTCTATGAATGTATAATAAATTTACTTGTAAATTCATCTGGTTCCTAAAAGTTTTCTTTTGAAATTCATTTATTTATTTATGACTTTTTAAGTTTCTTTTTGTGAGGGTCAATTGTTTACATTGTCTATTCCTTGTTCTGCTAATCTGGGCATTTTATATTTTTGTAGATATAAATTCACTTCATTTAAATTATCAGTTTTTTTTGTTTTATAATTGAGGAAAACAGGTTCTAAAAACTTCCTTTATTTCTTCATTTGTTGTGATTTCTTCTTTTTCATTGTTGATACTGACAATTTTCCTCTCTAATTTTTAAATCAGACTAGCTAATAGATTACTTATTTTATTTTGGTTTTTGGTTTTGTGGTTAAACATTGCATTTTTATTCAATAAGGTTTTGCTTTCAATTTTGTCAATCTATTCAATTCAGTATTTCTATTTTGGTGTTTCTTTAGGGATTTTTGATTATTTGATTTTTATTTGATTTTTTAGGGTTTTTTTGGTTGCATGTCTTATTGAGGAGACTTTTGTTTCTTTTTGTTGATGAAAGTGTTTAGAAAGTTTTATACATTTTTCACATAAAGCCTAATTAAATATCTATAATGTAATCTCCCCATTTAACTCTTTTAATCAAATAAGTTTTTGTGATTATCTTTTCTGAGATCATGATTGATATCACTGCTTCTTTTAGTTCACATAATAGATTTTGCTCTAGTCACTTATACTGATGCTGAATATTTCTGTCTCACAATATGTTTTTTGTAGACAACAAATTGTTGCATTCTGATTTCTTATCCTACTTCCTACCCTCCCCCATTTTGTGGGTGAGTTTATCTCATTCATGTTCACTTATGATTGTTAATTGTGTGTTTCCCATCATCTTATCTTCATACTTTTTCCTCTCTTTGTCCCCATAGCCCTCCTCTTTTCAAATAAAAAGATGTTGAGAAAAGAATGTTCATGACACTGGTCATCTACATTCAATTAGTTGTCTTCTGGTTCACTGCTTTTCTTCTTTCCCCTTTCATCTAGTCCCTGATCATAGGTTCTTATCCTTTCTTATGTTTTATTTTTCTCTGTATGATCCACTCTCCAAAGTTGGAGTTTATTTTGTTTATGAATCCCAGCCTTATGCCCCAAATCTACCTTCACTATCCTCCTACCTCTTCTCTTTGTTTCTTCTTGACTACCTGTTGACTATAGTGTATTTTTAAACCAAATTCTTTATCCAATTCAGATGAAAGTAAGCTTTATGTATAGGCTATTCCTCTATCCAATTCTCCATGTTTGTACTGACTTCTTACATACTTGGATTATGTAAAATAAGAAGTTGCATTCTCTTCCTTCCTGTCTCTTCTCTAGTATTTTCCTTATTGAATAGCTAGATGCCTCAATGGATAGAGCACTAGCCCTGGAATCAGGAAGACCTGAGCTCAAGTCTGGCCTCAGACACTCACTAGCTGTGTGACCCTCAGATATTCACTAATTGTGTGACCTCTGTTTGCCTTAATCCACAGGAGAAGAAAATGGCAAACCATTCCAGTATATTTACCAAGAAACGCCCATAGATGGTATGATCCATGGAGTCATGAAGAGTCAGATAAAAACAAACAGTAGTATATTCTTTCTCCCAACCCTTTCTCTGTCTCATGGTCATAAAAAATATAATGAAACTTACCCTCAGACTCTACCGTTCTTTCTCTGAATGTGGTTGGCATTTTCCACCATGAGTCTTTTGGAATTATTTTAGATCATTGTATTGCTGAGAAGAGCTCAATCTATCAAAGGTGGTCATGATACAATGTTGCTGTTACTGTATACAATGTTCTCCTGCCTCTGTTCAGTTTACTCAACCTCAATTCCTGTAAGTCTTTCCTGATTTTTCTGCAATCCACCTGCTTGTCATTTCTTATAGAACAATAGTATTCCATTACATTCATATGCCACAATTTGTTCAGCCAATTTTTTACCACCACAAAAAGAGCTGCTATAAATATTTTTGTACATGTGAGTCCTTTTCCCTTTTTTATGATCTCTTTGGGATATAGACCTGGTAGTTATATTGCTGGATCAAAGGGTATATACAGTTTTATAGCCCTCTGGGCATAGTTCCAAATTGCTCTCCAGAATGGTTGGATGAGTTCACAACTCCACCAACAATGCATTAGTGAAAACATGTTAAAAAGCAGAAATAGTTAATATATCCTTGATTTTAATTGGCTCTGGGACCACAAACAAAAGACACAGACCCAAATAGAGACTTAAGAGTGAAATCCTAAGTAACAAGTGGGTAAAAGAATAAATCAAAGAAATAATAATTATTTGAAAGAAGATGGTAATGCTAAAATAACATACCAATATTTCTAGGACACAACTAAAGCATTCCTTGTGGGAAAATCATATCCCTATAAAAATACCAATTAAATGACCAAAGGATTTCTTTATAGACCCAGAAAAATCATAATGAAATTCATCTGGAGAAGAATAAGATCAAGACTGTTAAAGGAAACAATTAGAGGGAAAAACTGGGAGGAAGAGGCCCTAGCAGTGTCAACTCTCAAACTATATTACAAAGCAGTAATCTTTAAAATGATTTGGCACTGATTAAAAATAGGAAGTTTAATAAGTATGGTAGTTTAGGTATGCCTCACACAGAAACAAAAACAATAGCTCTTTTGAAAAGTTAATTTATTTTTAGTTTTCACCATTCACTTCCATAAGTTTTAAATTTTCTCCACCTCCCTCCCTTCCTACCTCCCCAAGACAGCATGCAATCTGACATAGGCTCTACGTACACATACTTATTAATATATTTTCACATTAATCAAACACAATGGCCTTTTGAGAAGACCTCAGTTACTAGGATAAAAACTCACTATTTTACAAAAAATTCTGGGAAAAATGGAAAGCAGTCTGCTGGAGATTAAGTTTAGAGACCAGCACTCACACCATATAACAACATAATCTTCAAATGGATATATGAATCACATAACAAAGGCATATCACAAACAAATTTGAAGAGCAAGGAAGAAATTACTATTCAGATCTATGAATAAGAATTTATGACCAAATAAAAGATAGAGGGGATCACAGAAAATAAAAGGGATATTTCTGATTACATGAAATTTAAAAAATTTTGCCCAAACAAAACTAATGCAGTTGAAATTAGCAGAGAAGAAAATGACTGTGGAAGAATCTTGCAGCAAGTTTCTCTCATTTCTAAGAAAGATGGAAACTGATTCAAATTTAATAAAAATTAAACCTATTCTTCAACTAATAAGTGGTCAAAGCATATAGATAGACAATTATCAAGGGGAAAAAATCCAAGCTATTAGTAGCCATGTGAAAAAATGCTATACATCATTAATAATATGATAAATTAAAATTGAAGCAGCCCTGAGGTTCTGCCTGACACCCATCAAATTATCAAGGTTGAGAAGAAAGAAAAATATGAAATGTTGGAGGATATCAGGAAAACAGGCACATTGATGCACTGTTAGTGGAGTTACAAAATGACCCAGTCCGTCTAGAAAGCAATTTGGAACAATTTTCAAAAAAAAGTCACCAAACGGCGTATGCTCTTTGACCTATTGATATCACTTGTAGACCTACATCTCAAAGAGATCAAAGAAAGAAGAAAAGAAGCTATATATATATATATATATATATATATATATATCAGGTTTTTTTGTAGTAGCAAAGAACTGGAAACTAAGGTAAGGGTACCTGCCAGTTGTGAAATGGCTGAACACATTGTGGTATATGAATGGAATGGAATACTATAATGCTGTGGGAAATAACAAAAGAGACTATTTCAGAGAAACCTAGTGAGCCTTAGGTGTATACTGTTTCAAAGTGAAGTGAGCAAATCCAGGGGAATAATTTATACAATAACAACATTGTTAAAAAAAAAAAAAACAACAAAAAACCAAGCAACTATGAAAGACTTAAGAGTTCTGATCATTCAATGAGTAAACACAATTCCAGAGAATTGATGATGCAGAACCGTCTTGACAAAGAGGAAATAGTCTCAAGATACAGAATGAGAAATACAATTTTGGACATGACCCATGTGGGAATTTGCTTAATGCATATTTATTACAAGGGTCTTCTTTTTCTTTCTCCCTAATGGGGGTGGATGAGAGGGGGAGAAAAATTAGTATTTGTTTATGGGAAAACAGTGAATAAAAGATGTCCTTAATGCCTCAGGGGTACCACTAGAACATTGAAGTGAAGATGAAACCTTGCTCTGTGAATGGGACTTACCAGTTACAGTTGGGATAGAGACCGCAGAAGTGCTTTTAAGGCCACAAAATTGTAACTCCTTTCAAAGGTAGGTAATATCAAATACAGGAGATGTCACTCTATGATTTGGGGCATTTTTAGGAACCTGAGGGAAAAGGTGTGTGAGGTGTGCTAGTCCTCTCCACCCTAAATCTAGCATTCCTAGCAGATAATAACTTTGTCAGAGACCAAAGAGAATCCTGGTGTTAGTCACCAGGGGGAGCACATCACACCAAAATGTGACTGCAGTGAGGGAGCTGGGGTCACACTGATTTTCTTTTCTTCATATCTCCACTGGTTTGGAGGGTGGGAGGTGTGGGGAGGAGACAGGACACAATCCAAGAAAAGAAAATACTTGTTAATCACTGAACCCTGGTTTCATTTACTTCTCAGCCTTACCTTATTCCAGAATCTCTACAAATTTAAAACCAAGCTGATCATTTTTGTTCCTCTACACTATTCTAAGCATCTTATCTGGATAGATTTATTGAAAGCAACAACTTTCACAGGGAAACAATATACATATTGACTAAAACAATGTAAATGGAAAGAACCAAAAAAAAAAAGGAAAAGAAAGTGAACACTGTGTTATAATAACCAAGCCTGGCACTGGAGAATGGTAGAGAAAATACACCTTCCCTTCCCTTTCTGCAGAGAAGGGAGATTATGGGTATGAAATGTTACAAATATTCTCAGAAAACGTTTACGTGTTTTGATTAATTTCTTTTTTCTTTTTTGTTAGAAAGGATACCTTGCTGGGTAGAGGAGGGGATAATATTTATTAGGGAATGAAGGTAATATAAAAACAAAGCTGCATTTTAATACAGTACAAAAAAAGCAACAGATTCTAGTCTATGAGTGAGAACAGAGAATGCAGAATTAAGGTGGCTTCTGGTTTTGCCTCCACATTTCTAAAAAATAAGTTTTTAATGATGTCTTCTGCTTCTTACATCATCATACCTATCCCACGTTTCCCTTTCCTTATTCCTCTCCAAGAGCATCCCATATAACAAACAGCATTTTTGGAGAGGGAAAAACAGTCAGCACTACTGATCAATACATTGAAAAAGTCTAAAAACATGCAATGTGAAACACCTGTGAACCTCCCACCTCCACTAAAGGGTAAATTGAGGGTTTCCTCTGGTGTCTCTTCATTTGAATCTTGCTTGAGCTTTATAATTTTGTTGCATTTAGTGTGTGTGTGTGTGTGTGTGTGTGTGTGTAGTTGTTTACATTTACATTGTTGTGGTTACTGTGTATATTATTTCCTTGACTTAGTTTACTTCGCTCTGCCTTAGTTCATTTAGATCTTTCCACGCACGTATCATTTCTTATAGCACGGTAGAATTCCACAGTAGAATTATATTCATGTACTACAATTTCTTTAGCCATGCCTCAAAACATGGATAGGACACCTACTTTGTTTCAAATTCTTAACTATCACAAAAGGTACTGCTATAAATATTTTAGACTATATGGAGATTTTCTTCTTATCATTGGCTTCCTTGGGGATATAAACCCAATAATTAAATCTCTGGATCAGAAGTATAGATGTTTTAGTCACTTTATTTGTATTAATTCCAAATTGCTTTCTAAAATGATTATATTGTTTCACGTCTCCAGCAACAACGTATTAATATGTATGGTCCACAGAGTCACGATACTATCTTTTAGTATTATTACTAATACATTACTGGTGCATTAGTACCATACTATCATTTCTTTCCAATATTGACTGTTGCCATGTTTTTGGTCATTTTTGTCAATTTGAGGAGTGGTTGAGGTGAAAACTTAGGGTTGCTTTGATTTGCATTATTACTGATTTTAAGCATTCTTTTTTGTTGTGAATACTTACTTTGAGAGAGGCAGCCAAGTGGTGCAGTGGGTAGAGCACCAGTGCAGGAGTCAGGAGGACCTGAGTTCAAATCTCACCTCAGGCACTTGACACTCACTAGCTGTGTGACCTTGGGCAAGTCACTTAACCCCAATTCCCTCATCCTGGGCCATCTCCAGTCATCCTGATGAATATCTGGTCACTGGATTCAGATGGCTGTGGAGAAGTGAGGCTGGTGATCTGCACCACCCTCCCTCACTCAAAACAAAGTCAAATGCAGGTCATGTCCTTATTTCTCTGATGGCATGGTCTTCTTTGGCAACACATACACAATTATTTTGAGAACTTTTCATATTGTTTGACCATATATCTATTGGGGAATGGCCATAGTCATATATATATATGTATGTATATATATACACACACACATACACGTATATGTATATACATATATGTGTGTGTGTGTGTATATATATATATATATATATATAAAACAGAAGCTTTTCAGTTGCAAATAATTGAAGTTATGTATTTTATCTTTTGTAATTACCCTATCTCTTATTTGGTTAAGAATATAACTCTTACCTTTAGCTATGAGATGCATATGATCTAATTTTTTATAGTATGATCTTTAATATTAAGGTTGTATTTCCATTTAGTTCATTCAGAATGTATTGTGGAATGTGGTGTAAGGTATTTATCTAAGTCTAATTTCTGCCGGACTGCTTTTCAGTTTTCCCAGCAGTTTTCATCAAATGATAAAGTGTATAGTTTACACTTTAACAAACACTGGGTATTGAGTTCTGTTTTTTTCTGATTCTCCCTTGTTAAATCTGTTCCATTGATCTATCCCTCTTATTTTTTTTTTTTTACCAACAACATATGGTTTTGATAACTTTATAATAGAATCTGAGGTCAGGAAGTGATATTTCCCCTTTGTCTCTACTACTTTTCATCATTTCCCCTGATATTCTGGATCTTTTGTTTTCCCAAATGAATTTTGTTATTATTTTATCAAATTTTATAAAATATCCCCCGGGTTATTTAATAGCATTGAGGTGTAAATTAGTTTTGATATTGTTGTAATTTTTATTATATTGTTATGACTTTGCCATGAGATCTAGACATCCCTCCCACTATTTAAACTGTTTTTTTTCCCCAGGTAGTACTTTGTACTTAAATCTGGACAGTTTTTATGTGTATTTTTTTAGGTTAAACCCCATATATTTTGTTATTTTGTGGTCATTTGGCATGGAATTTCCTCTTCTATTATTCGGTCTTCTGTTTTGTTATTTTTATATAGAAATACTTTTGAAGACTTATTTTTTAATCTGTAATTTTGCTCAGGCTATTTTTTGTTATTGTTTAGATGTTCAGTCATGTCTGACTCTTTGGGACCCCATGGACCATACACAGTACAACAGTCCCTTCCATCCTTTACTATCTCCTGGAGTCTGTTCAAGCTCATATTCATTGCTTCCATGACACTATCTGTCCATCTCATTCTCTTCCATCCCCTTTTCTTTTTGCCTCCAATGTTTCCCAACATCAGGGTCTTTTCCAGTGAATGCCATCTTCTCATTATGTGGCCAAAGTATTGAAGCTTAAGCTTCGATGTTTGATCTTTCAGTGAATGGCCTGAGTTAGTTTCTTTAAGTATTGACTGATTTGATCTCCTTACTGTCCAAGGGATTCTCAAAAGTCTTCTCTAGCGCTACAATTCAAAAACATTGATTCGGAAGCATTCAACTTTCCTTATAGTCCAACTCTCACAGTCATACAGCACTACTGGAAAAAAAACCTCGTAGCTTTGACTATAGAGACTTTTGTCAGCAAGGCGATGCCTCTTCTGCTTTTTATATGCTGTCCAGATTTGTCATAGCTTTCCTTCCAAGGAACAAGTCTCTTTTAATTTCATGTTACAGTTGCCATCTTTAGTGATCTTTGAGCTCAAGAATATAAAATGACATTGCTTCCGTTTCTTTTCCTTCTAGTTGCCAGGAGTGATGGGATCAGTTAAGAAGACCTTAGTTTTTTTGGATGTTGAGCTTCAAGCCAGCTTTGACACTCTCCTCTTTCACCTGCAGCCAGAAGTTTCTTGATTCTTCATGCCAACAGGGTGGTATTGTCTGTATCTCTGAGATATTCCAGCAACCTTTATTCCAGCTTTGCATTCATCCAACCTGGCATTTTGCATAATGTACTCTGCATGTAAGTTAGATAAATAAGGCTGTACTCCTTTTCCAATCTTAAACCACATTTGGTTCAAATTATTGATTCTTGACCTGCATATAGATTCTTCAGGAGACAAGTAACTAGCTGAAGGTATTAATTATCTCAACTAGCATCCTGGCTGATTCCCTTCGATTTTCCAAATGAGTCATCAGATCATCACCAAATAAAGACAATTTTGTCTCTTCTCAAATTTGTACTTTCAATTTTTTCCTCTCCTCTTATTGATCTTGCTATAATTTCCAGAACTATATCAAATAATAGCAGAGCATCTGTGCTTCACTCCCGTATTTATTGGAAAAGGTTCTAGTGTAGCCCTATTGCAGATGATGCTTGCTTTTGGTTTTAGATAGATGCTTTCTATGATATTATAAAGGTCCCTCTATGCCTATACTTTGTAAGATTTTTGTCATTAAAAATTGGTACACTTTGTCAAAGGCTTTGTCAGTATCTATTGAGATGATTGTATGGGATGTTTTGGTTTTTAATATGATTAATTATGTTGATTATTTTTCTAATGTTGAACCATCCTTGCATCCCTCGTATAAATCCCAGTTGGTCATAATGAATGAGTTCATGGATAAATCACTGCAGTCTGTACTATAAAATTTTGTTTGAAATTTTTGACACAGTATTCATTAATGATATTGAGCTATAGTTTTCTTTCTGTAGTCTATCTGTATCTGTATTGTACCTTTCTGTATTGTATAGTATCACTTTCTATATTGTATAGTAGGACTACATCTCATAAAGGATTCTTCTAAGGTACTTCCTTTCTCAAATGTTGAGACTAATTTAAGAGGTATGAGTACTAACTATCCTTTAAGAACTTGATAGAAATCTCCATGAAACCATCAGAACCAGGAGTTTTTTTCTTTCCAAGTTCCTTTATAGCCAGTTCTATTCCCTTTTCTGAAACTGGGTTACTTAATATCTCTCTGATTTTCTGATCATTGGAGTTTTTAAGTTAGCCTTATAATTCTTCTGTGTTCAGTTTTGTTAGCATATAACTGAGTAATATATTTTGATTATTCTTTTTATTTCTTCTATTTTTGCTTTGATTTTGCCTTGCTGTGTTTCTATTTTGTTGGTTTGATTTTCTGTTCTCTAATTAGATTAGCTAATGGTTTATCAATTTTGTTAGTTTTTTTTTTAAAAAAACTAGCTTTTAGTTGTATTTGTCATTTCTATGAATTTTTTTGCTTCTAATATAGTTGTTTTACCTATGATTTTAATATCTATTATTTTGTGCTTTTTAGGTTTATTTGTTGCCTTTCTAATTTTTTAAATGCATATTATTGTCAATTCTTTGTTTTCAATTTTGTTAATGTATATTTTTAAGGATAAGATTTTCCATTTGAGGGTTGCTTTAGCTGCATCCTGGAAATTTTGGTATGTTGCTTCATCATTATCTTTTTTTACATTGCTATTAATTATTTCTATAATTTTTTCTTTGACCCACTCATTTAGGATTTCTTTGTTAAGACTTCATTTGGATCTGTATCTTTTGCTTGTGTTTCCTACTTTTACTGTGTTATGATGTGCAAAGAATGTATTAACTATTTCTGCCTTTTTCACATTTCTTTGCAGTTCTTTTGTGCTCTAGTACATAGTTAATTTTTTAAAGTTCCATGTGGTGCAGAGAGATATATATATGTCATTATATATAATACATTAACATGTATTATATATAATGACATATATATATTCTTTTGCTACTCCATTTAGAAGATGCCATAGATCTTTTAATTCTAGTTTCTCCAGCAATTTTTTCAGCCCCATATTTTCCCTTATGTTTATTTTTCTCTTAGATTTAATAGTCTCTTGTCACTATTGTGACATAGTTAATAGTCTATGTTTTCTTGTAGCTCAGATATTTCCTTTATCAATTTGGATGCTAAAGCATTTGGAACATTTATTATTGATATTGGTTTGTTGTCTTTGATCCCTTTCAGCCTACTATTAGTTCCTCGTTCATCTCTTGTTACTTTTTGACTGTTTTGCTGTCAGCATGATTGCAACCTTGCTTTTTTGGATTCATTTGACACATAGTAATTTTTTTTCTTCTCTCATTTTTATTATGTGTATGTCTTTTTTATAAATGTGTTTCTTGTAAGCAACTGATTGTAGGCTTTTGTTTTCTTATCCAATCTGTTGCTTTTATTCATTTTACTGAATTATTTAATCCATTCACAGACAGCTAGGTGGCTCAGCGGATAGAGAACCTACCTGGCCTGGAGTCAGAAAGACTCATCTTGAGTTCAAACCTGGCCTCAGGCACTTACTAGCTGTGTGACCCTGGGCAAGTCGCTTAACTCATTTTGCTTCAGTTTTCTCATCTTTAAAATGAGCTGGGGAAAGAAATGACAAACTACCCCAGTATCTTGGCCAAGAAAACCCCCAAAAGGGTCACAAAGAGTCAGAAATGACTAAATCTACTGAACAGCAAAAAAAAAAATCTTTTCACATTTAAATCTGTGAGTTAGGGTTATGTTTTTCTCTCCAATATTAAATTTTTGTTTCAAGTTGTGATTTCCCTCCTTTTTTTGCTGTAAGCACAGTACTTGTTCTTCCAGTGACTTTACCTAATCTTTTAAAAAGTAGTTTTATCCAAATGATCCTTTTCTTTTCACCCCTGGTGCCCACTTCTCATATATATTAAGCCTTTTCCTTTGCAGTCTTGCTTACTCATTCCTTTTTCTCATGCTTTCATCTCATTATATAATTCTTTCTTTCCTTTTTTCCTTTATTAGTCAATTAGATTTTCCCCTTTCTTTTCTCCCATTCAACTAGTTCTGTTCATTAGGGTTTTTTTTAATTTCATTTTGGTCCCTTTTCCAGAGAAGATTTCTCTGTCTTCATTATGCATCCTCTCTTTCCATCTCCTCTAAGTCCTTATTCTCTAATTTATGACGCCTATAATTATCTAGTCTCTATTCTATATATTCCTCATGCAATTAAAACATCCAAGTTATCCTTTCTAAGCTCTTCCTTGTAGGCAGTTTCTGCCACTTTATGATAGAGCTTGCTCCATAAATTCCCATTTTCCATTCTTCCTCTCTCAGAATTCCTGTAAATATTAGAAGGGAAAATTTCCCCCTGACATGAATACTCCCTTTCACTATCATATTCCTGATTATGCAGGCCATCACTGATATATACCCTTCCTTAGTTACCTTCTTTCCCCCATTTGCTTCAAGATCTCCTCTTTGTGTCCATGCTCTCCCATCTCCCATATGCCAGTAGCCCCCAAAATCTGTCTTTCTACCTCCAGAGGTAGAACAAGTGGTCTTCTCTAGCATCAACCCCCTTGAGCCACACCCAATGCAAGTTCCTCATCTCCCTCCACAGAACATCTCTCTTCACACGTTGGAGCATTTCATCAGTGGAACCTTTATTATCAAATAAAGAACTCCATCACTTTCCCCTTTTAATCCTTTCCCCTTCCTCCTTCCCCCTTCCCTGAAGGCTCTTTTTTTCCCCAAGGCCACAAGGGTCATGCTCCCCTCATTGCTAGCTTTCAATTTCACCCAGACACATTACACACTCTCCTCTAATTCCCTCATGCTCTCCCCACTTCCATGTACTCTCCAATTTTGAAATTTAATCCCACAGAAAAACAGTAATTTACCTGTATGCTGGGTGTCACCAGATTCTATCTATAATGCCCCAGCCTATCTCTTCACTGTTACCTATGCTGAAATTCTGCATTTATATCTGTCTGTCCCCTTGTGTACATTAATTTAGAAATGTTTCTTACTGATCTATCTGCTGTCACTGTTGCTGTCCTAGGCTGCCCCATTTGTTTACTATGCTTACTCTGTTGTCTGGGACGTTTGAAAAGCAAATATTCCCTTTAAGTCTGATTTTCTTACTAAAAATGTGTCAAATACCTCCTTGTTATTGAATAGTCATCTTTTTTTCACATATGATTAAGCTCAGATTTCTAGGACAGGTCATGCTGGCCTGCATCCTGAGCTTCATTGTTCTTTAGAACACAGTATTCCATTCCTTCCTGTGTTTTCTTATGCATACAGAGTAATCTTGTGTTAGTCAATTTCCCTTCCTTTGAATTTGAAGGTCTTTCTCCTGACTGCAGGCAAAACTTAATGTCTCTGAATTAAATTGTTAAATTTAACCACTATGTATCTGAAGTTTGAAACCTTGGGGTTTTTTTCTGGAGACAATCTATGAATTCTTTCAATTGGTATTTCAATTTCTGTGGTCAGAAGTTCGGGGCACTTCTCTTCTTTCATTATGGTGTTCAGATATTTTGTCATATCATGTTCTTCTGGTTGAACTTAGGTTGTCTCTGTGTGTCCTGTCTTTGAGATCAATGTGTTTTGCTTGCATAGTAAATATATTTGTTTTAATGGGATTTTTTGTTTTTTGTTTTTCTAGATTGTTCTTCACTTCTGTATCTTCACATTCCCAGACATTATTCTCTCTTTTGTTTCTTTGATGAGATTTGCTACTATGGATTCAAGTTTCCCTATTGTGCCTGTTGCTTCTGCTGCTCAGACCATAAATTCATCCCCCATAATTCTCATTTCTCTTTTAAACCACTGAGGAATAATAGGACGTTGTGCATACATGTTCTCTTCATATACCAAAGGCTTCTCTACCTCATCAAGTGTTGGATTATTTTCCCTTGCTTTGCAGTCTTTATTCATAAATGCCTGAAATTATTTACTAGATCTAGAGGCCACATTTCCTGTTGTTCGTGCTTTCCCTATTGATGTATCTATTTATGTTCAAGGTCTTCCAGAGTTCTTCTGAGATCTTTGCTACCTTACCTTTCCCCAACTGCTCACTTTCTGACTTCTTCCCCCTCTGACGGTGGTTTTCTTGTGGGCTAGATTTAAAAGCACCTCAGCCTACTCCCACCTGGAGTCATTCATGGTTCACCAGTCCAGTAATTTTGAAGGGTACAGAATTGACCCCAGCTGTATGCTAAGCTCTTTCCTGGAGGCTTATTGGAGTGCCACACAGTAGTCCTACACACACACACACACACACACACACACACACACACACACACACACACACTGTGTTGTGTCCCTCTTCCTCTGTTCCTCGGTTCTCTGGCCTGGCACCAGTAGTTTTCACAAGGAGTGGCTATGCTGGTACTACAGGAATTGATTTCTATTGTTTGAGTCTTTGAGGCTTTAGGAAGAAGGATGGGGTGAGGGATTGAGTTTGGTTTCAAGCTCAGACACAAATCCTGCCCTTTTTCTTATGTTCCTCTACTCTCCTACAGAGATTTTTTTTGTAGCATTGAATGTAACCTGTGATAGCATGGTCTGTTATGGCTCCAGGAGGTTCTGCCACTGGAAGGCTATATGCATTGGCTGTCAGCTCCGGCAAACATCTGCAGCCTAGAGCTGGGATCTCTATGGCATTTGAAAAGGGAGGGGGGAATGGGGTGTGGGGCTGGGTTTTGTTGTGTTGGTTCTTTGGGTTGATTTGTGCAGCTTCCCTGATGGTGGGAGAGGAGGTGCTAAGTGAGCTCAGGGAGGTTTTGGGTTTTGTTTTATCTTCTTTTAGACTCTTAGTGTTTTAGGTTATGGAGAGAGCTGAAGTTAAACAACTTTGGCATGTAATTTGTTTTGGAGAGGTTTATGAGATCATGGGAATCAGAGAAAATATCTAGTCCCCTTTCTTGCTGATCACATGACCTAGAAATCTCATCTTAAACTTTTGAAAAAAAATTTTGGATCTTGAGTCTGACGTGCAATACTTTAGTTATCCCTGTCAGTTTCATGTTATTTGTAAATTTGACTTGTAGGCCATCTTTGCTATGTCCAAGCCAGCTCTTAACCATATTTACCTTCAACTAAGTCATTGATGAAATGCTGAACACCTGAGGGCTAAGGATAGAGCAATCCCTTACGTACCTCCTCCCAAACTGATACTCAAGCATTAATTGACCATTTAACTATTCTGATTTCACCTAATTATATCACTTAACCCACAAGTTAAGAGATATATCACAACAACCCATCTTTTCTACAAGGATAGCATACAGGGCTATAACTAGGGTGAGGGGATTGGGGCACTGAAATTTAGAGACTGCTCCAGCAGAAAGAAAAACCTAGCTTAGAACCTAATTAACAAAAACAATTATTAAAAATAGGAAACTACAAGATAGGCTTTCTCTACCCCCTTTCCAAGTGACCATATCTCAGTCAAGCTCAGACCAATCATGCTCCTCTCCCACACCTACACAATTAGTAACCTTCCTGCCATATACTCCAAGATCTCTGCCTCTGGCACACCGGTCATTTTGGACTGGAGTCTCTCCCTACCCTCCTTCTTTGCTTGTTCCAGGTATCTTTTTTTACTTTTATTATATTATATTAAATATTATAAATTACTATTTATAGCTCAAATAATCTGAGATATTTTGATAAATACATTGTTGAAACCTAAGGATACTAAGTCTACAGTATTCCCTAATGTTATCAGTCTACAAAGCTGTATACCCACTCTTGATGAAGTCATGCTAGTTCTACTATTTCCCTTTCTAAAGGCTTAAAAATGATCCCTTCAATATGCTTCATATTTTTCTAGGAATTAAAATTAAGCTTGCCTGTCTTTATTATGCATACTCATCCCTTTTATGAAAATCAGGACCTTTGCCCATCTCCATTTCTGAAATAGCTCTTTTGTCCTCTATGATTTTTCAAAGAATTGATCTCATCTCAATAATCCTATCTGACAGTTCTTTCATTGTTTTACAATGTAGTTACCATGGATGGGTCTGATGACTTAAACTCATTAGAGGTAACTAGGTACTAACTCCTTAAAGGCCAGATTTGCACAACTTGGTGGGGACCAAAAATTAAAACAGACTAAACTTTTTGGGGCCAAAGATAGGTTGGACTAGAGACAAGGTGATGAGGGCTGGTTGCTGACAAAGAGGAGAGTGCTTCCTGGTAGTCCTATGTTTTTTGCAGGCTACCCAAAATCCTTTGGTGTGATGCAAGTGGCCCACAGACCTATTATAGACCATTGCCTATAATTTTTATCTTTCTTCCTGGCCCAAAGATGTAAACCTCTGCAGAGAAGAAAAGAAAAACAAAAAGTTAGCACAGGACCATCCCTTCCAAGGAATCATCCCAACCCTTCTTTGACCTGCCTGTTCCCAAACTCTAGATATAAAATTCTCCTTTTTGTTGTTTTTTGCATCTGTTATCATCCTCCATTCATTCATTCTGAATGTTAAGGTCCTAGCACTATTTTTATAGGACTTTGTCATTTTTTTAATTCATCCAGTACCTAACTTGTACATTCATACAGACCTATTTAAACAGCTTCTTCTTTTCTTCATAACTGTAATAGTTTATTTCTCTATTTTTTAGAATTTCATGCCTGAGAGGGATATATTCTTTTTAGGTCAACTTTTCCTTTAGAATTTTAGTCTATTCTCTAAACTTTTTCGAAAACTTGCCCTTCTTTAATAGAAGAAGAGTAACTTGTAGGTAACTCGAATCCTAAATTGAAGCAGTAACATCCTATCAAGGTTCCCCTTATTTTTCCTTCAGTGATTAATTTCTATCAGAATTAAGTTTAGAATAGCAATTTTCCTCCTTGCTTCTTCCATTTTTTGAGGAATGAGATCATCACTAAAGCAAGGCAAAAATTTACTTAACTATTCTGCTTTTGGCAAAGAGAACTCCAGCAGACGTCCAGATAATTTATGCCCCCCACAACTACATTATATCATAACTCCATGCCAAGTATGTATGATCTTTTCCCTGAAACTGCTACTTCCTCCTTCTGTCCAGAAAGATCATAGGATTATAGATTTAGAGCTGGAAAGAACTTCAAAGGTCAGCTAGTCCAACCCCCTCATTTGATAGCTGAAAAAACTGAACCCCAGAGAGGTAACTCAGCTAAATGACACAGTGAATAGATCACTGGGCCTGGAGTCAGGAAGACCTGAGATCAAATCCAGCTTCAGACACTTTCTAGTTGTGTGACTCTGAGCAAGTCACTTAACTTCTGTCTAATAATAATGAGAGCTAAAATTTAAATGGCGCTTACCAGGTACTTAGTGCTTCACAATCGTTATCTCACTTGGTCCTCACAACAATCCTAAGAGTAGGTGCTACTATTATTCCAGTTTTGCAGATGAAGAAACCAAGGCAAATAGAAGTTTCTTCAATCCTAAAACAATCCTACACCCTGGAAGTGCTAGGAGGTTCAAGTGAGATAATACTTGTAAAGTACTTGGCATAGTACCTGGAACATAGTAGGCACTTAATAACAGCTACTTTCCTTTCTTCCTTTCCTCCCTCCTTTCCTCCCTTCCAAAGATGAATAGGTAATAAGTGACAGAGACAAAATTCCAATCAAGGTTCTCTGAATCCATATCCAACACTCTGGTCTTCCTACCTGCTAGGGTCCTTGTTCTATAACTACCCTAGTAACCTCCTTGCATTTATTTTATTTGTATTCTGTATACTCATATATGCATGTGCTATCTTTCCTGATAGAACGTGAACTCATTGAAAGAATGAATTGTTTTATTTTTTGTCTTTATACTCCCAGTGCCAACCATAGTGCCTGGAACATCATACATGATTAATGGAGGTTTTTCAACTGACTGTATTGCCTCATCCCTCTCATGACAATATTGCTTCTGTTTTGTAACATGAAGGTTTCTCTTTTAGCTGGACACCTTGATAAGAGGAGTAGGCCATGAATATTGAGCTGAACTCCTCTGGTCTTCTCCATCATGCCTCAAAAAGTTCTTTATCCTGGGAGATCATTTTTGGAACATTTGTGTACCTCTGCTCCCTTTGATTGGAAGTTTGGGGGGAGTTCCTTCTAGAAGCTCTATTTAGGGAGGGCACTCAGGTAAGCTATCTTTTCTGGACACTCCTGTGGACCTCTCCATCAATTCAACCCTTCCCTTTCCCCCCGACCCCAAGCTAGGTACATTCCTCTCCTCCACACTTCCCCCACCTTTTTAGCTTCCTTTTAGAATGTAATGAGAATGTACCCTTGGAGGTAGAAACTGTCTTTTTTTTATTGTGTTTGTATTCCCAGAGCTTAGCACAGTGCCTGACACATAGTAAGCAATTAATAAATGCGTGTTGACTGCCTGTCTGACTATTCCTTGTTGTTAATATATAATGGAAAGAGGGCTGCATTTGGAGTCAGAGGACAATGGGTTCAAATTCTAGTTCAGGTGGTGGGAAATTTTTGATAGATCACTCAACCTCTTTAAGCCTCAGCTTTCTCATCCATAAAATGAGGGAGTTGAACTATATAATTTCTACAGTTTCTTTTAGTTCTAAATCTTTGATCCTATACTTTTAAGAATATGTCATACCTCCTCCAGGGCTACTTCCTAGCTTTCTTCCATTGGCAGATTAGGTCACCAAAGGACAGCTGACTCCCACTACTTTCAGGGTTCTAGGGTACTGCTCTAGGAGTGATCCTGAGAGTCGCTGAAATTTCTACTGCTATAGCTCACAGTACCTCTCCAGAGTGCTTCCCACTGATTATAAGCTAGATTTAATTAGCTTTTAGAAAGGGAATTCAGGTATAGCAAAGACAGTTATGGAAGCATCCACCCAAACCAGGTGTTCACTTTCCCCTTGTACACAACACAAGGGGAGAGTGGACTCAAATTTAAATAACACCTGTGGATAAAATATAAACTTATTTTTTTAACTTGTAAATCATTTTATATTTTTCCTCAATAACATGTAAAAGCAATTTTTAACATTTTTTAAAACTTTGAGTTCCAAATTCCAGATTCTCTCCCTCCCTCTCCAAGAGAAGGGAACAATTTGATATAGGTTATACGTATTCAGTCATGCAAAACTTATTTCCATGTTAGTCATGTTGTGAAAGAAAACATAGACATAAAACCCCCTAAAAATAGAGGAAATAAAAAGTATGCTTTTATCTACATTTAGATTCCTTCAGTTCTTTCTCTGGAGGTGGATAGCATTTTTCATTCCAAGTCCTTCAGAATTGTCTTGGATCATTGTACTTCTGAGAATAGCTAAACCATTTGCAGTTATCATTGTAATATATTGCTGTTACTGTTTAATATATTCTCCTGGTTCTGCTCATTTCACTTTGCATCAGTTTATAAGTATTTCCAGATTTTTCTGACAGCATCCTGCTTGTCATTTCTTATAACACAATAGTATTCCATCACAATTATATATAACAACTTATTCAGCTATTCCCCAATTGATGGATATCCTCTCAATTTTCAATTCTTTGCCACCACTAAAAGAGCTGCTAAAATATTTTTACACATATAAGTCCTTTTCCTTTTTGTTTTTTATTTCTTTGGAATACAGACCTAGTAGTGGTATTGCTGGGTCAAAGGATATATGAAGTGTAAACTTATTGTTTCTAGTCACTAAAAGTCCTTTTTAAGTGTAACTCACTGCTAGGCTCTAAGTGTCATTGCCCTTTTAGCGTTCTGAAGGTGTCTTTCCTTCATACACCTAATTTGTTCTTCATGTATCTCTCAGCTTCTGATGAAGATGCTGCTAAATCTCTAATGGCAGGCTCTGGTGGTAGGAACTCTAAGCCACACAGCCTTTTGAAGTTTACAAGGTTGTCACTTCTGACAGTGAGGGAAGGGGAGGGAGAGCTAGAGAAAAGAACTCTTTTTCTCACTCTTCCTCCAAGGTTAATTCCCTGTAGGAAATCCTTAACTGCAAGATTTGACCACCATTCAACTGATCAAATGCTGAAAATGTGCCATTCTGAACCACTAGCTAATTTATATCTAGGCCAGAGGTGTTTGTGGTTCTTTCAGCCAATATCAGCTAGAGATTTTCTGTTTGTCATCATCTGCTCTCATACAATGAACTAAAGCTCTTATAATACTTTCAAACTAATTAAGGATGTAGTTACCCCTAATTTCCTTTTGAGTGATTAACTGATTTATTTGATATGTCTGGATTTTCACACACCCTCCCATATTTGGAGGAAACTTTAGGTAAGATGGGATTTTCATGGCAGCGGAATGCCACAAAAATCATCCTATGTGCACTGACCTCAACAAAATTTGCCCAGATTTAATTGAAATGTCCTATATTCTGATTTTTACTTTCAGTTATTTTTGGTTGTGTTTTGATAGGAATATATAGGTTTGTTGTTGGGGGTTTTTTTAAGTGACCTCTGATCATAGACTGAAAGGACTATGCACTGGCGTGTCCTGGCCTAGAAACAGTAAAAGCAACAGAAGAAAGTAGAGTTATTGTGAGAGGGGGAGGAGAATATCATTACTAAGTATGCAAAGGCTCTGACTCCATCAATATGATTAATTGCTCTAATGGTACAGTTATCATTTACTTGGTTTTTCCTATGTGGATAGGTAAGTTAATTCTTTTTAATGGTTTTGAATCTCATTTAGCTCTTCACAATTCCACAGTGTTTAATACAATCAATACAAGAATTTTCTAGGAATATGAGCATCTAGAAGACTCAGTATTTATAGGAAATAGCTCTTCCCTTTAGACTCTGTGCTGGACCTCTCTCAATGATAGTGACAAATACTTTTAGTGAATCAAAGTCTCCCTGTTTTATGTTTCATTTGGTATCAATAATCAGAGAATCATCAAAGTTATCTCTGTTGTTACATATTTCAAGGAATCTTCAGCAATTTTATCATATGCATAGTAGGTACCTCTTTGAATAAGAGCCTTGAAAGCTGTTATTTGGCTGTAACAAATGCTTTTTTAATAGTCAACAAACAGTAAACTATTGGGATCCTGTATTTGCTACATTTTTAAGCCAACTTTTTGGCTGTAAAGATATGGCTTGACATAGAATATGATTTCCATAAGTCTGCCTGTTCCCTTTTCATACCTTCAGCAAAGATGGCTTTGATAGATGTATAATTTATTGTCATAAAGGATTTTATAGATGAGCACGTGGTGATGGGAAAGTTAAGGATTTTAAAATTTTGTTGCTAATGCTAATGATCAGGTTTGTGATTTTATCTAGCATTTAGTATCCTGCACTATTTTCATATCTACCCTTAAAATTATGTTACCTCACACCCTGACTTTTTAAAACTTTATTTCATTTTTAATTATGGAATAAAACAAGCATTTCCATAACATACTATGATTTTTTTTCAAAAAAAGATGATTGCACATGAAACTGCAAATTTACCATGTATAACTTACTATTCCTTTAAATTATACAACAAAGTTACCATGTAAACTTTTTTCCTTTTTTCTCCCCTCCCCCACTCTAGAGATGGCCACCATTAGACATGAATATATATGTATATGTAAAATTATTCTATACATATTTCTATTTATCACTCTGACTTCTTTTAAGCATAATTAGTCTAATCTAGGTGCTTATTCCACCTTTGTTATGCCTAGTGCCCTTTCTACTTCTTCATGCAACTTATATGGAACTGTGACCTTAAGGTTCAAATGGATTGATTCCACTGTTGTTGATAGAAAAAGAGAGTTGACTATTGAAACATTTATAGCTCTTTTTCATTTTTATATATTGTCTTCTTTCTACTTTCATACTAAAATTCTCTAGGAATGATCTAAATCAATTAGATTTCTCTATAGACTTGTTTTACCTTCTATTGCTTCTCACTCTTTTATGAGGCAATGTTGATCACTTATCTTCCATCTTCATCCTCTATTAGATTTTTACAAATGAGCTTTTTTTATTAAACTGGTGTTTCCTTTGGTTGTTATATATCTCTTCTTTACATGTTAAGAAGATTAAATATCTGGCAATTAAAGAGATTTCTAGGCTCTGTTAATCTCTTTATTATGATTGCTTTTCATTAGTTAGACTTACGAAATGATGGCAGTTGGTATGTAAATTACCTATTCTTTCTTCCATTTCCCATTTTTCAGTATCAATAATTTGTGAGGTGGAGTTGTCTCAATTCAGCATATCTTTTCATTTTTTTCTTCTTTATTTAGTATTGATTTTGATCTTTGCATTATCAAGGAAATGAGCTGTCTGTGAATAGCTAATTTGGAAATGATTCCCATTAATATTTCTTGTTTGTTACTATATAATCAATTTAATTTTTCATGGTGTTATTCAGTGATCAACATGTCCAATACTTGCTGCTCTATTCTTGAAGAAAATATTCACTACATATAATGTGTAAGACTTCTCTGTATTCTGCCAACTTTCGCCCTCTATCATTTTTTATTCCTCAACCATGTTTTGAAAAATATTTTTCCCTGTATTCCTTCATGCATATTTTTGTATTGAGGTATAGAAGTAAAGAAGAAATGAAAATTGCTCCATGCCCAAATCTTGTCATCTATCAGACAAGGAGTATTTTATTTAAAGGGTGAAGGAAGAAGACAACCTACCTGAGAACCACAGAGAAGATACATTCCAGTAGACTTCAGATCCTAGTGACTGGTGTAGACGTCTTCCCCACAGGAAATTCTTTAGTACTGTCAGTGACTCAGACAATGGGGTTCTTGCCACTTCCCTTGGGAATTTGGGTCATGTCTCATCTGTTTCTTCCTGGCTGCTCAGCCACAAACTCTCTTCCTATGAGTGCTACAACGTCCCTCACTTAGGCCACAGAGTTTTGATTCATCCCAGAGGGAGCTTATAGGAGGAACTCATGTCCTATGGTGACATCAATCAGAGTCCCTGGTCCTCTAATTCAAGACAGGGCCAAAGTTTATTTCTGCCCTGCTGCAAGTCCATCCTGCCAAAATTATCTTTGTCTTTTCTTGACAGATCAGAGTTCTGTGAGAATCACTGCCTTCCCCTCACTCCCACAACCATCAAAAGAGCCCTAATATTGAAGAAGAAGAAGAAGAAGATGAAGAAGAAGAAGAAGAAGAAGAAGAAGAAGAAGAAGAAGAAGAAGAAGAAGAAGAAGAAGAAGAAGAAGAAGAAAAGAAAGCTATAGCAGAAAGCACAGGATTCTGAGCCAGAAGCCCTCCTCCTCTGCTTCCTATTTCTTAGCCATGAGACTATGAACAAATCAGGTATTTTCAGCCTCAGTTTTCTTGGCTGTAAAATGGGATAATAATATTAATACATTATGTCACAATATATTGTATCATATCATATCATATTCTATTCTATTCCCTACCAGGAGAGATGAGTAGAGAGAAAACCTGGGAGTCAGAAAAATCTGGCTAGGTAATACATGCTGATTCTGGGCAAATCACTGAGCTTAGTACAAGCAATCCTTTGAAATCATAAGTTGGAGAGGAGTTGCTGATTTGTATTGGTAGGTGTTTCCTAGCCAAGAGTTCCCTATGCCAATGAAGTTATAGTTCCAGATTCCCTTCTCTATCCATGTCCCCAATATACCTATCTCACCCAGTTGCTGTGAGGAAAACATTTTTTAAAATTCTCATATATTATTTGAGTTATTATTACATACTTTGGTACTTCAAACTATCTTCAAGACTTACTGTGACCCCAAAATGGATTATCCTGTGACCAGTCTGGTTGGAGCTCCTCTGAACTTAGCTTTCTTGTACTCTATGTCTTTTTAGCTTGGAGGGGCCTGCCAGAGCTTGAGCTGTAAGCACAGCCTTGGAGAACACAGTGTTGCCTTCATGACATGATTAAAACATAGGAAGAGGACTTCAGTGGAGTTGTTATGTTTTTGTCAAGTTTGGTGAAACAAACTGGATCTAAGGCTTCTTACTTCCTATAAAAATAATTTTCCTGCCATCCCTTCCTCTCTCTGAAGAAGGGAGCCTTGACTTGTACTGATAATAGTGGCCTCAGGGACAATAGGTCAAGCAGTTAAAGTCGTGAAAATGCCTCATAAACCCCATTTACTCCAGGATGAGAAAAGCCTTATATGTGTTACTTTACCAACAGTGTAATTCTAAATGAGCCTTTCCCTCTCATTAGTTGACATTTGCTCAGTTGTTATCTTGCTTACTGTGAAGTCCAGAGGAAAATGGATACTTATTTCTTAACCATGATGGGGCCTTTTTATTTAGTTCCATCTTTTTTCTTGACACCCCTACTCTCCTTGAAAGGAGCTATTACTTAGAAGTATTACTGCCCTGGGTTTCTAATTAAGAAAAGATAATTCCTGTGATTATTGTAATCTCCTTGTCCATCCTTCATATAGCATCGAAACAGCAATTTCTTTAGAGGTGCTAACCTCTCTTATTCCTCTCTATAAACACACCACAGCAAAGTGCTTTACATAAGTTGACATGTCTGTTTGACATGACTGTCTGTGGGCTTACTATGAGCCCCCAAATGTCTTGGAATTTGGAGCACAGCTACTGGAGATAACATGGCTGAGTCACATCATTCTCTTGTGCCTTCTAACAGAAAGGCATTGTGAAATTTCATGTATTTAAAAGCACTTTGACCCTTTAGACCAATACCCTCTGACCCAGAAATCCTACTACTAGGCATATACTATAAGGAAGTAACTGATAAAAAGAAGGGTCCTCATATAAACGAAAATATTTATAGCAACATCCTTTTTGGTAGTAGGAAAGAACTGGAAACAAAGTGGGTGCTTCTTGGTTGAAGAGTAGTCCCACAAACTGTGGGTACATTAATATAATGGAATATTATTGTATCATAAGAAATTATGAATATGAATATAGAGAAACATGGGAAACCTTATATGCACTGATGCAAAGTGAAGTAAGCAACAAAAAGAAAAACATATATACGCACAACACTATGACAGTGTAAGTGAAAAGAGCAACAAGATCAGAGAAACTGAATGACATAAAATGACTATGACCATACTTTGGCCCTTAAAAGAGATATGAGGATGTACCTCCTTTCTTTCTTTGTAGAGGCTGAGAATTCTAGGTATGAAATACTGCATACATATATAATGTCTGACTTTTTCAGTGTATTAGCTAGTTCCACTGAACTGTTCTCTCCCCTTCCCCCATTCTTTCCCCCTCCACTATTAAAGGATGGCTCTTTGAGAAGGGGTGGAGAGAATATGTTGGGTAAGGGAAGTCATATAAAAAACTAGATTGACTGGAAAACATTTTTAGCCTTAAAATATGTATGTGTGTATACATATGGGTATATGTAAAATGTGTGTATGTATATCTGTATATGTGTATCCTATCTATCTATCTATCTATCTCTCTACCCATCTCTTGAGTGCTTAGTAAACATGTTGAGCACTAAGGTAAGCCCAGAAAACAGAATTTTCTTTCCTTCTAGGGACTATTTCGTAGTGTGGGATAGGTGCTCACATCTCCTTAGCTACCCTGCTCATAAAGTCAGGAAAGTAATTCCAGCCCTATTTAACTCATCAAGACTGGGAGAACAAAGAGAAATTTTGTAACAAGGGACTTGGGAAAGCTTCATGAAAGAACGCTGAAACATTGTTATTATTGTAATTACAAACTTTCGCGCGGTCTGGTGTTACCTTTCTCTGGTGTCTCTTCGGCCTTTGCCTCCTGCCCTGGAGCCCTGTCCAGCCCTGTCCTTGCTGTCGTATCTTCTCCGAGCCCTAAGAACTGCAGGTGGGGCTCCTGCTAAGATTGCACAGAATAAGGGCCCAGGACCCTCAAAGGGACCCCAGGGGCTAGGCTTTGCATGCGCTGGGGCTTTCTGCATTGGAAGGGTCCCCCAAGTCTGCTTTGACGGCAGGCTGTTTCGGGATAAGGGGTTGGGGTACCCTGCACAAGTAGTTCCTGGAACTGAGAACTGCAATGTAACTGCATGGAAGTGACATTGCTAGAAAGGGGGGACTTGGGGCCGCAGTGCCTCTGACCGACAGGCAGCTCCCACTGAGGCAGGTGCGGAAGTGCACGGGCTCGGAGCCCGTCTTGCAGACTCCAGGAGGGGGTCTTCCCGGAGTCTGGAAGTGGGGGGTCGGAACGGAGGCAGTCGGGGCTGGGTCGGGACAGGCGGGGGGCGGGGAGGAGGCGTGCGGGAGGCGGGGCGGAGGAGGCAGGAGCCCCCGGGATCCTCCGGCCCAGCTCGGGCCCCAGCTCTCCGCGGCCGCCGCACGGGGCTGCCATCCTCCCATCCTCCGGCGGCCACCGAAGGGTAGCCTCTCGCTCTGCCCACCCGCAGCAGGGACCGCGGCGGCCGGGACTAGTGGCGCTTCCGACCGCTTTCCCTCGCCTCGCCAGGCTTCAGAGCTCCGCGCCCGCCCTCTCGCACGCCCCCCTCCTTGTCTCCGAGAGGGCCGACTTCGGGGGTCCCCCCGGGGCAGGGTCGCGTCCCTCCGGACGGAAAAGAGCGCGGGCTTTCCCTGTCTAACCTCCCTCCACCGCGAAAGGACACACTCGGGGTCGGGGGTCGCCAGCCCCTGCCCCAGCCAGCGGAGCCACGGGAGGCTCCGGGGCCATCTGCGGGTGCCTGGGTTCCTCGGAGCGGGCGCGATCGCGCACGCCTGCTTCCCAGCCTTCTCCCCCAGCTCCCGGGGCTCGGATGAGGAGCTCTGCGCGGCGGGAGGCGGACCGGGCGGAGCAGTGAGCCGAGGGAGTGGGGAGGGGGGGCTGTGCTCGGTGGCCCCCTTCCTGGCCCAGCTGGGGCAGTGAGTGGGGTATCTCCTGCCTGTCTCTGCCGCCTGCTTCAGAGGGGGTGGGGACAGAGATCCCCCACCCCCTTACCCCCTACTGCCACCCGGGCTGGAGGAAGGAGCCCTTCCGAGGGGGGGAGGGGAACCTTGCGAGCCTCGAGAGGACGGAGCCGGACATGCAGGTAAGAGCTCGGCGGGGCTTCCAGCTTTGGGAAAGAGAGGATGGGAGGAGGGCACGAAGGAAAAGCAACAGGCGTCCTCCCTTTGCTAAACTTACCCAAACTGCCCCTTTTACAGAGGTTTCTGCCCCCTCTGCGCCGCCGCCGCCGCCCCCCTTCCACCCCCACCTCAGTTCGGTCGGGGTGGGGTGGGAGGGGAGGGAGGGTGCCTTCTCTCTGAAGTCCGGCTCCTTTTGGCTCACTTTGTACCTTTAGAATACAGGGCTGTCTTTCTCTAAGGACGTGGTCAAGGAAAGCGGGGAAAGTGAGCAGAACTCCAGCGGCTCCGCGAGCTCGGGAGTTCTTTATGAGCGAGGCTTTGTCGGGGATCGGGGAGCCCTGGTCAGCAGGCCAGTTAAACCCCCAACTCTAGCGGGTGGGGGATGATAGATTTGGGGGGGGGTGTAGCAAAGAGGCTGAGAAAGTCTATCAGCTGTATCTTAGACTCATCTAAGAAACAAAGCTGGACGGAGCTGCCTGTGTGGGAGAGGGGCAAAGCTCCCTCCCTCTCTGGCCCTGCCTGCTGGCTTTATTTAGCTTTGTTGTAACGTTCGAGAGCATACTAACTCGTGGAATAGTCAGGTAGGGGATAAGGTTTCCCAGCCAGCCAGCCACTAGCCTCCTAAGGACTCCCTCCCACTTGGGTTGCTCTGGAGTTTCACTTGGGGCTCTCTTATGCCCTATGCTGACCTAGCTTACTCCTAGGCAATAACGGGGTTGCTTGGAAAGGGTCTGCCACCTGGGTATGACACACTCATTGAAAGAATTGGCTTCACGATTACCATCTCTTCCAAACTGACTGGAGAAAACGTTAGCCTTACCATCAATCAATCTATAAGCAATTTTTAAGGAGTTATTACATATATGTTCCAGGCACTAGGTTTATTATTGGGGATAAAAAATAAAAACAAGACACTTTCTGGTCTCAAGGATCTTACGTGTAGGAGTATGTGAGATTGAAAATGGATGTGTGTGTGTGTGTGTGTGTGTGTGTGTGTGTGTGTGTACGTACAAGCATACACAGTAGATACAAGGTAACCTTGGAGAGACGGAATTAGCACCAATCCGAAAAGGTATACTGCCTAAAGTAGTACTTGAGATTCTAAGAGACAGAATTCCAAGAGGAAAGAGAGTCTTCCAGGCATGGAAGACAGATAGATCGTGCAGAGGTCCATTGAATCTGTGCACAGGTTTTTCAATGGCTTCTTTAAACTTTAGCTACCCATTCTTTGCCTGTGCATACCACATCAAGATAGGGAAGAAGAATATATGTGGTTTTTCTTTCTAGTTCCACTAGTTTGGAAACCAAATTCCTGCTCAAACCCAAGGAACCCTGAATATGGGATTCAAGTTTTCTCTATTTGCTTCCCACTTCCCTACACCTTTACAAAATATGCAGCATCCATATAGAAGGGGAGTGGGAAATGACTTGTGTTTCTAATACATTCATTCTGTGGGACTTCAGGGGAATTATGCCAAGAACCCTATAGTTAGCTAATGCCAAGCTTCTTATATAGTCTCATTCTCCCTATCACCCTGGGAGAAAATTCCCAGGTAATTACGAATCCATTTTACCAAGAGGGAAACAGGCTCCTGGGAGAGAAATGATTGGCCCAAGGTCATCCAATGAATCCTAGACCACATTTACAACTACTTTCAATTGCTACCAACCTGGGCAGAATTTCAACCTGATACATAGAAGAGAGGCTCAGGCTCATGTTACCAGTCTCCTGAACTGCTCCATCTCCTGAGGAATGTGCCTGTTTGACAGAGCTGTGGAGAGATGATCAGTCCCTCCGTGCCATGGACGCAGGTGCAGAAAAGGCTGGGGACAGCTGTGCACTTTCACGTTCCTGGATAAATACCAACATTCTCACGTGCATGGGCAAAACCACATTGTGTCCCACCTTCTTTGGCTAGCACTAAATAATGTGTGTGCCCACTTCTGCCTATACATTTCCCAGCAATCTGAGTGCTCTTTCCTACATTTGCTCACAACCATCCATACACACTTTTGAGCATAGGCTTATTTTGCCCATGGAGATTGAATTTAAGAAGGCTAAAGCATTCATGACTTGACTGTCAGACTTACTTAACACTTTACTTAACACTGAGTCTTCCCCATGCTTTCGTCTACAACAGATTACCAGCAAACAAACATCATTGGAAATGGAAAGATGGTATTCTTCAATTTGAAAATTTCACCCATTCTGCTGTCCATCTATGGGCAGTTTTTGTGGTCATTACTAGCAAGAGGGAAAGAGAGGATTCCTCATCTCAAGAAAAGACAACTCTGAGAGAAAGTATATCTGTTTGTACAGTTATTGAGGGGATGGTAATAAACTGAGATAGGGGCTCTTTATTGAGGTTTCAAATGTAGAAACCCAGAGAAAGAATTGGTGTTGGACACTAATAGTATGAAGGTGAAATTTATACCAGGTAGAGACTATAGGTGATATGGAAATGATATATGCGATAAATTACTGAAAGTCAAAATCCAAGTCCTTTTTTCTTTTTTGCTACTTAAAGAAATTAGGTGTTTTCAGGGGGAAATATTGTGGGGGTCTGCCTGCCAATCGGGAGCAAGAGCCAAACCTGGCCCCTTTCCATCTATAGATTTCCTGTATTCCCAGGCTATCATTTTGTGTATGTGCGTGTGTGTGTGTGTGTGTGTGTGTATGTGTGTGTTTGCCCAGGAATTTGAAACCAGTCTCCTAGTTCATTTGGTGGTTGTAATATTATCTCAAAGTATCTCTTATTGACTTATTGAACAACCCTTTTGGGGGCCTTTTCCCCCTACTATTTCCAACATGCAAAAGTTAAAGGGACACTGCCAAATTATTGCAAGTCATATATTACAAAAGGAAATAGGAATGCTCTTCACCTGCATAATTCACACTCTTTCTGATAATGCCCACTGAAAAAAAAAACCCTGTCATTTATTTTTCACATTGTTATGATTCTGCCACTGTCTCAATAAGGTCTACTTCCTTTTTCCATGGTTCAGAGGGCAAGAGCTCTAGTCTAATCTGATTCTTGTCTCTTTCTCTTTCCCTCTCCCCCTTCCCTTTCCTTCTCTCTGTCTCTCTCTTCCGCCTTTCTCTTTTATTCATTCAGTCATTCATTTATTGTGACAGTAATTTCTGTTGCTTTTAAGATTCCCCAATGCCTAGTACCTCTAAGTTTGGATCTACAACACATTAGTAGACATTTATATGGAATTATAATTTTTTATCACTAAAATGAAAACCAATCAAGTGAAACAAAACTGTCCTAAACCCATTTAAGAGATTTTGTTTTTGTCTTTTGCTTTTAAAAAGGGCTTAACTATCCTCTGAACTTGGGGTCAGAAAACCTGGGCTCCATGTCTGTAGTGTAGTAGAGAGAGCCCTGAACTGGGAGTCTGAGGATCTGGCTCCACCAGTTACTGACTGTGTCCCCTTGACAAGTCATTTCACTTTTCCGAACTTTAACGTAGTCATCTGTTTAAAAAAAAGTACTTATCCCACTCCAGTCCCAGGGCTGTTGGGAGAATCAAATGAGATAATGTATGTAAAGTGCTTTGTGAGGTGGTTTACAGAGCCCCAGATAAGTGGTCGCTATTTTTCTTCTTTACCATTCATTGTATCACTCCTGGGATTGAAACCAGGAATCCAGTGTTCATAGTTCTGGAGCTATAATATCTTTCTTGTGTCTAGGCGTAAATATTAGATCCTCATAGGACCTCAAGAGTTGAAGAAATGAACCCCCTCCCCCAGAAAAAACCCCAACCCAGATTTAGCTATATAAAATTTATTCTGTGGGAAGGGGTTGTAGTGAGGGCGCAATATAGAACTGTCACTTTTTGGTGTAGCATCTCCCCATCTCTACTTGGCATTTATATTTTTTTTCTTAAGGACTCTCATCTTTAGTTTTTTTTGATTTCTGCAAACTGGATTTTACCTTCTGAACAGGAAACCCAAGAATGATTGAGGATCAGCACAATGATGAAACTGAAAAGATGTTGGCTCCTAGAACCCCAAAACTGGAAGGAACCTCGGCGCTTATCTAGTCTGACTTGTTAACTAGGATCTCTTTTATGATAATTCTGACACAAAATTATCTAATTCTCCCTTGAAGACCTGTAGAAATATACTTCTTGAGGCAACCTTTGGCCTTTTGGGGAAGTCTTAATTGTTAGGATTCTTTTTCTTCACAGGATTATAGATTTAGAACTAGAAAGGGACCTTTAAGGTCATCTAGTCCATCTAGTTCATTTTATAGGTCAGGAAACTGAAGTCCAAAGAGAAGTGACTTGATTAAGATCACATAGATATTAGAAGATAGTTTTCAAACCCAGGTTCCCTACCTTAAAATCCAGTGTTTTCTTTCCACCGCAACACTTTGTCTCTCTGTTGAGCCAAAGTCTACCTTCCTCTTACTTCCACTCTTTGCTTCTGCTTCTGCCTTCTGTGGTCAAGTAAACAGTCCATTTCCTCTTCCACCTGGCAGCCCCAGACACTTCACATGATCCTAGAATTGGAATGGACATCAGAGGTCATCAAGGGCAGCCTCTGTCTGACAAGAATCCCCTTTACTATACCTAACAAGTGGTCAGTCAACTTTTGTGTGAAGGTTTTCAGTGAGAGGGACTCTATTACTTCCCAAGATAGCCTGCTTCACTTCAATTAAGAAGTTTTTCCTTACATCAAGGTCACATTTTTTTATTTTTACCCCTTTTCCCTGGGGAAAAATCAATATTCTCCATTCCTTCATTAAGATCCCCCCCTCCCCCCCCCCCGTCTCAAGTCTTCCCTTCTCTAAGAAAAATATCTTGGGTTCCTTCAACTGACTCTCATTCCTTATACAGCATGAATGAAATGTCCTTCAACCCCCTGCTTGTCCTCCTCTGAAAACCCTCCAGCTCATCAATGTGTCCTTCCTAAAATGTGGGATTGTTACCTCCCTGATTTCTCATAATGAGACCCAAGATTGAGTTTAGCTGCCACATATGTCATCATAT
Organism: Potorous gilbertii; assembly: GCA_028658325.1. Taxonomy (NCBI): domain Eukaryota; kingdom Metazoa; phylum Chordata; class Mammalia; order Diprotodontia; family Potoroidae; genus Potorous; species Potorous gilbertii. The sequence continues at coordinate 162,995,871 of CM053770.1, forward strand.
GTCACACTTTTGACTTGTCTGAGCATGCACTCTACTGATGTAGATCATTTTGTCCATTGTAGAAAGCAATGTATTGGCAGGATCTCTGAAAACTGACATAATTTGGTACAAATCCAAACATTTCTCTTCACAGTGGGAGCTCTATTGGAACTGCTTCTGAAGTCCCAGGCACCAACTCAAGTTGGTAATTCCTCTGCTCTGAACCAAGCTTTTTAAGCTCTGAGCTGCCTATGTTGACCTGACTAAATTTAAACCTTCTACACCCACCTCCTCCATCCCTATTTGACCCACTCACTCATTGCTTAACCACCAGGCTAGCTGCTTCTGCATCACTTCCTGATTTCATGGCCACTGTGGTTTGCAATTTGGTTTCCCTGTGATGCCTGAGTCTTCTCCTAAACTTTCTAAAGATGATATTTTTCCTCCTTAATCTTCTCCTCCTCAGTGTCTCCCTCCTTCCTCCTGACTAATTTGCAGACAGATGTGTAGTGCCTGAAAATTTGAGGTTCTGCAGGGTCAGGTTTTCCTGGCCTTTTTCTCTGATAATGCCAAATGTAATGAAGTAAGAATTGAAAGACCTTCACAGCAACTCAGCCTGCCAACTAGAATGGAACTTCATTTGTCTTTACCAAATAGAGCTATGTGGGCAGAACCAGATAGGAAGGCTACCTCTTCTGGGAAAGAACACATGCAATCCTTAAAGGAACAGTGGTGTTTTCCTTATCTTTCTATTCTCATATTTTTAATACTCCAGAAGATATTTAACCTACTGGTTTGGAGCATTCCACAGTTTATTCTACTAAATTTTTCTCTAGTAGTTTGTGTTTTGGGGACATTGTTTTGAAAAAGTCTTGGATGGGGCGTCAGTAGACCTAAGAGGTCTTGCCTCTCCTGTCACTAGGGATTATATTTTACATCTATACAGTGATTCCTTAGAAACTACCCTGTGAGATAGGCTTGAGAACAGTATTACCCCCAGTTTTACAGTAGAAGAAGCAGGCTCTTAGAGAAGATAAGTGACTTGCCTGTGGTAGCATGGCACTTCCTACTATACCACATTCCCTTCCCATTGATTGTGACCTTAAGCAAGTTACTCCCTGTCTCCAGGCCTCATGTACAAAAATGACAGGGTTGTACTAGATTATCTCTAATGTGACTTACACCTAAAATTTTTGGCAATTCTAAATATTACACAAACACACACACACACACACACACACACACATACACACCCATTCTGTTTCTGAAACCTCTTAGTGGTTTAACAGAGATGGGAGATAAGGAACCAAGCAAATAAAAGGGCAAGAGGGAGGAGTGTCCCCCCACCCATGTCTACATACACCACCACCACCCTCCTCAGGGCTAGAGAGGGCTCTTCCCTCCTCCATGCTTTCACAGAGTTACTGTTTTCTCCAATCTGGTTCTTCCAGGCCGTGGTCTGTGGTTGAGCTCCAGAAGCTGGGCTCTGACTCTCTGGTCTGGCCTGGGAGCCTCTGTGGTTAGTTAGCATCCTGAGGTTTGTGATGAAGCTCTGTCTATAGCTGTGGGTGACCTCCTGGTTGGTGCCTGCCTTCTTTCCCTCTGTGAGGGACCCAGTTTTGGTTCCCAGGCTGCTTTATAACCCTCACTTTGTGCAGCTTCAGAGAGATGGGGTAGCCTTAAGTACTGAAAGGGAGACTGCATTATGGGTTCTTCTTGCCTAACTTAAAGGGGCTAAGAGTTGATTTACTGAATTGTCTTGAAGAGACAGCAGTACTTGATATAGCTGAAGGGAACTGGGTTGGTTTTTTTTTTGTAATTAACAAATTCACTCCTGGTGCCAGCCATCCCCCTCTCCCCCTCCACTAAGTAATTTTATAGTCATGTATTCATTCTCAGTTGTGAGATTTGATCAAAGTCATCCTGAGGGGAGTGGAATATGATAGTAAAGCCTCTCAGATAAGTCTGACGAGTATGCTCACTCCTGATCCTTGCCCTCTTTGTTTGGGGCTCTGCTGGATGATAAGAGAGGCAAAACTTGAAGCTTAAACCAGTGCACCTCAGGGACCTTATTTATACCCTAAGAAACAATCCAGATGTCTGCATCTCAACATTGCTGGTGCTGTGTTACCACTGAATAGTGATGGTGTGGAACCTCTTATCCTTTGAGCCTTCTTTTGCTTTTTCAACTAGGCTGGATTTAGTAAAAAGAAAGGCAAAAGTCTGAATGAGGCCAGTGCATTCATATCTTTTTTCCTGTTTAAAAATTCTGGCTTTCTGCCCCTCTGTTCTTGAAAAGACATACCCTGCTTTCTAAGAGGATAGAATAAGATAGTCTCTCCCCTAAGTCATTTTTTTTTCAGGTAAGAACTTCACACACTGATTGAGAAGTTTCTCTTGGGAGCTGTTTGGGTAATGAGTGTTTAGGGCTCCAAAGACTATATTGATTTAAGATCTATAGACTTAAATCACTTGATTCAGAGTTCGAAGACAGTGTATACATAGAAGGCAGCGTGGTACAGAGTACCTGCCCTGGAGTCAGAGAACTGGGGTTCAAATCCTACACTAATTGTATGACCTTGAACCTCTATCGACTTCAGTGTTCTATCTGTAAGATGAGGGAATTTGGCTAGTTGACTTCTGTGAAAGGCAAACTGAAAGGCAAGTGTCTGGTAATGTTTCCTAATGTCTTTAATCAATGGCTCAGAACTCATTCTGGATTCACCTGGGCGGGATTCAATTTTTGAGACTTCCAAACAAATTACTATGGCTCATATCCAACTTAGGGTTTCTCTTGGGAACATGAAAATCTAGCTCTTGTCTCAGTTTGCCCCAAAAGAAAAATGGCCCCCATGCAAACACACAAATTAACAAGACAGTATATGCAGGACATGTTATGTTTAACCTAACAACGACAAAAATGCAAGGGACTTCACCAAGAAAAAGTCAAGAAACTTTTGTCCTCTAATGAACTGACTTTCCATAGGGATCCTACGATTCATAGTATCAGCAGAGAGATGAGTCCATGTGGTTTTCTTCCAAGTTTTAGTTCCTTCTTTCCTAGCATACTCTTGGGCATGCACAGGACTTCTTCTTGGAACTCAATCCATCTCAACTCTGTGTCTGCTTGTTGGGTGATTCTCTGTTTCCCTCCTATTGCTAGATCTGTCTATTGCTGTGCTATCTCTGATTTTTGCTTTCTGTGGTGGGTGGGAGTATCTTCTTACTGGTCTCTATCTCCTTTTAAAGAGTAAGTCCCAGTACAAGAAATGATAAGCAGGATGATTTCAGAAAAATCCTAGAAAGACTTACATAAACTGATGCAAAATGAAGTGAGCCGAACAATATTGTATGATAAAGAAGTGTAAATGACTTAGCTATTCTCAGCAATACAATGATCCAAGATCATCCCAAAGGACTCAGGATGAAACATGCTATATGCCCCCAAAGAAAGAACTGCTATTGTCTGAATACTGATGGAAGCATACTATTTTTCACTTTTCTTCCTTCCTCTCTCCCTCCCTCCTTCCCTTGTTCTTTCATTCCTTCCATCTTTCCTTCCTTCCCTTTTTTCTTTCTTTCTCTCTTTCTTTTTGAGTCTTAAACAAAATGACTCATATGGAAATGTTTCACATGATTGCACATGTAGAACTTATATTGAATTGCTTATAGTCTCAGGAAGGAAGGTGGGAGGGGGAGAGGAGAGAAATGGATAGAATTTGAACTTAGAACTTTTAAAAATGTTAAAAATTGTTTAACATGTAACTAGGGAAAAAATAAAATGTTATTTAAAAAAATAAAAACTAAGCTCCAGGATCAGCTAAGAAATGGGAACTTCATCTTTAATACTAGAACAATGGTTATAAGTACTTAGAACAAGTCAACTGTATACTTTGTCCAGGGAATTTCACTCCTGGAGCTTAGGACTCCTCTGGATCATGTTTAGGTTTGTCTACTATACATGTCCAGAAAATATAGATCTTATGTGTTTAAATGGTATGAAGGATAGAGTGTTGGACTGGAATTCAGGAAAACCTAAGTTTAAATCCTATCTCAGATACTATCTGTTTGACCCGTCAGCCTCAGTTTTCTCATATGGCTATAATAATAGCACCCTCCTCATAGGCTTGTTGTGAGAATCAAATGAATTAACATAACTAAAGTGTTTTACAAATCTTAAAGTGGTATATAATTGGTAACTTTTATTATTACGTGACAGATTATGGCCATGAAATGCTCTTAGCTTCTTGAAGGAAAAGTATTATGTAAAAGTGAAGGTTTGTTATATGAAGCAAGTGTTATTTTTGACCATGTAGTATACTAGTACTATTCCCCAAACCATCCTCGAGCATTTCAGTCAGAAATCCAGTGCTCTGCTCTTTTTGTGATCTCAAAGTGAAGTGGAAATGCTAAGAGCAGCTCCTTTTCACAAAGAGATTAGGGGTCCTTGTGTTCACCCACTAAGGATGCCATATTGTTAGGGAATTTGGTTTTCTTCCCTATAAGAATAGCTTATTTTGCCATATGTTTATGTACACGCACATACATATACATATATATGTATGCATACATATGTATCTATCATATTTGTCCCCAAAGTATACACCATTCATCCCCTTCTCCTCACATTCTTTTAAAAAGGGCCACATTATTAGGGAATAAGTACATATATGCATGATCAATTATCCATCACATTGGATTTGATTTGATGCTGGAGCTATGTTTCTCTCTCTCTCTCTCTCTCTCTCCCCCTCCCTTTCTTCTCCTCTCTGTCTCCCTCCCTCTCTCTTTCTTTCCTCTCTCTCTTTCTCACCGTGTCTTTCTTCTTTCTATTTCTTCCTCTCTCTGTGTTCCTCCCTCTCTCCTCTCTTATGTTCTCTCTCTCTCCCTCTCCCTTTCCCTGTCCCTTCCTCTTTCTCTCTCCCTGTCTCTATCTCTGTCTGTCTGTCTGGCTATCTCTACATTTCCCTTTCTCCCACCCTGCCCATATGTCTGTGTATGGATTCATATCATAAATGAAGTCTGTCCTTTGATGAGTCAAGATTGGCTGTCTAGGCAAAGACTGTCCCTGTGATGATTCTCTCTTCTTGCTTCATGAGCTCTAGTTCTGTTGGGCTATTGCTTTAAACTATGCCTAGAGAAGTTTTAGGAGTGTTTCTCCTACTCAAATTGGTGTAGTAACCTTATTTTAGTAATTTTTACTCTAATAACCATCTCTTTAGTCTCATATAGTTTTCTCTTTCTTTTCTTTCCCGCTGTCACCACTGTAGTGGATATTTTTATTACATTCTACCCAGTATCAGGATTTATAAATTTACAGCTGGAATAGACTTGGGAGATCAGAGGGTGAAAGACTTTAGATCTGAAAGAGGTTTTAGAGGTTATCAGTGGTTCCTCATTTTACAGATCAGGAAACAGATCTAGAGAAATTAAGTGACTTGTCACCAGGAAGGAGCAGAGCCAGGATGCAAACCCAGGGCTTATTTTGTTGTTCGGTTGTTTCAATCATATCTGACTCTTTGTGACCCCATTTGGGGTTTTCCCGTCAAAGATACTGGAGTGGTTTGCCATTTCTTTCTCTAGCTCATTTTACAGATGAGGAAACTGAGGCAAACAGGGTTAAGTGACTTGCCCATAGTCACACAGCTAGTAAGTATCTAAGGTCGATTTGAATTCAGGAAGATGAGTCTTCCTAGAAGATTAATCTCCCTAAAGTCACATTTTGATTGTGAATTAAAACCTTTAGTGGTATATGTAAAAAAGTACTGCAGAAATTCCTCAGTCTGGCATTTGCAACCTTCCACAATCTGGCCCCCACTGCCTTTCTGGTCTTCTTTTCCATTACATACTAGGCATATCCCACTATCCAGCCAAACTGAACTATATATGTTGTTCCCTGAATATATTACAAGTTTTACTCCTTCTCTGCCTTTGCTTACTTTCTTCCCTTGACCTACTGCTTCTTCTATTTCTCAGATCCTTCTGATATGCTATGTATCTTTCAAGAACCAGTTCAAGTGTTACCTTTTCCATAGAGTCTTCCCTGATTAAACCTTTATTACATTCTCCCATAAAATATAACTTTATAATTATTATATTACACAAGAGAAAGAAAAGACTATTTGTATAGAAATTGGAATAAAAAATGTCCATAATCCTCATGAACCTGAGAAGCAAACAAAAAACAAATAGCAATGATTAAACAGGAATTTCTTTTCATGAAATGAAATGGGGAAAAACCCCATATTGTCAGCACACTTTCCAAAGATTTCATTTTCTACTTTCAAAAAAGAGAAAACCCTTTTTCTTTTCAGTTTCTACAGATAGTTGGTGGAGGGCTTTATTATGATTTATAAATGCTTGCAATGAAAAGAAGGCAACATAGGTTCTCATAGAATGGGATCAATATGGAAAACTAATTACCTCCAAGTTGCCACAAATTTTCATGAATATGGAAAGAGGGTAAATCAGGAATGAATGACAAATGAATGACAGCAATATAATATTTAAGAATTCTAGAAATCCTCTTAATAACAAGGGTTCCATCATTACTTAAAGAGGCAAAGAGCCTTGGTTCTGTTGAGGACCTTTCTACTGCATGCACACTATTTTTGTGCTCTCCGTAGGTGGCAATGATGCTCTTTTACAACAGTTCATTTTTATATGTTTCTTCACTCTTGTTTTTGAACTTCAAAGTTTCTCCACAGCTCTGGTATTTTCATGAGGAATGCTCAGAAGTCCTTTACTTCGTTAAAGTTCCCTGGTAGGATTATACCCAGTTTTACTGGGTAAATTCCTCTTGGTTGTTAAGTCTATATCTTTTGCTTTCTAGAACATTGTGTTCCAAGGTCATTGCTCCTTAATAGTTGTGGCTGCTAAATTGTGGATGATACTGACTGTGGCTCCTTAGTACTTGAATTCTTTCTTTCTGGCTGCTTGCATTATTTTTCCTTTGATCTGGAACCTCTGGATTTTGGCTCTAGTGTTCCTGGGAGTTTTCATTTTAAAGTTTCTTTCAATGGGTTACTGGTAGATTCTTTCTATTTCCTCTTTGTCCTCAGGTTCAAAGAAATCTGAGCAGTTTTCTTTGAATATTTCTTGATATAGGATGTCTAGGCTCTTTTTTTTTTATTATGATATTCAGAGAGTCCAGTGATTTCCTTCTTGATCTTTTTTTCTAGGTCAGTTATTTTTGTTATTAGATACCTTATATCTTCATCTTCTTTTAGTCTTTTATCTTTGTTTTAATATTTCACATTGGCTCCTGGAGTCACCGGCTTCTACTTGGTCTATTCCAATTTTCAGGAATTACTTGGGTAAATTTTTATACATTTTTTGCCAAGTTGTTAATTCCCTTTCTAATTCTTTCTCCCATAGCTTTCATTTTTTTCCAGGTTTTCCTCAAACACTCTCATTTCATTCATAAAAAAATTTAAAATCTTTAAAAAAAACTCTTGCTTCATCTCCTCTAGGAATTCTAGTTAAATTTGTGCCCAAACTGTTTTTCTCTGAGGCTTCACTTCTAGATGTTTTAGAGTCCTTATTCTCTTTTGTGTTTGTGTCTTGAGCATCTCTGCCATCAAAATGCTTCATCATGGTGTGATTCTTTTTTTGTTTGCTCATTCTTCCATCCTACTTTCTGACTTAGGACTTGATGTTAGCGCTGGACTCTGCCACACTGCTGAAGGGAAGATCTGGGCTCGTCCTGTTGCTGCTTTCTTGGAGATATTTAGTACTATTGTTATTCCAGTGTCTCAATGACAAGCTGGAGAATTGCATGCTATCAGTGCTCCTAAAGGCTCTCTGATCCAGGGGTGATCACTGACCTTCTGACCTTAGCTCTGCAAATTCCTGACTTTGCTTTGGGTCTGGGCAAGAATAATTCTGCTATATTCCACTTCAGTCAGCCAGCTGGAAAGCTCTTTTGTTCAAAATACAAGAATTATAGGATCTCCTTTGGTCTGGGTTTTGTGCCTCAGCTATTCCTCTGAAGGCTATGTTAGATGCTGTAAGTGTGAGACCCAGCTCTGAGCGTATGGTGTGAGTCACACCATTGCAGATGTGGGCTTCTGAACTTCCCCCCTTTTTTAAATATAAAGACCAGGGCCTCCCTATCTGGAAAAAGCAACGCTACTCACTGTCCTTTTCTCCCTCCTCTCTGAATTTGTGATCTAGGATTGGGTAGTGGGCAAAAAAGCTGCCATTTTGACACCTCTTTCCTCTGCAGTGCTCCTATATGGGTCTGGGGGTGCTCCAGTATGAGTCTGGGATCTCCCTTTATGCTGATGTGCTGGGTGCTAGAGTGCTGTACACCATGTGCTCCTACTTCAACTCTGTCCCCGGTGTTTGCAGACCTCTCAGTGTGTCTCCCTGTTATCTTGGACCACACAAAGATCTTCCTGTAAACCTTTTTCATATTTCTTCATCAGGATTCAGTGTGGTACATTTTATAAATCTGTTTGGAGGAGCTGTTGATGGCTTCCATTCTGCCAGCTATCTTGATTCTGCCTCTGCAGTCCCTTTCTCATGACACTTATCAAATATTATCTTATTAGTTCAATTCAATTATCAGTCAGTATTTGTGGTTTGAAGTAAGAATGATTTTACACACATACGCGCGCACACACACACACACACACACACACACACACACACACACATATTTGTGCTATTTCTTGGCCAGGGGAGAGAGGGTAGGGAGGGAAAAAAAAGATACATGGTAGCTTTATTATATATTTAAAAGGAATAGAAAGTTGTACTATAATAGATTTGCAGTTTTATGTTCAATTGTCTTTTTTTCCCTATTCTATTGTACTGTGGAAATGATTGTTTTATTTCTTAAATTCAGAATAAAAAAATAAAAATTTGAAAAAAGTATCAACTAGGACATATTACGCTCCTGTTATACTAGTAATTAGAGGGAGATAGCAAGTTTAGAGAAAATGGTTTCTGCGCTCAGGAATCTTACAGTCTAATAGTAGGATAGGACATAGATGATGGTGATAAAAAGTAATATTTGGTCAGTTCATTGGAATGATAAAAAATAGATTGTTATGTGAGGTTCAGCTGGGGCAATCAGGGAAGGGAGAAAGTGACATTAGAGTTGGGCTCTAAAGAATAGGTTGGAATTCAACAAGAAGAGGAAGAAAAAGGTTATTATAAACATAGGAAACAGCATTAACAAGGGGGAGAAAAACAGTAAAGCACAGGGCACATTTAAGGGAAAGACTGACTCAAGCCTAGAGTTTATAGAAGGGAATAATATGAAAAAAGGCAGGAAAAGTAAGATGGCACCAGATAATAGAGAACCTCCAGTTCCATATAAGGGAGTACAAATTTAACTTGATGGTCAGTAGGGAGTCATGGAAGATTTTTGAGCAGAGGAGTAACTTGACAAGTTCTCTACATAAGGAAGACTTGTCTATCATGAGACATGAATTTAAAGGGGAAGAAAGTGATGGTCATGAGATCATCTTCCATGAGACCATCTAAAATTGGAAGGAATCTCAGTGGTCACCTAGTCTAATCTCGCTGTATAACAGATGAGGAAACTAAAATGGGAAGGTTGGCTAGGTAGCCAATGATGGATTTATACACAAGCTAAACAAGCTTCTAAATACCTCAGAGGAGATCATATGGGCATCTCAATCATGATATAACTTAAGGTCTCAACATATGTTAATTCTTTCCTGTAAAAGGTATTATAATAATCCTGATAGGCAGTATTGAGTGCCTATGTATCACTCCCCTGGGTGTTTCCCAGAGATTGGTTACTACCTTGAAGTTCAAAACGTACTTTGTGGGCACCCACCTCCTAAAACTATAGTTCACAAGCCCTCTCTAGTCAATTCTTCCTAACAGTAGGCAGTAGCTATCACTTAGCAAAAGCATTTACTAAGATAGTAAAGTAAGAAAAATAGCTATAAAACGTTCCTCTTATTAACCTGGGGCATGCTTTCCTAAAAAAGAGACAGTATCCATAATAAGAATGTACACATTTTATACATAAAGTACAGTTGTAGTAAGGCACATATATAGGGAACATATTTAACCAAGATAACTCATGCCTGTGGTCCTCCAGGACCTTATTGTCCATTCTCTCTTCATGGAAGCCTCTCCACAGCTCAACTTTTGGTTCCCAGAGCTAACTCTCTCTTGAGGCTATTTTCAGCTCTCTTTTCTGCTGCCAGGGGTCATGTTTCTTAAAGCTGTTTCTGGTCAGTAGTGACTGACTCTCTGTGTCCAAGTCTATCTTGAGAATGTGTATTTCTGCTTTCTCAATTATACCTCAGAATGACAAAACTCTTGAACTGCTAAATGTGAGTGTCTCCTACTGAGCACCTAACTTTGTTGCTAGATGACATGGTCAATGTGGGAGAGGGGAAAAAATGTCATTCCCTTCTTTCTCTCCACCTCCTACCCCAGTATAGCTATGATGTTCTGTATCTGGATTGTCTAGGAATTATCTCACATGATAGATTTAACTCTTTTAAGGCCAACCCAAATGGTTAGACTCCCTTTCTGATTCAAACAACTTATTTGTGCTGCACAAAGGTACCACTAGGCTTGGCTACATTTTTTAGTTAATTACTGGTATTTGACCCTTAACTTTCTATGATTAGAACCTGGGCTTGGGGACCTAATCTGATCAACTGGTCAGAGACCAACTCCTCTATACATACGTACATTAGAGTAATAACAATGGAAATAGAAACAATCATACCCCATCATATCATGATAATTCTTTGAATACCATCAGATAGCAAGTAATATCTGTCTTTTCAGGGTCATTATATAATCCCTGAGGAGTGTATGGAACATTCAGGGAGGACCAGCATCTCTGGTATGAGGGCTTCCCAAGTCCTTTTCACTTATCCACCTTTGGTGTCCACCCATCCCCTAAGTCTCACTTGGGGCTCCAAGAAGCTGTAGCACATGCAGTGGCCACACCCTGGTAAACTGCCTCAGTGGATGGGCTGTCAGGTTGAGTACCAACAACATGCTTCAACCCTGTTGGTGGATATCTACCCCAAGCATGTGAAGACTTTCCCAGGGAATGAGTGGATGAGAACAGTTTGTTCCATCAGTCATAAAGGTGACTGAAGCAGGTGCTGTGGAGTTCTTACATCTTGATCAGATGTGAAAGATGCCACATTCAGTCACTGCATCCTGGGCCATGGTCACGTCTTTGCTTCTGTCCTGCCATTGGATTTCAATGACTCAGGAAGAGTGAGGTGGATGACTTTGCTGACTCTGTCTCACTTAAATCCAATTCATGAGCAATTCCTGACCTCCTCATGATGTCTTTGATCCTCTTCGAAAACTTGAGAAACAGCAGTAATTCCTGATGAGATACAATCTGATCCATGTACTTGACAAAAGTTTGACAAAACTATCTTTTGTTAATCAATAGCTTTTGACCAAAGGTAGAAGGTTCAATGGAAAGAACATTGGATTTGGAATCAAAGGATCTGGATTCAAATCCTATGTGTTACTCAGTGTCTTATAAACTGAGGTAGGATACTACATCTTTTTAATTATTATTTAGTATTTTATTTTTCCCCAGTTACATATAAAAACAATTTTAACATTTGTTTTTAAAACTTTGAGTTCCAAATTCTTTCCTTTTCTTCTCCCTCCCCCCATTGAGAAGGCAAGCAATTTGATATAGGTTATACACATGTAGATTCATGCAAAACATCCATATCCATAATAGTCATGTTGTAAAAGAAAACACAGACAAAAAAAATCTCAAGAAAAATGAAGTAAAAAAAGTATGCTTAAATCTGTATTTCAACACCATTAGTTCTTTCTCTGGGGATGGATAGTAATTTTCATCACAAATCCTTCAGAGACACTACATCTTGAGTATATCTCAATTTTATCTTCTTTAAAATGAAGCAGTTGGAAAAGGTGATTCCCCACCCTCCACTCCAAGATCCCTTCCAGCTCTAAATTTGTGATACTATAATCTAGTATCATCAGAAGTCTTATTCTTCTAATATCTTCCCACAAAGAGATGACTCAGGTGAACCAACACCTCCAAATAGATGATATTGACCAGCGCTCTGTGAACTACTCAACAGTAATGGATAGCCCAGAAATCCCTTGTGACATGTTTTCAAATTGGGAGAATTTCACTGGGTAAATAAAAGTAATATTTTTATCTTCCTTTGCTCTAATAATACTCACTCTGCATTTCCAATACAGAGAATTACTGATGACCCAGCAGACAATTTGGGCATCTTGAATTCATGGCTTGTACAGTACTTTAGTTGTTTTTATTCAGGGTTCAGCAGAGAATCCATTGTGAATCTTCCCAGTCTTCTTGTACACTGCTAGAGGGGAGGCATAAAGACCAGTAGAACTCAGTGACTATGATATTGAGTATTCCTTAACCCTCCACTGAAGACAGGGTGATTTGGGGACATTAGGGAATCTTGAAGGTAAATTATCTGTGGCCTCCTGGGTACCCTTCTGCAGGTAAAATGTCTCATTAACTAGTCTTAAGTTTCTTCCTCAAATGATCTTACCACCCTAAGAAAATAGGTGGTGTAGGGTCTAGAGCATTCTGAGTTCAAGGTTGACCTCAGATACTTACTAGCTGTGTAACCCCGGGCAAGTCACTTAGCTTCTGTCTCAGTTTTTTCATTTGTAAAATGGACATAATAATAGCACTTACTTCCTAGTGTTATGAGAATAAAATAATATTTATGGAGCACTTTGCAGACCTTAAAATGCTATTTAAATGCTAGCTATCATTATCATTCCTTGGATATCCAAGAGTCTCTAAAATCTAACCTTTCGGGATCCTCCTCCTCTCTTCCCTCCTTTCCCAATGTTTAAAGAATGGGAGCCTGTATTAGGAAGACCTGAGTTCAAATCAGGCCTCATAAATTGTTAGCTGTGTGACCCTGGGCAAGTCACTTAACCTCTGTCTGTTTCCTCATCTGTAAAAAGGCGATGATAACCGCGCCTATCTGCCGGGGTTGGTTTGAGGAACAAATAAGATAATACGTATAAAGTGCCCAGTGCTGGGCACATAGTAAGTACTATATAAATGTTAGCTATAGGTATCATAATTCACAGAGACAACAAAATTCAGGCTTATTTATATGATAGTAATAGTAACAATGATAGTATTTATACAGCATTTAAGGTTTACAAAATGCTTTATAAATATGATCTCATTTCATCCTCACAACAGCCTTGGGAGGTAGGTGCTGTTGTCACCCTCATTTGAGGAATGAGGAAACTGAGGCAAAGAGAGGTTACATGACTTACCCAGAGTCACACAGTTAGTAAGTGTCTGAGCTCAAATTTGAACTCACGTCCTCCTGATTGCAGGACCCACACTCAATCTATTGCACCACTTAACTGCCCGTAATTGCACCTCTTTGAAACATTAGTGATTGCTTTTGGTTTCCCACCATGGCACCAAACAGAACAAGCCTAACCTGTCCTCCATGTGACCGCTCCTCAAATACTTGAAGACAGGTATCATTCCTCTCCTCAGAGTATGTCTCTGATCTTAATGCTCCCTCTCTTGCACAGACACTCCCTGGAATATATTCCATTTTTGTCTCTGTCTCTATGAATCCTCATTTTCTTTCAAGACCTACTCAGTTGCTTTTATTTTATTTTTGGGGTGAAGTCTTCCTTAATCTCTTCCCCAAGCTTGCTAGTTCTCTTTCCCTTCTCAGATGACCTTTTATTTGTTTATCTGTGTGCATATTGTATGTTCACGCCCCCTTCTCCTCCAGTAGAATTTAAGTTCTCTGGACTCAGTGATTGTTCTGGGTCTTGTCTTTGTATCTTTTTGTTGGTGAATGTATAGTAAATGAAGAAAGCCTATTGAACTTGGAGCAGAATTCAAATTCCAGCTCTGTCACTACTTTGCGACCTTGAAGCTTCTCTTTGAGTATCAGGTTTCTTTATTTGTATAATAAAGTGGATAAACTGGATAACCTTTAATGTCTCTAGCATATTTAAAAAGCAAACTATTACCTAAATATTTATATTTGCCCCCATATATATATAATCTTGTTTTATGCTCACTATAACCCTGGGAGGCAGGCGCTATTATCATTCTCATTTTACAGATGAGGAAACTGAGGCAAACAGAGATTCAGTGACTTGCCCAGGCAGTTAGGTGACTCTGTGGAGAGTACTGTGAGGGGAGTCAGAAAAATCTGAGTTCAAATGTGGCCTCAGACTAGCTGCATGATCCTGGGCAAGTCACTTAACCTCTGGTTCCCTTAATCTGCTGGGGAAGAAAACGGTGAACCCCTCCAATATCTTTGCCAAGAAAACTTCATGTACAGTATAGTCCAGGGACTCACAAAGAGTCAGTCAACCAAATAACAGCATAGTCTTTATTCTGACCCATTTGTTTTTTGTCTCATGGTCATCAAAATATGATGAAACTGACTTCCAGGATCTCAGACTTACTTTCTCTATGACCCTTGAAGTCATTAAGATTTTGAGAGGATATTTGTTTATTCTCTCCACAATGGAATAAAAAATCTTCATTATTACATAGTTCCTTTCAATTGCTTAAGTGTATTTACTTTTCTAGGACTCTCTAGACTCTTGTGTTTACATTTCAAAGTATCTTCTTAGTTGGTTTTCTTTTTCATCAGAAATACTTGGAAGTCCTCCATTAAAGGTCATCTTTTTTTCCTGTAAGATTTTACTCAGCTTTGATGGGTCATGTCAAATAAGAGTCCAACATGACCGAACAATGACAACAAATATTTGTTGAACTGAATAATTTTTTTCCAATTACATGTAAAGATAGTTTTCAACATTCATTTTTGTAAGATTTTCATTTCCAGATTTTTCTTCCTTCAGCTCTCCCTTTCCGCTATCCCCAACACAGCAAGCAAGCTGATATAGGTTATACATGTACAATCATGTTAAACGTATTTCCACATCCATCAAGTTGTGAAAGAAGAATCAGAACAAAAGGGGAAAACCACAAGAAAGAAAAAAAAAGACAAAGTGAAAATAGTCTGCTTCGATCTGCATTCAGAGTCCATCAGTTCTTTCTCTGGATGTGGATAGCATTTTCCTTCCTGAGTCTTGGAATTGTCTTGGATCATGGCATTGCTGAGAAGAGCTAAGCCTTTCATCATTGATCATCACCCAATGTTGCCAATACTGTGTACAATGTTCTCTTGGTTCTGCCCAGCTCACTCAGCTTCCGTCCATGTAAGCTTTTCCAGATTTTTCTGAAATCCATTTGCTCATCCTTCCTTTTTTAAAAAAATAAATTTATTTATTTTTAGTTAACATTCACTTCCATAAGTTTTAAATTTTCTCCGCCTCCTTCCTGACCCCTCTCTCCAAGACCACATGCAATCTGATGTAGGCTCTACATATACATTCTTATTAAATATATTTTCACATTAGTCACGTTGTATGGAAGAATTAGAATGAATGGGAGGAACCATGAGAAAGAAAAAAAATAAACTAAACAAAAAAGAGAGCAAATAGTATGCTTCGATCTGCATTCATACTCCATATTTCTTTCTCTGGATGTGGATGGCATTTTCCATCATGAGTCTTTTGGGGTTGCTTTAGGTCTTTGCATTGCTGAGAAAGAGCCAAGTCTATCAAAGTCAGTCATCGCACAATGTAGCTGTTACTACATATGATGTTTTCCTGGTTCTGCTCACTTCACTCAACAGGTCTTTCTGAAGTCTGCCTGCTCATCATTTCTTATGGAACAATAGTATTCCATTACATTCATGTACCACAACTTGTTCAGCCATTCCCCAATAGATGGGCATCCCCTTAATTTCTAGTTCTTGGCCACTTCAAAAAGAGCTGCTATAAATATTTTTGTCCATATGGGTCCTTTTCTTGTTTTTATGATCTCTTTGGGGCACAGCCCTATCAATGGTATTGCTGGATCAAAGGGTATACACAGTTTTATATTGACTATAGTTCCAAATTGCTCTCCTGAATGGCTGGGTTATGAACTGAATAATTTGGAGACAATTAGATGATTTGGCAGATAGATCCCAGTCTTAGAATAAAGAGGACCTGAGTTCAAATGTGACTTCAGACACTTGCTGTGTCACCCTAGGCAAGTCACTTAACTTCTGTTTCCTCAACTGTAAAATAGGCATTATAACAGCACTTCACCTCACAGAATTGTTGTGAAGATTAAGTGAGATAATATATGTAAAGCACAAATGGTAACTGAACTGAATCATCAGTGTTTTATGAGGGTCTTGTCCTATGCTCCGGTGCTCTAAATCAATCAGTTGTTTTGCCACAGTAATCCCTACACAATAACATACAGTAACTAAAATGTGAACTAAACTCAAGGCTGCCCTATGACTGCTTTATTTTTTTAAATTAAATTTTATGTCTTTTTAAAAATAGAAATCTATTTTATCTCCTACCTATCCTTACTCAATCAAGAAAAAGAAAACCCATGTAACAAATATACATAATCAAGAAAAGTACATTTCCTCATTGGTTGTATCCCCCAAAATATGTCTCCTTCTGTACCCCGAGTCCATCACTTGTCTGTCAGGAGGTCACCAATGGCACTGCCCAGACGGTGCCCTGCAGAGTGCAGAAGCCCTGTGTAGGGTTTCATTCATTCATTCAGACTCAGGGACTGATTTACTCTATGCTCCTTTCTCCCCTAACTTCTCAACCCACTTTGCCTTGTGGTAAGAAGTATGAATTTAGTCTTCGGGACTTTGCTCCCTCAGAATACTCATTTTCTTGGAACCACCTACCTTTCTTGCTGTTATCTGTTCTTCCTCTTTGGAATTCTAAAGACCCTCTGTGATCTCACTTTTGTGTTATTATGAATTAATTAGCATTAATTTTTACTAATAGCAAGTGTTTTGAGTTTTGCAAAGCACTTTACATGTTACTGGATTTTATTTTCACAACAACTCTGTGAGATAGGTGCTGTTAATATTACTGTTTTAAGGAAACTGAGCCTGGAAGAGGTTAAATGACACACAACTAGGAGATGGTTAATGAGTGTGTAAACTGGACCGAACCGACCTCTAACCTGTGGAGCATGCCAGAGACAGGAGAATCAGGTATTAAACAGAAGTTTAATTTCAAAGTGAGGGAAACGGCTTGCAGGCAAGGAGGTAGATTAGACATATGGGCTGGGGCTCCTCGCCCCTAGTTTGGGAAACTGCTGTAGTGTGGCTGAACCTTGATTTATGTACTTGTAACTAGACAAAGATTCCAATGGTATAGTGTAGCAACAGTAGCGAAGGACAACAGCAACAGTGAAGCACCGTTGTCTAGTGACAAAATGTCTGTTCAAAGTGGTGCTTCGTGTCTGGGCCTGTTAGTGCTTACTCGAGTTCAGGGACCATCAGTTTCAGAAGGTGAACCCCAAGGATTGTTGTTATGTCAAGCTCAGGACACAACTTACTTGCTGGGCCTTAGCTCTGGAAAGCAGGGTATTTCCTAATATCTTGACAAGTGATTGAGGTGGATTTCAAGCTCAGGTCTTCCAGACTTCCAAGTCCAGCATTCTGTCCACTGCACCACCTAGTTGTCCCGGGATTACATCCCCAGGCTAAGTCCCTGAAGCTTCCCATGATCTCATCACCCCTAGAATTGGAGGAAGGGCAGGATCAAACTGTGGTATGGGAGTGTTAATAAGGGAGATACCCCTTTTAACTGAGCTGAATACAGAAATACCTTGTGTAGTAGATAGAAAGCTGGACTGGAGGCAGGAAGACCTATGTTAAAGTTCTGTCTGCTGCTGACTGGGTGAACGTCAGTTTTCTTATTTGTAAATTGCTCATCTGTAACATAGGGATCATAATTGTAGTGCCTTCTACACTGAGTTATTGTGAGGCTGTAATAAAATGCTTTAAAGCACTTTGTAAACCTTAAAGTACTGTGTAAATGTCAGCTACTGTAAGTCTTATCACTGTTACATTTTATAGCATCCCCTGTCCTCTCTACTGCAGTGATCCTATGTTTATGTGAAATGTGTTTAGTTTACCTCAAAGCTTCAGAGATCTGTGAGTCTATCAGTGTGAGGATTTCCTTTATCAGCACAAATCATAATATCCCTCTACTTGTTAGTGAACTTTTTCATATTGCTGGGGTCAAAAATAATTCATCACTTTGTAGTCAGCTCTTTGCTGGAAACCCTTATGAATTTTGGAAGGCAGGTCTTCAAATAACAGACATACAGTTTATTGCCCTGTACATATCTAAAGTCTTCCCAGCTTTCTGCCCATGGGTGTCTAGTCACATCCAGTGAGGTAGAGCATAGGACTCTGGTGGAGAATATATGCATATATTTAGAGGTGTGCTAGAACCAGCTCCAACCAGCTCCTTCCCACCTCTTGTGAAAAGAAATTGGCAAATGCTACAAATCAGGATTTGAATTCTTATTTTGTTGATTCTAAACTTCAGAAAGTGATGGAAAAAATAATGCAGATTAAACTTAAAAAGTGTCCTGCTTATTTTCCCCACAGAGAGCTGGTTGTCAAATACAAGCACATCTATGTACATGTTCCTCTTCAGATTGAAGTGAATTAAGATTAATTTAATTTTGAGAATTGCATGATAGTCCCTAAAATAATTAAAGAATCTTCTCCCTGCCCCCTGGATATTAGACAATTATGCACTTCAAATGCTACTTTAATATTCCACTTTGTGATGGATGTAGTTTTTCTCTATCTCTGAGCTGTATCTTTTGATGATGAATCTAGTTTTATGCAGTATAATATCAAGCGATGCTTGTCTGCTCTTTCTTTACATCTGTGGTTCTTTCTACCTAGACTAGATACCTTATTACCTAAGGATGTGACTTTCCAAATGGAAATAATAAATGACAATGCCTTGTGTAAGTGTATGATTTTAAGCAAATCACCCCACTGTACAGTTTGCTCATTTCTAAGTCAGGAAAAATGCTTCAAGCTCTTCAGATTAAAATTAAGGAGCGTGCAAAATACTCATGTTTGTTTCTTGCTAACCTGCTGCCCAGACTGTCTCCTATGCAATATGAGAAACACAAAATCTTCCCAAGGAGGCCTGAAAAAGAAAGAGGACCTTGGATTTGGAGTCAAAAAATCTTGAGTTGAGTCTTGGCTTTGCTACTTCTCTATACCCTGTGTTACCTTGGGCGAATTACTGACCAGTCTGGGCCTTAGCTTCCAGATATGTAAGAAGGTTGAAGTAGGTGACTTCTCATGTCTCTTCCAACTCTAGGTCCTATGATCTCATGACTCAAAGGAGTCACAATTCACAGTTTATAGAACTATCTGAAGGGCTCTTTCCACTCTAACATGATGCCCTTTAGTTTGGACTCTGAGATAGGGGATATAACACATGGTATGTGTTTGAAGATTTCTGTACCTGAGCTGGTTTGAATATATGCTTTTTAGGGTACTTCCTTATTCTTCCTGGTTTTTTTTAGCTCTCTATCTCTTGCCCATGTATACCTTCCATCAGATAGTTTTTTGATCTATAATTCGTATGTATTCTTATTATCCTACCGTCATTTCAAAACTGCAGGAACTTCTAGTCTTATCACATGTTAATACCGTAGAGCCCTGGCAAAATTCCTCTGTGAATGCTTCCCTAGAGTGGATTTTGTATCAGCCACCCCACATCATACAAGCATGGTTCAGAAATGGGACCTAGGAGGTTGTATTGTTATCTCATTTTACAGATAAAAACCAGACCCAGTAGGTGAAGTGAATTCCGTAGGGCCGTTGGCAGATCTGATTCATTCCCCTGCCTGTGTGCTCTCTCTTGGGCCAGGCTGTCTCCATTCAATCTGACTCACATTTATTATACACCAATTATGTGTGGGGCAGTGGGCCAGGTGGGAATGTAATGATGAAACATGATTCAACAAAAATTTATTCAAAGTCTACTGCTTGCAATTCACTGTGCTAGGTGCTGAAGATACAAAGAAGCAATGCAGTGTTAAGAATCTTACAGGAGACGGTATAAATATAAGACATTTTGATGTGGGAGATTAGGGAAGGTGGCACCTGACCGAATCCTTAAAACAAGACAATGATTCTGAGGAGCAAACATAAGGAGGCAGTCCATTTGAGGCATGGAAGATGATGTGTAGAAATGCATAGAGGTAGGGGGAGGGGATGTGAGTTCAGTGAACTGCTAATAATCCAATTTGTATAGAACACAAAGTACATGAATGGTAGTAATGTAAAACAAGGTTGGAAAGGTAATTTGGAGCCAGATTTTGGAGTACCTTAAACACCAGTGTAAGGAGTTTGTAATTTATCCTAGAAGCAATAAAAAAACCAAAAACTGGAAGATTTTTGAGTGGAAGAAAAACATAGTGAAACTTGTGCCTTATTCATCAATAATTATTTTAGCTTAAGGGTAGAGGATGATCAAAGAAGAAATAAGATGGAACCAGGGAAAATAATTAGATGCAGTATGTAATAGAACAGGTGAGAAGGAATGAGTACCACCCTATACTAGGGTGGTAGCCATGTAAGTGGAAAGCAGGAGATAGTTCAAGAGATACTCTGGGAGTAGATTGGGAAATACTTGCCAACTGATAGAATATGAGGAGAAGGAAGAGTAAAAGCTAACTCTAATGTTATGAACTTCACTGGCTAGGAAGATGATAGCATCTTCAATAGGGAATGGTAAATAGGGAAGGTTAGGGGACTGGATATGTTGAGTTTGAGACAGCTATGGGTCATTCATCAGAGATGTTCACTTGGTACTTGTTGATATGGAACTGAGCTCTGGAGAAAAATTGGAGTTGGATATATTTAGACTTGGGAGCCATCTGTATAGAGATAAGAATGGAATCCATGGGATTTCATGAGAAGGTCATCAAGGGAGACCATGTAGGAAGAGAAGGGAAGACAGCTCAGGACTGAGTCTTGAGAGAGAATCATGCATAGAGGGAGGAACTGGTGAACGGCAAAGGAGTTTGAAAAGTAAGGTAAGAGGAGTACCAGAAGATGGCAGTATCTTGGAAGCCAAGGAAAGAGGGCATAGGATATTTGTATTTAGGAAGAGGAAGTAGAAAATAGTGTTAAAAGTTGAAGACATGTCTACAACATTAAGGATGGTTTAAAAAGTGGGGGGAAGGGATTGGATTTAGCAGTTAATAATAGCTAAAATTTATATAGTGTGGTAAAGTTTTATAAAGTGCTTTATAAATATCTTATTTTATCTTCACAATAACACTGGGAGAAAGGTGCTATCACCATTTTAGAGATGAGGAAACTGAGGCTAAGAAAAGTTTAGTCACATAGCTAGCTGGTATATGAGGGTAGATTTGAATTCAGGTCAGCCTGATGCCAAGTTCAGCACTCTGGCCATGGCTCTTTCTTACTACTTAACAAAATGTTTTCTTAACAAAAGTCCTATGAGGTAGATAGTTTCATTGATGAGGAATCAGTGGTAAAGTGACTTGCTCAGTTACATACCTAAAAAGCATCAGGGCAGGGATTTGGAAATTTTGATTTTCTTATTGCAAATCCAGTATTTTTTCTATTATAGAGTCCTACCCTGGGCTGCTTAACAGTCACCTTCTTCCCCACCACCTCCCCCCAAAAAAGTATGCACTACATGCTTATATGTTTAATCTACAATATTGATGTTTCTTTCTTAAGTCTAGATAATCAACAAAGCAATATATCAAGCCACATTTTGTAGCTTGCCAATTTCCAAAGTGTAAATGCCCACATTTAAAATTTAACAATCAGTTCTCCAGTCAGTTTAAGATAGTCCTACCTCTTTCACAAATGGTCTCTGCCCTTGTGTAGTTTAAAATTTAGAAGCACTTCTTAATAGATGAAGTGAAAATGCCTCATAAACTGAATGAAAGTGAGGGAGGTCTAATATTCATTCTTTTGGCTGAATTTTATTAAACTTCTATTGCATTTAGTCATAATTATCCAAAGTCAAGCCATAAACTTCAGATCTTCTTAATAATAAGCTGTGTGTAAAGAATTTTGAATCTATAGGCATATGTGAGCTGTAGTAATACTGAATTGATTTTTGTTTGGAAGGGCTGAACTGAGTTTACCAACCTCATTTCACATAGACTTCTGAATTGTGATCAGTAAGAATCAAGTTTCATACATCACCAACCAAAATTGGCCCTGAGCCAGTGACATTGAGAAGACCTAGATCACATCAGTCCCCAGAGCGGTACAACTACCTCTGGCATTTTGCCTTCTAGTGCGGTTGGTTTTAGCATACATATGATTAAACCCTTGGCATTCAAACATGCTGAGTTTCACAATGAAGGTGTTCATGCTGGGTTGATTAAGGACTCTTGTCCTTTCAGCAGAGTTCACATTGGCTCTCCATAGCTCACCATGCCATGTGTGAATCAGAATTTGAGAATGCTAAATAGGCCAGTAGTGATTTATAAACTCAAGAATTCCCTAGGCATATACATGTGATGAAAAGCCACCACTTGGGTAACTTTCTGTTGCCAGGATGCAGTGGATTAGGGATTTCTGCTTGAAAGACTTTCTGGTCCTGGGACTTTAACCTTTCTCTTTTGTTTCTCTAACTGAAGGTACCCCTCCCCATCCCCCGCCTCATCTTCAGTACACTGTGGGCACCATTGTAGGATCACAGGATGTCAAAGCAGGCAGGGACCTTAGAAGTCATCTAATCAAATCCCTTCATTTCACAGATGAAGAGAATGGGACCTGCAAAGGTGAAATTGTCTCAACAAGACACAACAAATCAAAATTTAAACCAAAATTTAAATATAAAAGATTTCACTTAACTCTAAATCCCATGACCTTTCCTCGAAACTACAGAAATTATTGTAATGTGAGGGGATCCTGGGATGTGAAATATATACAGTCATAGATAAATAATCTCAGAGTTGGAAAGGACTTCAGGGGCCACCTCACCAAGAATCACTTATCCAGCCCTTGCCCAAATATGTATTGTGAGGAGGAATCCACTATCTCCTGAAGAAGCTCATTCCTTTCAGAAAGTTCTAATTTTTAGGCATGTTTTCCTTACTTCAAACCTAAATGGTTTGGTTTTCTTTTGTTTTTGCAAACTCTCCCCATTGTTCCTAGTTCTACTCTCTTAAGACAAGGAGAACAAGTCTAATACTAACTTCTGCACAGAATACTTGAGTGCCATCTAGGTCCATACATAACTCTCTTAAGTCTTCTCTTTTTCAAAGTAAATATCTCTGATCCCTTCTCCTTATCTTCATAAAGCTAAACTTCCACCCATTGCTCCCAGTTTTCTCTTTGGTGACAAACAGAATTAAAATGTAATTTTTCTTACATTTGACAGTCTTTCAGGTAATTAACCCTAAATCTTCTCTTTCCTGCATGAACACCTTGAGTTCCTTCTACCAATCTGCAATTTCCATGAATTCAAAGCCCTTTACCATATTGGCTTCCCTCCTCTGGACACTTTCCATCTTACCAACATCCCTCCTTAAATGAGATATTCAGAACTGAATATAAAACTCCAGATGTGATCTGACCAGGGCACAATACAGTTTTGGATATTATGCCTCTCAATGCTGTCTAAAATTACTTAGCTATTAGTTTTCTTAGCTGCCAGATCACACTGTTAACTCATATCGAAACTGCCATCCTCTAAAACCCCCAGATCTTTCTCAAATGAGCCATGTCTAACCACACCTCTCCCATCTTGGACTTATTAGTTGATTTTCTAAACCCAAGGATAAGACTGACTATACATGTATGCCTATTACATTTCATCTTATTATATTCATCCCAGTGTTCCTATGTATACAGAAATATTTATGTGTCACCTTTTGCAGTTAAAAAAAAGAACTGGAAGGAAAAACATATACCCACTGATTGGAGGATGGCTGAACAACTTGTGATATATGAATGTAGTGGAAGATTATTTTGCTCTAAGAAACAAAAAACATGAAGAATTCAGAGAACTGTGGAAAAACTTTCAAGAAATGTTGCTGAACAAAGTTTACAGAGACAGGAGAACAATATACACAACAATCATAGTAAGGTAAAGGAAAACAACACAGAAAGACTTCAGAACTCTGATCAGTGCAGTGATCTATCAGAAGACTGATGGAGACGTATGTCTGCTGTCTCTTGGCAAAGAGGTGGCACGCTAGAGATGCAAAATGAGACATGTATTTTTAAAATATGTTTATTTTCCTTTTCTGTGTTTATTTGTTACAAGGCAGGATTCTGTTTGGGGACAGAGGAGGCATTGCGATATGACCATGATATTTAAAAAGAAAAAGAACATCAATAAAACATTTTAAAGGAAAAAAATTACATGAAGAACTTTGCCAGATGTTTTGCTAAGATCTTGAGAAACTCAGTCCACAACATTTCCCTGATCTAACAGAGTAGTAACCCTGTGAAAAAAGAAAACAAGGTTGGTCTCGTAGGACCTGTTCCTGATGAACATTTTTGGATCACCACTTCCTTTTATACATGTTCACAAATTTCTTTTTAATAGCACCAATGAGGTTGAAGTTTACCAGGAATCAAGTTCAAGTTTATTAAACCAGAATTAATATTCTGGCCTTATTCTCTCTCTTTTTTTTAAATCAGGATACCATTTCCCTTTCTCCAGTATTTTGGTACTTCTGCTAATTCTTTCATAGGGCTAGTCATGGTTCAGTGGTCACATTTTCCTGTTTCTTCTGTGCCTGATTATGTAGTTCATCTGAGCCATATGAAAAGCTAAAGATAAATATCACAGACAAGACAATGGAGATTTGCATGCATTGTGGGTAGGAGGAGAAGATAGGCTGGTCATGTGATAAGAGTGAAAGATGATATGTAGAAATCCAGAGTGCTCCACTGATATCCTTGTGATATTGGGAGAATATTAAGTGGATCTTTTGTATGTGGAAAATGTTTGGGAGCACCTGCACAAGAGTCACAAAGGATGGGTAGGCATGGAAACTTTGCAACCTGCAACTTGCATTGTTGGAGGGAATTATCGAATCAGTAAGATCATGCATCCATTTGAGTTTTAGCAGTGCCCTTCGAGAACCATATTCAAATCTTGGGTAGATATCCTTTAGGCATCTGAGATCCAACATCTCCAAAATGGAATTCATTATCTTTTTTCCTAAACTCTATTGTCCCCCTCGCCAAATTTTACTATTTCTGTCAAATACTCTCTTTCTTCTAGCCTGTCAGTCTTCACAATCTCAGTGTCGCTCTTGATTTTTCATTTTCTGTTTCCTCCCTATGATCAATCAATTTCCCCTTGTCTTGTCAATTCTACCCCTGTATCATTTCTCCTATCTATCCATTACATAGCTACATACATAGTTTGGGTCTCAAAATCTCACAGTGTTTTCCTACTTATAAACCCAGCTTCTAGTCTCTCTTCTCACTAATCTACACCTGCCAAATTAATATTCCTAAAGCACATGTCTTGACCACACCACTCTCCTATTCTAGAAACATCAGTGGCTCCCTTCAGGATAAAATACAGATTCTTCTTGGAATTTAAAACCCTTCATAAGTTCTTGCCTACCTTTCCAGGCTTATTATGCTACCCCCCTGCACACATACCCAGCAAAATTGGCCTATTTGTGGTTCCTTGAATTTGGTATTCCATATTTCACCTTGGTGGTTTTGCATAAACTATCTCACATGCTTGAAGGTACATCAGATGCCTCCTCATCTTCACCTCTTAGTTTCCTTTAAGGCTCATCTCAGGTGCTACAACCTTTGGAAAACTTTTCTTGATTGCCCTACTTGTTCACACTCTCTATCCCTCCTCAAATGATAAGTTTTTTGTTTTTATGTTTAAGTATCAATATCACTCTTTCAGGTAGGGGCCAGTTTTCATTTTGCCTTTGTGTAGCACACACTTTCAAGCTCACTCTCCCTACCCCATACCTCCCCTACTCCCAGCATTAACTAGAAGTTAGATCTATCTCCTCTCATGGTTTTAGGGGCAAGTCTGAGGAGTTAGAAGTGGTTATCTGAAAGTATTATCATTCATAAGGTCTTCCTCCCCATATGGTTCTCTCATTAATTATCAGTCATCAGTTAGCCAGCCAGATTTAATTAGTATTTAGAAATGGGTGTTCTTTAAGGTAGTTTAGTAAGAGAAGTTGGTACAAACATCCCCCCAAACCAGGGCAACACTTTCCCACAAGTTCAGAGTCCACAGGGGAAAAGTGGTCGAGAGTTTGGGGAACACATATTCACAAAGGGGTAACTACAGATTCTGATTGCTAGAAGTCCTTTTCTTCCCTTTGTGGGGCCCACATCCAGTTCCCTTAGGTATGCAATAGCTGTCTGCAGGACTCCATATTCAGTCCTGAAGCTACCTTTCCTTCATGTATCTAGTTTATTTACAACTGCCCATGCAGACACTGCTAGGTTCCAATGACAAGTCCAAAAATCTTCCAGTCTTTCAAAGTTCACAAGGTCATGACCTGACTAAGGTGGAGAGAGGAGACAAACTTTCCTCCCTTCCCACTTCTGGGGCTTGGCTGGACTCTTCTGTCCTCTTAAATGGTTCACCACTGAAATGCTGGACTCAGACCTGGCTTGCAGTTTTATCCAAGCCAACATGATGTGACAGAGTCCCTCAGCATCATTTCATTTTATCCAATGACTTGATGTACTCTATTCCTTGATGAACAAGGATTGTTTACTCTTAGTTTAATGCTTTTGATAAATTGATTGACTCAGTAGGTCTGTTCTACCTCATCAATATAGTTACTTAAAGTGGGATGGGATATGTGATCTATTTATTTGATTAATTGATTTAGTAGAGATAATTTTACCCAATAAAGTTACTTATTTTAGGTGAGGGGGGATGATTGATTGATTCACTCATTCAACCTCTACTGTTATATCTGCATTCCAACATTTCACAGATGTTTAATAAATGCTTGTTGAAAAAAATGTATATCTCTTTTTATTGAGTCAATTTTATCTAAGATAAAATTTGCCTTCTGGTTTTAGAATTTTGCCCCAATGTCATCAGTATTTCTAACTCAACAACCAGTTCCTTTTTTGTTGTTGGTAAGTCAGTTCCGTAATTTCTCTCTTGTTGGTTTGTCTACCTTTAAAGAATGAAATGACTATTAAAGCAAATCAGGAAATTATTAGTTGCCCTGCCTTTGGCATAGGAGATATCCAGATAATTGAAGTTTCTTAATGCTATCCTCATTACTACTAACGTCCCTCTATGCCAGGATTGTCAGGTTTGTGAGCTGTTTCCCTAACACCTCGTCTATTCCTTCTTTTTGTACTAGTCTGAAGTATGTTCTTATGACAATATTGCTTCTGTTTCTGCCTTGATTGTTTTTTGCCCTCCATGTTTCCTTCTGTGGTTCCTGGATTTTTCATATGGGCATGTTTTAATATGCAGTGTTACTTTGCATCTAACCCCCTACCTTTTCAGTAAGAAACCATATTCTAAGAGATTGGTTTCATCCGACCAATTTTCACTGATACCTGCGAGCTCCAATTTGTCTCCTTGTGCAAGGATATTTATTTTATCTTCTTTATTCCCAAACAGGAATGTAAAAAATAAAATGAGAATAACATGCAATTGTGTATAAGTAAGTTGCAGGAAAACAGCCTTTCCATATTTAAGTAGTTTGTCTCAATTTAAGGCAATTACTAACTTTTAACAGGTCTTTCATTTTTTTCCCCCATTTAGTTGGCTGGTTTTTCCTTGAACATCTTTGTCCTGCCTTATTAGTCTATGCTTTCCTGTATTCTGATTCCAATACCAAATCTCATTCTCCCATGGCCACCAAGCAGGATTCTTTATATCTGGGACCTAAGTCTACCTTTGGTTCTAGGTGGAAACTATTTTTCTTGTAACCGCTTGATCCTTGATTCAAGAGATATCTTGGTTTCTGACCACAAAGTTTCTTTTTCAGCCACTTAATCAATCTGCAAAGATGGGGTTAAATGCTGGGAAAGAAATACAAAAGTGAAACTGTGTCTGTTTCTCAACTGGGGAGACTGTGTGTGTGTGTGCATACTCATGCTTGTATGCATATATTCCCAGACTGTATATGTATGTACACACACACCTATGCATACAGCTACACATGTGTGCATATTTATACAATATGTGCATATATGCTTATGCATGTGTGCAAATATATATACATATATGTGGATATATATAAGTAATATATACAAAATGATACAAGGTAGTTTGGGCAAAGATGGTACTAGTAGTTGGGGGAAGGGGATCAGGGAAGACTTCATGAAATAGGTGGCACTTGGAGGAAATCTGGAATTCCAAAAGGTAGATATGAAGAAGAAACACATTCCAGGTTAGAGTAAAGCCAGTACAAAAACAGGGAAAAAAATAGTATGGCATGTATGTGGAGCATAGAGGAAGCCACTATGGCTGGATCAGAGAGTGCATGGAGGGGAATAATGTGAAGAAGACTGGAAAGGTAGGAAGGAGACAAGTGATGAAGACATTTCTACACCAGAAGATTTTATACTTGATCTTAGAGGTAATAGGGAGAAAGCAGAATTGATTGAGTAAGGGGAAACATGATAGTACCTGTGTCTTGGAAAAATCACTTTGGTGTCTATTTGGAAGATGATTTTTGAATGCAGAGAATCTTGAGGTAAATAGCGATTATTGCAGTAGTTCAGGTAAGATGTGATGAGAGAGCCTGGACTGTTTGGAGGCTGAGTTAGTGGAAAGGCGGGGACTTACATGAGAGATGGAATGGAGATAGAAGTGACAAGATTAGGCAACTGATGGGGAAGGGGACTGAGGAAGAGTGAAGAGTTGAAGAGACCCCACATTTTGAACCTGTGTATCTGGAAGGGTGGTGGTGCCCTTGATAGGAATTGGGATATATGGGAAAGGGGTAGGTCTGAGAGGAAAGATACTTGGGTTCTGTTTGGGGCATGTTGATTTTGAGATGCCTCTGGGACATCCAGTTCAAAATGTCCAATAGGCAGGTGCTGATATAGAAGAGGACATTGAGAAAGAGACTAGGGCTGGATCTGTCTCTTTATCATCTCTATTTGAATCTATCACTCTCTATGTCTCCATATCTATCTAGGAAGGAGCTGCTTAAAGGTAGTAATTGTACCTATGGAAGCTGATAAGATTAATCCATTGACTAGTAAACATTTATAAAGTTCATACTGTGTTAAGGTATGGGGATACAAAATGAGGCAAAAGACATTCCTCCCTTCAACTAGCTTACAATCTAAGGGGAGGGGAGATAACATGCAAACATATATGTGTGCATGTATATATACATATATATAATATATACACATATATACATATATATCAGTCTAAATACAGTATGAATAAAAAATAAGTAACAGAAGGAAGGCAATAGAATTGTTTAGGTTAGAAGGTTTAGGAAAGGTTTCCTGTAGAAAGTGGGATTTTAATTGGGACTTAAGGAAGCCAAGGAAGCTAGGAGAAAGAAATGAGGAGGGAGAGCATTCTAGGCATGGAGGACAGCCAGAGAAAATGCCTAGAGCTGAGAGCTGAAATGTCTTGTTCATGGAACAGAGCAGGAGGCCAAGGTCACAGGATCAAAGAGTATATGGCAGGGAGTAAGGTGTAAGAAGACTAGGAATGTGGGAAGGGGCTTTGCTCTCCCTGACTTCACCAATTTTATCTTTCCTGGTCTCTAGTTTTTATGCTTCTTTTGGCATCTTCAAGCTTTGTCTATATGCCCATAACTATTTCTTTTTCCTCAATTTTCTCATGATTCTAAATTGTTTCTGTACCATATTTCTATCCTTTGAAAAAAAACCCTTAATTTCTTGCACAATATTGTCTTCTTTTCTGAGTCTATCATCTTCCCCTAATGGTGATAGGAATAGCTTTGGGAAGTTAAATTCCCATTCTTAAATTTCAATGGAGTCCTGAAATAGAAAAATTAACATATATAAAGCCCAATTAGACTTTGATTGCCCTAACATCAGGTGGATAGAGGTAGTATTTATAACCAATATATAATTTTTAAAAATAAGTTTTTGTTTTTACATCATTGTCATTTGCAAATGTATCCCCACCACCTTGCATGATTGAACCCTTGTTTTAACAAAGTATAAAACAAAATGTCTCTTTCAGATAAATACAGCAGTTTAGCAATGAAAGGGACAGAAAATACCTTTTTTTGTAAAGGAAATTATAGTCACTGTCATATGATGTCATAAATCTTTTGATGCTTAAAAGAGTAGAAATAGAAGTATACTATAATATACATTGTTAATATGAGTATGAAGAAAGAGATTTCGTATGTGACTTGGATTGTTTTAGAGAAAAAATGATCTGTAATTTTTGTGAGGATTTGTATGTTTTTGTTAATGAGGTTGAATGATATCTCACTTGCTTGGAAACAATCTAATATTACAAAGAGGCAGAGGCAGATTAGTTTGACCATAAAGAAACAAGAGATCACTAAAGAGAAAGACTACTATATTAAAAGGCATCAGAGAACTGCAAAGCATGATGGTATATTAGTTTGCATAATTAATTTGCATATCTACATTTTATTATTAAAGATTGTAAAACTACAGTAAAGAGAAATTCTATAAACATTTGGAGACTAAGTAATGATTTAAAAGGACCATGAACTTGGAACTTTGGAGAGTTTCAACTTTTTAAGCAAAAGGTGCATCATTGAGAGTTATGAAAACATAGCAGGAAGAGAGGAGGGACAGCACAGGAACTGGATAGAGAACTTGAAGAGTAAGCAAGAAAACCCAAAAGCTGCCTGTTGGGCACTGGTGTGCTGATAAAATGTTTAACAATCAGTTTGGCGGGGGGCAGTAGAGTGTTCACAGGGCATACCTTTAAGTTTAATTTGCATTGTTAGTATTTTCTCCATCACTTTCTTAAGTCTAGACAATCATCAAAACAATAATTCAAGTCTTGACTTGTAGTATTTGAAATGTTCACATGGAAAATGAAACAATTTGCTCTCTTGAGCTGGTTGGAGCTGGCTCTAGCACACCCCTGCCTGCTGCAGCAGTTAGAAACAGTCAGCTGAGAGAAGGCTTCAGCTGAATGTGTCAAAAAGTTCTAAGGAGAGCTATTGCCCTTCAGCACCACACATTATGAAAGGGGACGCTTTCCATAAGGGTTTGTTGCTCTCTGCTGCCACTTTTGGCTTCAGAAGGAAAACCTGTGTGTGGGGGAGTGGGTGGGCGGCGGGGTGGTACTTGCATCTGCTTTGATATCCTGGTGAGTTGTTTGGACGGCACACCATTCAGGTCTGTGACCATGAGGATGATCTGGTCTACATAACCCAGAGAGAGCCATAGCTTTGCAGTTCTGTTGCTTAAAGAGAATTGAACAGGTTTCTAAACCTCCTTTTAAGGGTGATGGTTAACTGAAAGAGATTTAAAAGACTGTGTTTGAGAAAGGAGAAGAAAGGATTTCCCCAGCTGGAGAGAAGTAAGGGTCAACAGTCAAGCAAGCCAAGCAGCAGTTTCATATGGTGAAACTGAATAGTTCCTGAATGGACCAATAATATTGAGGCCAGAAGCCCAGAAGTGTGAGTTTCTCTAAACATAGGCGTTTCCCTTCCTCACGTGCTTCCTTGGCAGGTACTTCTATGTGTGGACCCCCTCTTCATAGAGTTTGAATATAACTGGTGGAAGAGTATGATCCGAGTTTATGTGCGCATTATCGTTGTCATTTGTATATGATATGTTTCTTTTGCCTTATCAAGGCAATGGTTATGTTTAAAATATAGAAATATCAGTATTTGGGAGTGCCTGATTGTTTAAATATCACACATGGTGTGAGTGTGCTACCTTGTCAGTCTCTGGCTGTAGAGAAAGAAAACACATTACACAGGGTCTGAAGAGCTAGGGTGGTAGGAAAGGGGAGTGTATTATTGTTCAATAGGGTAGGAGTCTGAGAGAATTGGATGTAATCACATTCTTGTGATGTGTCTCTGGGAACTTAGACCTGCCAAGGTGAGAGCAAATTGGAATAAGTTAGCTCAACCCAGAAACAAGTAAGGTGTTGGACCTGCCCATGAGAAGAGGAAGGAGATGCACGCACGCACGCACGCACGCACACACACACGCACGCACACACACACGCACGCACGCACACACACACACACGCACGTACACACACACACACACACACACGCACGCACGCACGCACGCACACACACACACGCACGCACGCACGCACACACACACGCACGCACGCACGCACACACACGCACGCACACACACGCACGCACACACACACACACACGCACACACACACACACGCACACACACGTACACACACACACACACACACACGCGCACACACACACACACGCACGTACGCACACACACACACACTAGCACACACACACACACACACGCACGTACACACACACACACACGCACGCACACACACGCACGCACGCACACACACACAC
>CM053770.1:163028732-163103060 GCA_028658325.1 Potorous gilbertii
CACACACACACGCACACACACACACGCACACACACACACACGCACACACGCACACACACACACGCACGCACACACACACACACACACGCACGCACGCACACACACACACACACACGCACGCACACACACACACACACACACACGCACGCACGCACACACACACACACACACGCACGCACGCACACACACACACGCACACACGCACGCACGCACACACACACACGCACACACACACGCACGCACGCACACGCACACACACACAGCTATATCTTGTGTGATATTTTGAAGGCATCAATACCCCAATTTAGCTCCGATACACACTAGTAGGGACAACGCTCAACTCTTTCCATGTTACAAGAGAAAAGAATTTATTAATGTAGAACAACCAGCCCAGGAACCACACCTGACAGTAGATGCAACACTCCACGCCCATATTCCCTCTATCTCTTTGCCAAAAGGAAGGAGAAGGAGTTGCATCATTTGTTTTCCAAGACCAAGATTGGTCATTATAATTGCCATGTAATTACTCAGAGTTTGGCTTCCTCCTAATGTTCTTTTCATTTACATTATTGTAGTCATTGTGTGTATCTTTCCCCTGGATCTGCTTACTTCACTCTGCGTCAGTTCATACAAGTCTTCCCACCACATGTTATTTTGAGGAAGGGCTTTTTTAGATTATTTACTTGCTTGGGTTTTTTACTTCCCACATTACCTTAGTCATAGAAACCAGGAGCAAAGGGTGGAACTTATAGGATACAGGTTTTAACTCAGTATGAAAATGGCTTTCTTAACAATTAGAGTTGCCTAAAAGTGGAATGAGCTGCTTTATGAGGTAGTGAGTTTCCCTGCCGCTGGAAGCATTCAAGCAGAGGGTGGACAACCACTTATTGGGATGTTTTTCAAGGTAATTCACCTTTGGGCAGAGGAGCTGGACTAAATGATCACTAGAATCCTTTCTATTCCAAGATCCTACTTCCCTATACTCACAGAACCAGAGATCCTTGGAAAAGACTTTAGAGATCTCATAACTCATAGCTATTGGAAATCTGACATCCCTGTGAATTTAGCCTTTTAAAAACAAAAACAAAAACAACAACCTTATTTCACTAACTTTAACTGGAGCTACTTTCAGATATCGTATATGATATTTAGGGAGCTTTAGCAAAGTTTTCAGTACCCTTGTTGAAAAAAAAATTTTAAAGATGAAATCCTGCCCAGCAAAAGAGTTTTCAGAAGGGCTTTAATTATAAAATAACAGGTTCCACATCACACCCCACCCATGTTAGCCAAGGTTACATTTCTGAACTTCAACTCAAAGCAGGAACTAGCTATAAAATTCAGTGAGATCATAACCAATTTAAGCCATATTTATAAAGGAAATTTGATCATCAAGCTGTGACCTTAGGATTAAGTGGGAAACCTTCATTGGTGAAGAGAAAATTTTGGGGAAAACTTAAGAAAAATCTCCAGTTATAGAAAATTCACTAAAAGTCTTTACAGTATAAATGAATTTTGCAGAGAATCTTAGGAGAAGCAATTGGACAAGCAGGAAAAGGAAAAAATGCTTCCAGGTGCAGACTGAAATGGGGAAAGAAAGATAACAGAGATGTAGATGAGAGAAGAGAACAGAGGAGGCAGATGGGATTGTTATCCTAGGCAGAATAGGGATGTGAGATAGGGAAAAGGAGTAAATGAGTGAAGTGATCTTGGCAGAAGAAGAGGGGTAGAAGCCTTTGAAGGTGTGGAAATGTCTGAAAATAGAGTAATGGGAATTATTGGCTGTGGAAGTTTTAGGTTCACATATGGCAGCCAGCTGTTATGTTGATATCTGGCTGCCCAGTACTTTATCCAGATGTTCACTTAGTGCCCAATGCGGTGGCTCACCGACTCTCAAACTATCTGAAACCATCTCTTATTAGGTTGTTAGCTATGAATCTGATAATGAATAAATGATGACTTTAATCTTTCAGCTAATGATAAGAAAGGCAGTAAGGCATAAGTGACTATATAGAACTGAATTGTAATTCACACTTTGCCATGTGACCTATGTCTCTCTGCCAGTCCTAAGTCATGAGGATGCAGGAAAATTTCCTTCATGATGTTATTGAATATTTAAAAATGAGTGCTGCATATTTAAAAATATACAAGATACTAAGGTAATTATAATAGAAAAATCTCAACACTATAGTGTGGAGGTTTACAGATTGGATTATTGGTTTCTTTTCTTGAATCTGTTATTGGTTTCAGTTCAGTTCAGTTCAGCAGACGTTAATTCTCTGACGGAAAGGCAGTCATTAACTTCTTAATACCTCCATTCCTCCATGTATTCAAAGACATTTTAACATGAAAAATGCATTTAATCTTGCTCTGAGATCTTATTATTAATGGCTAATGCCTTGTTAGAAACCTTAAACTCCTGAGATAAAAAGATCCTGGAAGAAATAAAAAGATTTGTGACATTTTATATCAACATTTAGGGTTCTTGGTCATATCAATATGTTTATCCCTTGCCTTAGGCTGGAGGCCTGAGCTTGGTTTTATCCAGAAAGGGTTGGGAAAGTTTCAGACCTCGGGCCGCGGAAGAAAATGAAGTAGCAAGCAGATATGATCCCTCTCTCCAAGTATATGAAGGGTTGTTATACCTGAAAGTGGCAAAGAGGCAAATTTTTACTTAATGTGCTCCTTACAATTAGAGATATACAGAAGCAGAACAGGTTACTTCAAGAGCAACCTTTTTTAAAAATTTTATTTAGTGTTGTTAAATTCAGAATAAAAAATGTAAAAGAAATATTGTATTAGTATTAAAGATGCTTTTCACAACCTTTTTTTGAACATTAAAATGCGACAGCAAGCCTTTATAAAAATATTGAAGACTTGTTATTAACTTAACCCTAAGGAAAGGAACCGTTCTCATCAGTATTTAAAAGAACTTGAAATAAATAAAAACTCTAAACATGAAAAATAGAATCTTTATGTAAGGAGCATCCTAGATGACTCCAAGAGCAAGAGTTACCTTGAGAAATATTGCTGTCTAGGAAGAGAATGCTTATGGAAATGTGCTGTGTGCATGTAGGATTTATTACCTAGGTTTTCATGAAATGGAAATTTATTGTTTTATGTTGAATGCTCTCTTATGTTCTGCTGTGTACATGGAAATATTCTTTTTCATTTTGTATTTAAGTTTAAAATGAATTTTAAAATAAAATAATTAATTAATAAAAAGAAATATATTATGTGGCTGTTCAGGTAAATCAAGGGATCAGAAATATAGATCTGAAAAGGTCCTTAGAAACCATAGATTCCATCCTCCTCGTTTTAGAGATGAATCAGTTGAGTCTTGTTGGGATTTGCTTGTGGACACACAGCTAGTAAATGTAAGAAGTAGGATTTCAATTCAGGTCTTCTTGATTCCAAGCCCAGCACTCTGTTCACTATGTCCTGGAAGCCTTTTATCCAATGCAAATATTTTGTTATATTTCAATTGAACGTGAGCTCTTTGGTGAATGGGACCCTTTCTATCTTTGTATCCCCAGTGCCTAGCATACTGCATGGCATATAGTGGATATTTAGTAAATATCTGCAAGTTACTTGACTGATTGTTAACATTTCCCTTCCCTTTTCTTCCATTTCCTTCCCAACACAGAAAAACAAAAATGGTACTCATATAGCTTCCTTTTTTTCCCCTGGATGCTGTTGCCATGCCTCTCATCCAAAGAAGGAAAGAGAGTTCAAAGCCCTTCATAAGAGTTGTGAGTTCATCCTTGCAATAACTTTGTGAGGAATATAAATGACATAAGTTATCACCTCCTGGTATTTGAACCCAGGTTTCCTGACTTCATGTTGTGTGATACAGAATGTGCTTCAGAAAACCATAGGCCCCTCCAGAATAACTTAGTGCAAAGTCAGGTATAGACCCTACAGTCAAGGAAACTGGATTAGCTCTCTGCTACTCTTCAGACTTTGTTTCTCTCTTTATGGGATACTATGTCTTAGCATAGTGTCTGAAATTAATCATAAAGTTGTGCATAAAGTTGACAACATTCTATACTAGCACTTAACATGCATGACCCAGTACTGATACTTTGTTGTTGTTGAGTTGTTTTTCAGTCATGGCTTACTCTTTGTGAACCCATTTGGGGTTTTCTTGGTAGAAATAATGGTTTGCCATTTCCTTCTCCAGCTCATTTTTACAGATGAGGAGACTAAGGCAAACAGGGTTAAATGACTCGCCCAAGGTCACCCAGCCTCTGAGGCCAGATTTGAATTCAAGAAGATTAATCTTCCTGACTCGAGACCCAGCACTTTATCTATTGTACCACCTTGCTCTTTTGGAAGTGTTTAATTTCTCATTCCCCTTGTCTTTGTATATGCTCTCACAATGCCCTTAACTTTGCATTCCATAAGCTCTGTATCCAGAGTTTGGTGTGACCCAGCATAAACTGTGCTTATATCTGTTTCCTAACAGCAGCTCATAGTTGAATCACTTTAATAAGTGAAAAATATTAGTGGCATAACTATCATGGCCAGCACTCTGTCCTTGGGATTGAGCAGGTTTTGATTCTATCTGCCAAGCAAGAGAGCACAGGCTAGGGATGGAGTTTCAGCCTCTTTAAGTGAAATTTTTCTGCTCTTTTCCAAAGTAATGTTTTAGTTAGATAATAAAAAAAATAGCTAACATTTATATAGTGCTTTAAGGTTTGTAAAGTGCTTTACAAGTATCATTCAATCCTTACCACAACCTTGGCAGGTTGGTGCATTGTTGTCATGCCCATTTTACAGATGAAGAAGCTGAACCTGAGACAGGTTAAGTGAATTACTTGCTCAGGGTCACACAGACTATGTAAGTGTTTGAGGGAGAATTTGAACTCAGGTCCTCCTGACTCCAGGTCCAGTGTTCCACCCAGCTGCTTCTTTGTTCTAAAGTAAATTGTTTTTCTCTTCCTTTATTTCTACCTCTTTGTTTTTCCCATTTCCCTCTCACTGAACAACTGGTATAATAAGTATCAGTCAGTCAGGATGTAACTTGCTTTTAGACACTACCTTTTCCATGGTTGGCACTATTTCAAGGATAATGATGGTTGCCATGCAATCTCCCCATACCATTCAGACTGCTGAACAAACAAGATAGTGTGTGTGTGTATGTCATATATATGTATATGTGTATATATGTGTGTGTGTATGTATATACATATATATATATATATATATATATATATATATATATATAATGTTTCGAGATATCAGTCAGGAAAAGGTACTGACATTAAGGAAGACTGACAAAAGCTTCTGCTAGAAGGTAAGATTTAGTTGGTTCTTGAAGAAAGGCAGGAGATGGAGATGAGTAAGAAGAGAATTCTAAGGATGGGGGATAGTCATTGAAAAAGGTCACAAGAAATTTCTTCTCTTGAGAGACGAACAGCAAGAAGACTGGTATCTCTGGATCATAGAGTAGTTGTAGGGGGAGTAAGGCTTAGAAAAGCTAGAGAGGTTTCAGGTTATAAAGGTCTTCAAAAGATAAAGGATTTTATATTTGATCTCAGAAATAATAGGGAGCCACTGAAGTTTATTGAATAAGGGGGTGACATGGTCAGCTTTGCTCTTTAGGAAGATCATTTCGAATAGCTGAGTGGAGGAGGGATTTTTCTGAGAAAGATGGGGCAGGCTAATGTAATAGACTAGTCATGAGGCTATGAGTGCCTGAGTGTACCAGAGTGGTGGCAGTGTCAGAGGACAGATGTTTGGAAGGTAGAATCACCATGACTTGGAAGTAGATTGAATTTAGGAGGCAGGAGTTTGGCGGGGGGGATGAGGAGATGAGGAAGATATAAAGTTGTGAGCCTGGGTGACTGGGTAGTACCTGTGGCAGCAAGTTAGTGGAGGGCTTGGGGGTAAAGAGAATGAGTTCAGTTTTAGACATGTTGGGTCTTAGGTCCTTATAGGACATCAGTACTTTGTCCAGTCTGAGATGTTCAGTGGGCATCCAATGGGCAATGGAGGTGAGAGACTGGAGGTTAGGAAAGAAGTTAGGGCTGAGCAAATTGATGTGAAAATTGTTAGCATAGAAATGATCATTGAATCCATGCGTGGTGAAGATGATGATGATGATGGCGACAACATTTATATAAAGTAAGACTAGCTGGTTTCCAAGGTAAGCTTTAAATCGTGTGATCCTATAAAAGCAAATTTTGTAGCTGGTAATCCCTCTCAGTATTACTTTACTATGTGCAGGGCAAAGAGGTAGAATGGATTAAGAGTTGTTCTCAGTATGTGGGTTCAAGTCCTGTCTCAGACACATATTGGCTGTGTGATCTTAGACAAGTCCCTTGGCCTCTCAGTTTTCCAGGCAGCTTTCTTGATTTATAAGTTGCAGAGAAAGTGCTGTCCTATGTTGGTGGAGGGAGTGTCCTTATCCTGGAGTTCCCTAAAGCAATGAAATCACAAGTCTAGTCCTTTTTGCATATAACAACAAAGGACCACTGTACTATAGTACTAACTGCCTCCATAGTATGCTGATTATTTCTTAGAGAACTTCCTGTTGGTAATGTCCACCCCAAACCTAGTCAGTTTGTGGGAATTCATGAGCTCAGGCCTTGACATTGTTTACATGGTTCATTCCTTCAAAATTATAAACCTTCCCTTAAAAAGCCTAAAGTTCATTTAGGGGCAGCAGAGAGAGTAACAATGCGAAAGAAAACTAGTTTTCAGGGAAGGTCAGAAGAAAATTATGTTCTTGGTTATCTTAACCATTTTAGCAGAATCACACCTGGTCTTGGTAGAAATTCTAAGGAAGATTGTGCCATTTGGGTTGTCTGTATGCTTCATAACTCAAATGGAGATAAAAAAAATCTAATGAAATTGACTGAGTGTTGTGAGGTGATGGAGTGAAAGCGACAGACACAAGTACAGAGTTTGTAATGAGTCTGACAAAAATTGAACAATCCCTTCCTTGATTCCTGTGTAAGATGCACTTAAGAGACTGCTGGATTTACAGTCAGAAGATTGGGTTCAGATCCTGTTTAACTTTTTGCAAATCACATAACCTCTCTGGTTATTAGTTTCCCCTTCTATAAAATGGGATGGTTAGACTAGCTTAAATCCAGTGTCTTGTTTAGCTCTAAATCTATTATCCTGTATTGTACCATCTAAATCGAATTGACCATTGAGCCCAAGAATTCTGGGCTATCCCCGCTGAATCATGTACTACTAACTTGGTTGATCTTCTTTCAGGGTCCTCTTTAAATTTCACTGACTTCATCAAAATTTGGCCTCAGATATTCACTAGCTTGTGTGACCCTGGGCAAGTCAGTTTCCTCAACTGTAAAATTGTGGTCATAATTACTACCTTACAGAGTTATTGTAAGAACCAAAGGAGACAATATTTGTGAAGAGTTTAGCATAGTACCTGGCATATGGTAGGTTCTTTTAAAAAACCTTTTTTCTCTCTTGCTCTCCCCTCATTTCCTTCCTTCCCTTATTCAAGATCCTTCTTAAATTTCACCACTCTCAGTCTTCCCTGATAAAATGGAAGTGAAATATTGAAGCTTATCATTTAAAACCTACTAACCATTCTTTTGTACTATAGAGACAGATAAGAAACCAGAATGGAAAACTTACCAAAAAAAAAAAAGATAGTACTGTGCTGTTAGTACATAAAAAGACAGATTAGGACTGTGCCAACACTCTGTTAACATGGCAACTCCTTGAGGCCAAGAATTGTATTGGCAATAGTTAGTACATAGTACAATTTTCTTAGTAGATATTCAGCACTCAGTAAACATTTTTAGTGAATGAAATTAGTCAAATGCTGGAAAATGATCATACAGAAAAGGCTTAGGTAATTAAATTCCATATTTAATTCTTTTTTTGTATTTAAATTTATTTAAGTTTTCAGCATTCATTTCCACAAAATTTTAGGTTCCAGATTTTCTCCCCATTTCTCCCCTCCCCCCACCACCAAATGCCAAGCATTCTAATTACCCCTATCACCAATCTGTCCTCCCTTCTAACATCCCTCCCTTCCCTTATACCTATCTTCTCTTTTGTCCTGTAGGGCAAGATAGATTTCTATACCCCATTACCTGTATTTCTTATTTCCTAGTTGCAAGAACAATACTCGACAGTTGTTCCCAAAACTTTGAGTTCCAACTTCTCTTCATCCCTCCCTCCCCACCCATTCCCTTTGGGAAGACAAGTAATTCAATATAGGCCATATCTGTGTAGTTTTGCAAATGACTTCCACAAATAGTCGTGTTGTGTAAGACTAACTATATTTCCCTCCATTCTATCCTGCCCCCTGTTTCTTCTATTTTCTCTTTTGATCCTATCCCTCTCCTAGAGTGTTGACTTTTAATTGCTCCCTCCACCCACTGCCCTCCCTTCCATCATCACACCCACCCTCCTTATCCCCTTCTCCCCCACTTTCCTGTCCATATTTAATTCTTACCCTACTTGATTATAGGGGATTGAAAGGGAGAATTGCTGGACATATGATTTGTTTCTTATGCATCTAGTTATCATTGTGTGTTTGCACCCTGTTTTCAACCAATAGAAAGTTTAAAGGGAGAAGAGAAGAGGGCCCAGGACAGAGCTTTGAGGAATACTTATGGCTAGAGGCATGATGTGGATGAGGTCTAAGCAAGCAAGAATGAGAAGGAGTAGTCAGGAAGAGAACCAGGAGAGAAGAGTGTAATGGAAACCTAGAGAGAAGAGTATGCAAGGAGAAATGGTGACTTAGGGTGTCAAAAATTACAGAGAGATCAAAGATGAGGATGAGAAAAGGCTATTAGATCTGACAATTAAGAGTTCATTGGTAACTCTGGAAAAGTGAAATGACAACTAAGTAATGACATCAGAAGACAAACAGAGAGGATATAGAGACACCTAGTTTGCATTCTCAAGCAGTTGAGCAGAGAAAGGACAGAGAGATATTAGACAAAGCTGTTTCCTGATGTTCTTAAATAGTCACAGGGCATTGTGGGCAGTCAAATGTCCTCATCACCTGTGACACACAGCTATTTGTTCTTCCTTTGCTAAATGATCTTGTCATACCTTTAAAGTCTGATACGTAACTTTCCAATCTTAGTTCACACTACTCTTTCTTATTTAAATATTCAAATCATAGTAGGCAGCGAAGTAGCTCAGTGGATAGAGCACTTGCTGCATTCAAATGTGGCCTCAGACACTTCCTAGCTAGGCAAGTCACATAACCTTTGTATGCCTCATTTTCTGCATCTGTAAAATGGTGCTAATATAGCACTTATGTCCCAGGGTTGTTGTAAAGGCCAGTGGGATAATATTTGTAAAGTGCTTAGCACAATGTCTGGCACATAGCAATTGCTATATAAATGTTAGCTATTACTATTAGTAGTAGTAGTAGCAGTAATAGTTAGTAATGGTAGTGGTAGTGGTAGTAGTAGTGGTAGTGGTGGTAGTAGTAGTGGTAGTGGTAGTAGTAGTGGTAGTGGTAGTGGTAGTGGTAGTAGTAGTGGTAGTGGTAGTGGTAGTAGTAGTGGTAGTGGTAGTAGTGGTGGTAGTGGTAGTG
This sequence comes from Potorous gilbertii, assembly GCA_028658325.1. Lineage (NCBI taxonomy): Eukaryota > Metazoa > Chordata > Mammalia > Diprotodontia > Potoroidae > Potorous > Potorous gilbertii. The sequence goes on from CM053770.1 coordinate 163,038,274, forward strand.
GTAGTGGTAGTAGTAGTGGTAGTGGTAGTAGTAGTAGTAGTAGTATGCTGGTTGTTCCCAGCAGGCTTTCCAAATTTCCTGGAACACATTGCTTCTTTATCTTTACCTGCTGAGATTATTCTATTTCTTTAAGGCCAGGCTCAAAGACTTTATATTCCATGAAGCCTTTCCTAATAGTAGCAGATGCAAATGATCTCTCCCTCCTAAAATTTCACTGGAACTCTCCTTTGCCCCTCTCTCAGCTCTCTTTTAATTATCTTTCTTTATATATGGACCACATTGCTGTTCTTAGTTGTAAGCTCCTTGAGGACAGAGACTGTCATTTCTCATCTTTTTATTTCCAGCATCTAGAGCAATGTCTTGCACATAGTAGGTGCTTAATAAATGTTTATTAGATGAATTAAATGGTGTATGCCACATACATGCACCCTGGGAAAATCACTGGACTCTTTATAGCTATTAGTATGTATTAAACGTGACAGTTTCCTCATCTTTAAAATGAGAAAGTTAGATTGATAGCCTCTGACTGAGGCAAACCTAATGCTAGCACTCTCTGAGTTTAGATGTGATGTCAGGATGAAATGAGGAACTCACAAGTCATTGAACAGTTAACGAAAAGGAGGTTTTTCTCCTTTTCCCACCACAGTAAAGGTATCTGATAAGGTGAGAGTGGCATTTAGCTGTAGACCATGGTCTCCTTTCTTTCCACAGGGAAATATTTCTGGACAACAGGACAGGATACTGTGGCTCTTGTAGTCGTCAGAAATCCTCCGAGTCTGAGGGGCCCCAATCCTGCCTTTTTATGCCCTGAAGCGGCTTCAAGGAAGCAGGGAATAAGATAGTCCTGCAGACCACTTTGTCTCCTTTTAGGGAAAATTAATTCTTGCCCCAGGAGGAAGAAGGAAGCACGGGCCTAAACCCTGTTATGAGGAAATTCTGGCAGATAGTATAGCCTCCAAGATTCCTTTCATTGTATTCTTTTTGAAAGCTACCATAGTTTTCCTTCCATACTAAGATTTGACTGGGCCATTAAGCAAGTATAATGATATGGACTCTGGGGAATCTTTATCTTTATTCCCACTCACACTGGCAAGTCAGATCTCCTGATCATGGTTAGCTACATCATCTCCCCCTCAGGGTTCTAGGCTAACTAAGGGAATATTCTGTAACGTCATTAGCTCAAGGCTGATACGATTCCCCCAGTATCATCACCAGGGATCATTGTCCCAATATCACTTCCAAGGAAGATCAATTATAGTGGATAGAATGTCAGTGTGGAGGTCATCCTCAGTTCTTGCATTTATACTAGCAGGTTTATATAAGCTTTGACAGTTTCTACCTGAAAAGGCTTTGATTACTGCTCCAGTGACAGAGTTCAAGGACCAACCTAAGTATGGAGAGACTCAGTAAACTGTTGATGATTTCTTTGGCCATGGCAACACATGAAACAAAGAAAAGTAAAATATAACTTTTCAGTCCTGATAGTGTGTGTGTGTGTTCATCCTTCATTGCCGAAGAAGACCCGATAGTAGTGGAGTGGTGGAAAAAGAAGACCCATAGGTTTTTTAGATAGTCTATAAATATTAACTTATCTCTAAGTTTTCTAAATAGCTGTTTCATACATTTAGACAGAGATAAGTCCACTTGTTAATGAATTACAAAAAGGAGCACAGGGAAGGATGGTGAAATGCTAATGTGATTCAAGTTTAAGAAATATTTCAAATATTTTCTTTTGGAAAAGAGTCAGAAGGCACTAAATATGCCAAGCACCAAATAAGATCTTAGTTTTATCTTTCCAGGAAATTGATGCTAATATGCTAGTTATATAAGAATCAGCTCTCAGAGCAATAAGATCATCGACTGACTAGTTAGAGCAAAAGTCAAAATCAGTATTAAATTAGAGGAAAGAATAATAAACTTAAGAAGATATCGAGAATATTTATAAGAGCTTTAGCTTTATCTGTTCAAAGCTGCTGTTTGTGTCCCAAACTAAAAAGTAAAAAACATAGAGTTATTGACTTTGGTTATCTCCAGTTCCAGCAAAAGTTTAACTGATGCAAAACAATCATTACAATGAGGAGGCCAAAAGAGCCTAGAACCAGTACTAACCAGCAAACAACTGATACCTTTGTCAAGTGAAAAGACATGGCAGCCAAAGAAACTGTTTTAGAATACAGTCATGTGTTAAATAGTAGGAGAAAGATGATGAAAGATTACAAGTACTACTATATCAAAACCAGCAAAAAGTAGTGGAGCTGAAAGTCTTCAGAAAACTTGGTGTTAAGTTTTTACCACTGGCATGGACTTATGAAAGGTCTAAATAAAAGAGGGATTTCCTAGAAATGGTGAGGTTCTGCAGATGTGATGTGCTTGTTTGCCGGTGATATTGTACTGTTTTCATCAAGCCCCAGAACATTACAGGACTTCCTCAGAGATGTCCATGAGTTTTCAGTAGAGATGTTAGGAAATAATCTATTCAAGGAAAAGTAAATGGATGAAAGTTGCTTGTTGCTAAGACTTGCTACCTCCAAATGGTAGTGAGTTGGGTTTGGAATGAATAGCAGTCGTCTGGGTTGTACTGTTCTTTCAATAATCCCAAATTGCTCATTGACATAAAAACACTATCTTTTTAACAGAAATGTTTTCCTGATGATGTATGGTTGTGTGTATTCGAACACCACAATAATAAAAGAAGTAAAGCTGCAGATGACCCAGAGGGCAATGGAAAGATGCATGGTAGGTGCAAGTAGACTTTAGCATATTTCCAACAATGCTATCATAAAGGAAATGTATTTTTGGAAAAAGAGGTGGGTTAGTCATATAGCAAGAGTGATGGCTAGCATATAGGTATCTTAAGCATTAAGCTGGTTAAACCTATAAAATATAAAATACCTAGAGGCAGATCCCAATGAAGGATCATGGATGAAAATTAAATAGGAGGAGAATGTGTGGATAGGTTGCAATCTCCACCAATGGAAGGAATATGCACACCAATGATCCCACAAATCCATTGAATTATAGCAGTACTTATTGTTAGTACTAAATAAACTAATTATTAAATACTTTAATAGAAGCATGATCTCAATATAGGTACTATCCCTTCAACAGTGTGGATTGAAACTTATCCATATTCTCTTCTCCTTTATAGTTCTTGTTCATATTTTTTCCATAAGTCCTCCACAGACAATCCATCTGACATAATCAAAGCCTTCTACTATTTCTTTTAACATTTTATAGATACTAGTGCATATATAGGTAATCTATTGATTATCCTTTATTCTTGACACATGACTGGCCCACCTTATTTTCATACCTAGAATTACAGGAATGTAGATTTAGAGCTTGAAGGGACCTTAGAGGTCATTGAGTTCAACCCCCTCAGTTTACAAATGAGAAATTGAAGTTGAGAGAGGTTAAGTTATTTATCCAGGATCACACAGATTGTCTTCCTAACTTTAAGCTGAAAACTCTATCAACTGCCTTGTTTATGTCTTATCATACATAAAATTCATCACTGGAAATACGCTGCATTTGACTTTTTCCCAACGTTCTTTTGTATTACCTTCAATTGTGATTCTTTGGCAGTTGTGGTGTCCTGTTGTTCAAAACTATGTAAGCTATTTAGTTATTTTTGTCAGTGTTAAAATGATGGACTTTTGCAATGGGAAATAGATTGAGATCATTTAAAGTGCTGTGCAATTTCTTAAATGCAATTTAATTCACTTTTTTTCTTTTTATTTCATTATAAGGCCAAATTCTTTGGTACCTTTCCAAGATCTACTTATGGATTAAGTCAATGGATTACTCATTCAACTATTTGTCATAATTGAGCAATACATATTTGTGATCCAGTTTATTTTTCCTATTTAGTTGGCTAGGCTGATCTCTTTTGAATAACTGAGGATTTGATTGAGGAAGCAATACAATGTCACCCGCAAACAAGAACATCTGTAGAACCTATTAATAGGGAAATCCTCTTCTTTTTGGTTCTTGCAAATGATATCTATGACAGTCACAAACACCTTTGTTCAGTATATGTCTCTGTTTGCTGACCTGCTAATGCTGATGCTGAGGTTTGTGATGCTCACCTCAATTATAGAAGAAACTTGTATGATTTTGAGATACTTTGAGCTGCATTTTGCTCCACAGTTACATTTCTTTTTTTAAAAATAAGCAAATAATAAAGAGTTGTTTCTTTTGTCTTCTTTTTACTGTCTTTTTACTATCTTCATGTATGACTGTCAAAACATTGTAGAAAACCAGTTGGAAGGGCAACTAAGTGATGCAGTGGATGGAGACCACTGGCTCTGGATTCAGGAGGAGCTGAATTCAAATATGGCCTTAGACACTTAATAGCTGTGTGACTATAGTCAAGTCACTTAACCCTGATTGCCTAAAAAAGAAAAAATAGCATAAATTAGAAAAGCCTCTTTTCTTCATGATTTGGTGTGTGTGTGTGTGTGTGTGTGTGTGTGTGTGTGTGTGTGTATCAAGGATACCTTTGATATATCAGCAACATTTTTCATAAAGATCTTATAGCAATAAGAAAGTAGGCTTATGAATTGGTTCTTGTGGTTAGCTTTTCCACGATTTTTTTCCATTCTTTTACAAACTTCCCCTTTGACTTATCTTGAAAATTGGTCCCTGTTTGAATTTAAAATTGTTACCTCCAGTATAGAATTCCTGAATGAATGAACGAACATTTATTAAGTACTTATGTACAAAACAGTATTCTAAATGCTGGCGACACAAATAGAAAAGTAAGCTAGACCCTTCTCTCAATGAATTCACATTCTAATGAGGGAGACAAAAATATGGAGGGTTTCAGCTGCAAGTTTTATGGTTGTTAAGATACAGCAGCAAAGCAGATGATGATGCATCTTCTTTAATGTCATTTCCATGGATAAAACCAAATACATTCCTGACATTGATGGCACTAAGGACTTTGGTGGCAAGAACTTTCTTTCCTGGGCCTTTAATAAATGTGCTTGTAGCACCTGTAAGAGAAGTTGGAAGCAACTGCACAGGGGTTACTTTCCAGGATGATGGCTGAGAGCATTGAGTTACAAGTAACACCATTCCCAAGGTTCTTGGGTTTAGGGTTCTGCACTGTCTCTGTTAGAGTCTAAGAGAAGATATTGGTAAAAGTGGTAGTGATGGTTTGGCCTCCCTGGCACGTGCCATTTTCTGTCTCCCTTAGGGTGCCTTGCCTTTTCGGCTAGACCAGCTTGCCTTCCTTGTGTATGGCAGTTGGCAGGGATGGCTGATTCCTTCTCCACAGGAGCTGTTTCCTCAGATGATGATAGTGAGGTCTGGGCTAGAAGGTACCATGCCCAGAATTTTTGTGCCTGTCTACCTGTCGATAGCATTTGTTCATCAGTTTTTGCAAAGTGATAAGGAAGGTGGGTTCCTTCTCCAAACTGTTTTCTCCCCTTAATGATGGCTATGGTGACTGGGTTAGAAGTAGATCTGGTAGTTTGGGAAACAGACTGTATCCATCAGAAGGTGGTCAAGGTGATTGTGGAGGTGCTAGGTCGACTTGACTTCCTTGCATACATTTCTTCTGTTTCATCAGATACAGGCAGTCTTTTAGCAAAAAAAGAAATTTGTTATGAACTTAACAATCATTAACTAACATAAACATTCTAATTTTCAAAGAACAAAAATAGGTTGACATATGAAACTGACATATATGAAATTCTAAGAATTTTCCTATTTGTGACCCCTTCTGAATTCATTTTTGTTTTCTTTTGTTTTTTAAATGTATCATCTTTTATTTCATATTTTGCATCTCTATCACGCCCCCCCCCCAAGGAGCCCTTTCTTGTAACAAGAAGCGTAGTTTATAAGACATAAGTATTATAGGCACAGTCATTCTTCCTAACTTTATTTTTGTATGTTATTTTTGCTTCCTCTTCCTCATACAACATATTAGATATTGGAATTGGTGACTCCCAAATACGGTATTTCACTATCTTTTCTGATAAAAATAGATCACCATAGAAGAGTTAGCAGATCTATTCCATTTCACATCTATTTGTTTTTCTTTTTCTAGTTTCAACCACAAGTGTCCTTGAGATATGACTTGACTAACCCTCATACTAAGTTCTCTGTCTCTGCAATCTTCTTTTCCCATAGAAAACTTTTTTTGGGGAGGAAGGATAAGAAGACCACAACCTGATGATTAATGGCATGGCAATGGTGATCAATATTTCCGACCAAAACAACACTTGAAAATCATATACTTAGTCACTAAAGGAATTTTCATTAGTTACATGCTTTAAACATAAGAAATTACAAAGGAAACTATTGAAGGATTGTATTCTCACTTGTTCAAACAAAGTATTCATGCTGATGAAATTACAGGTGATAGTCTTCTAACATCTTCCTCCATATGTGACTAAATAAAGGATTTGTGATTTCATCAGTGTGGGCACTTCCTAGTGTGAGAACCTCTTTTCACTGACTACATACCCATCTATGACTTAATGGATGAGTCTTAAGGGGTTGCCTGAAGTCACCGAGATTAGTATACCTTTCCCAGTGTCATACACTCGTAAACGTTAGAAGAGGGAAGTGAAACTCAGCACCTCCTGGCTCCAAACCCAGAAATCTCTTTACTATAACATTTTCCAAGTGAGATATGAATGATATTCAATAGATTAGATAATACTTTCCATAATTTTATATGGCACATCCTATGTTTTCACTTGCTGGGTAGCCAAGATTCTACTTGAGGTGCTGCAGAAGGAGTAGCATCCCACACTGACCTATGTCCTGCCCTCCCAGAGGAAGACAACATATCACTTTACCATTAACCAACGAGGGAATACAGGTTATAGTGTTGTCCAGTAGGTGGTGCTATACTTGAGCCATCAGTCTAGTGTTGTCATCAAAGTCCCTGACACATGTGCAAATTCACTAGCTATTTGCCAGACAAGGGAATTATTCCAAGAGACTTCAAGAAACAAAATCTCCCTGGTCTTGGTTTTCAACTAAGCATGAAAGATGTTGACATATATACCTGAATTATTGGAAAAATTTTAGGAAAATCTACTCACTCTACTGCTAGGAAATTTTCTAGCTCAGCTTTGACCCTGTATATTTGTGTTGAACTGGCAAGCAGTTTTCATTGGCTACATGGTTTATTAAACATAAAAAAATTCCAAAGAAACCATTATATACTCTCCTCCCCAAAAGCTTTTTCCAGGTCCTCACTATACCTGCAAGTCATGGAAAGGGCATGGAGGTAGAGGGATTGCTTCTGTCCAGGGCTCAGCTCCAAGTCATAAAGTGCAACAGGGAAAGCAATGAAATAAGGGGGCATGACAAGGATCAGACTGGCTTACTAGCCTTCTGACCAACAAAGAGTTTTCATGGTAGCTACCAATCCAGTCCTAATTTGTAATGCCCTCCACAAAGCTTTGTCTCTGTCTTTGCTCAAAGATCTCGCTTCTACAGTGGTGTACTCTGGGCAGTCTATCCCAGCTGCTCTAGACTTATGCCATAGCAGCAATCACCCAAAGAGTAGCCTCATGGCTTCTAGTGGTTCTCTGCCACTCCCTGTCTATCTTCCTCGAGTCAAAGGAAGGTAAAGGGGAAGGGCCAGCCTACATGACTGCACACAGAATCTCATCTGTTTTTCCACCTATTATACAGGCAGCACTTTCTTCCTTGTTGCATGGCTGTGATAAGGTAGTTCAGCTTCTGATCTAGTTCCCTGTGGGAACCCTCAGGACCCCTCTGACTCCTACAGAGATGAAATGCATTGTAGATCCCTGCTATATTCCTATGTATTAAACATGCAATCCTCCATAAAGTTTTCCAAATGTGTTTGCAATCCATAGCCAATACATTACCTTCAACTGCCATGTCTCCCAAAAGATTCCCAAAGACTGTACCAGTGGAACACAATTTTTATCATGCAGGAAAGGATTCAGGTTTGGGTCTCATGATAGACTTCATCTGTTCAAAAATAATACTACCTAAGTACAAAGTGGTTCATTACCAGAAAGCTGGCCACTAAGTGATGATTTTTTTTTTGTTCTGGCATCAAATAAAACAAAGATAAAGTACAAAATAACCATGAGTCCTATGTGACCCTCTTCTGCCTCAGTCATTTGATAAGCATTTATCAAGGGCCAAACATTGTGCCAGGTGTGGGGAACCTGCGGCTTCAAGGCCACATATGGCCCTCCAGGTCCTCAAGTGCACCCCTTTGACTGAATCCAAACTTCACAGAATAAATCCCCTTAATAAAAGGATTTGTTCTGTAAAACAAAAAAGTCAAAAGCCTGAACCCCAGGTGTTAGATGTGTGGCCTTGAGGCTGCAAGTTCCCCATCCCTGTTAAGCACTGGGATACAAAGAAAGGCAAAGGATAGTCTCTACTCTCAAGGAGCTCAATCTAATGGAGGAGATAATACAAAAATAACCATGTCCAAATGAGAATAAATTGGAGGTGATCAATGGAGGGAAGGTATTAACATTAAGTGGGGATTAGGAAAGACTTCTCATAGAAGATAGAATTGTAGCTGGAACTTAAAGGATGCCAGGGAAGTCAGGAAGTAGAGAGGAAGAGGGGAATGCTAGTGAAAATGCCTGGAGTGAAAGGTGTTTTATTTAAGGAACAGCCAGGAGTCCAGTGTCACTGAATTTTAGAGTATATGATAGGAGATGGTAACACTGGTGGAAAAGAGACTGGCTGCTGAAAAGAAGACAACTCTTGGACCATCTGCAAACGTTAAGTTTACTGTTGGTCTTTATCTAAGACCAAGCAACTGATATGCCACTGGAGGAATGGAGCATGTGCATGCTGACATTTTTGCCATAGATCAAACAAGAAATAATCAATGGCATCTTTTGAAGGTGTTTTGGATGAGTCTATATCCTTGTACCTTGGGGTCCTGGCATTAAATTCATCCATCTTTTAAATGAGCCGCAGTTTTCCCACTTCTACTGAAAAGTCCATCTATCTGCTTCTCACCACAAGACTGGCTGGTAATTCACTCCACCCCCAATACAATGTCTGAGCTTTCCCCTGGGAAGAGAATGTTGGCATGTGTCCATGCTCCTTGTCAGATTATCTGTAACTGACAGTTGTGTGAAGCATTCTTCTCATTTGTTTTCCTTTATAAGAAAATAGAGTTTGCATTCATTATGGTCAGGTACAATTTTCTTTGGTTGGAAGAATGATAAGTGAACCAGTACTTTTGCTTTTGTTTCTGTGCTTGGAACCTAAGGAAACACTAAAGGTTATAATCAGATCTCATATGATCTCTACACTCTCTCTCCCTTTGAAAGTTCATTAGTATAATAAAGATACAATAAGAAGCAAACATTTAAAAAAAATAAATTTATTTTTTAGAATTTTAAAAAGAAGCAAGCATCCCAGAGCACTTTGTATTTCTTGTAAAACCTGTCTATATATTTTTGTCAAAATGGAGATGGGCATGGCAAATCATATACACAAAAGAATAAGCTTTTTTTGTTTTGGTTTGCTTATAACTTTCCTTGAATTGCAAGGAGGAAACTTTCAGTATTTGATTTACTTCCCACAAAGCTTATTCTCTAATAAAAACAAAGTTACTGAAGATTATGAAGTGGAGAACATGTCAACCAAAAACAAAAATAAGGAACTTGTAAATTACCTCTAAAGGACTTTTCAACTTTTGCTTGGGTGAAGGATGGGCATTCTGACTTCATTTGATATTTAGGGCAGTCTCTAGATGGCATTCTGACCCTAGCCGTCCATAAGAGGTTTGGGACTGGCTAGATCACATTGTCACGTTGGACTGGGCCTGGCTAGACCACCTTGTCACTTTGGATAGTTACTCATAGCCTTCTGTCCCCTTTAACATTTTCACAGAATAAAGCAGGTTTAAATAAACATTAAGAGCAGTCTTTGAAAAAGTAAATCACCAAAAGACATTATGAAGGAGAGGAAGGAGGAGAGAAGTGTCCTACTTCTTTGCCTTCCTGATTTGTGAGGAGAGGAAAGATTGATTACATAATATGAACTTCAAAGTGGTGTTTTTGAACACCAGTTAATGAACCTGATTCTTCTGCTTAACTGTCTTGGTTGCCTGTTAGCTTGGAGGGATTTATTGAGAGGTATCTGCTCCTATGATGACAATATATACATTATATATATATATATGTGTGTGTGTGTGTGTGTGTGTGTGTGTGTGTGTGTGTGTACATATGCAATATATATATACAATATATATTTACAATATATTACAATATATACTTTTTTATGATGCTCGGGCTCACAGGAACCTCAGAGAACTCCTCCAGTTGAACCCTCAGTACCTGAGCAACTCTATTCTCTACAATAAAACTTTTGACTGAAGACCTCATGAAGATGTACCTTTCATGCCTCAGGAGTAGAACAGGCTTCTTTGTTGTCAATTAGAAATTTTTTAAAAAATAGCTTTCCAGGGATATTGACCACAAAGAACTGAAGACAATGCCTCTAGAAATATCGATGAGCAGGGATAATTTTCTAGTGCTCTTCATAGAGTGTATTTTCTTACATAACTACGTAATTGTTGTCTATTCTCAAGGTACAGGCTAGTTTTCTGGAGGAAAAAGGTAAGGGAGTTTGAAAAATGTTCCCCTCTTTTTTTAACTCTTCAGGATATCAGAAAGACTAGTGTTCTGAAGAAGTTCCATTTTGAAGCAAAAGAGAATAATACACTCAAAAGGCAGAGGGAGAGCAAGTAGCTACTTTTTCCGACATTGATTCATATTTGCCCTTGAATGAGAGATTTTCTAGTAAGGGTCAGAAAAAGAAAAAATGAGTAGCAGTGGATAGTGACTTCCTCCTGTGGATCACCAATAATAGTAGAGAGGTCTACTGACTTCCTCTGACATATCTCCAATGGCATGACAGAAAACGACTCTGTAATTGTCAAATTATATGACTTCTCATGTTATTCAGGACATGACAGAAAACCTCTGAAGAATTATCAAAGTGAATGACTGCTACCCATTTCACATGAACACAAATGATATTTCTAGGCAAAATCTAGAATGTTTTTAAAGAATATGATTTTAGGCAAGCAAATGAAGACCATAGGAACACAGATGGTATTTTCTTCACTGTTGCTAAATGCAGGGTCTTCAGAAGAGAAAGGGAGAATTGAGAAACTGATTAAGAAAAGGGTGTTTAAGAAAAGGATTTAGATTTCTTGACAGTTTAAAATATAGAAATGATGGACTTTGGATAAAGATAAAATATATCTAATGGCACTGATAAGAATATATTTGCCAGGATTTTTTTAAAAACCTACTAAAACTACCTTAATCTGATTAGGAAAGGGAGGGGAAAAAACCTACTTTCCTATGTTCACCACCCTAGATACAAAGGACAGTAGCTATAATGTAGCAAGAACAGCAGCAGAGGTACCCAGATATTCTTAAGACCAAAATTCAGCAACAAAACCTATAGTTTTTGATGTCTGTATACAAATACACAAAGTATTGGGGAATGAGCAGCATAAATTGGAGACCATATGTATACATGGAGACAAATCTCTCTCCCTTCCCTCATATACGCATACAATATATGTATTTATATACACGTGTGTATACATGAGTATACATATGTATACACATATACACAAATTTATATATTTCTGTGATGTGTTTTGTATAAATACATCATATGTATTTATATATGATTTATATATATTTGTATTTGTATAAATATTACTAAAACTTGAAAAGATAAGGCCCATGACTAGACTATGACTGTGAAAGGGTATTCCTTATTCAGAAGGAAAAGGATAGATATTTGAAAGATGACATCAGTGGCATTGTATTTTAAGAATATATAAATTATGTGAAGAAGTCCAGGAACACGGAAACAAAGTGAAGAGAATTCAGTGGAAAAATCAAAAGAAGCAGAGACAGAAGTAATGTTATTAGAGGATATAACAGACCATGTGCACAGAAAGAGGAAATAGACGATGAGTTTGCAAAATAGCTCACAAGCCTAGATGGTGGTATGATATAGTAAAGAAGGAGGGGATTCCAGTTCCCTTGAAATCTACCAAAGCTTCCTCTCCATGCAAAGCAGGAAAATAATTTCCCAACATGCTTTTAATGATAATTCCATCCTTCAAAAGATATAGGAAATAATGAAGAGGAAATTCTACTTTACATCTGATTCTTATTAACAAGGGGGGTCTGGTTGCTGAGGTGAAAATGATAGGAATCTTTCAGAGGAATGACTGCTCCATATTAGAATTTGTAATAAGCAAAGGGGAAGGAATCCAGAAATAATCTTACAATGCCCCCTTGATTTTGGGAGAGCAGATGCCTAAGGTTTCAGAAGAAAAATAAGTAGAATCTCATGACCTAAAATTCTAAAGTATGAGTCAGAAGAGAACACTGAGTAGCTCTGAAGAATGAAATTAAGACACTCAGAAACAATTCCTATGTTGAAGGAAAAGGGGAATTCATCTAATTAGACTGATGTGGATATACTAAAGAGCAACTGAACGACTTAGATGGTTTTTTTAATAGATATGTACAGAAGATGGAAACCAGAAGAGATAAAGGATGATGAATAAAATATTCTGTCGAGGTCACTAAATCTCAGAGTAAACTAAGGTCGGTGAGAAAAACTAAGACACAACCACAAAAAAATTTAAGCTGTTTTAAAGAGGAAGATTAAAGAAGGGATAGAACCACTGCTTGAAGTGGATAGAACAAGATAATGGATGATGACACAGGGAAGGCAAAGTCACTTAACTTTTTTTTTCTTCTCATTTCTTTGCCCAACAGAAAAATGTCTGCAATGGAAAGGACAGAACCAAAAAAAAAAGTTAATAAAGAGTTAATACTCAAGATAAGAAAGGAAGTAGTAAAAAAAAGTACCTGGCTCTACTCAGTGAGTTCAGGTCACTAGGAACTAAAGGAACCAGATAATGTAGTCTTTGAAGGATTGTGAAGGAACAGGATAAATACTGCAGGACTGCAGAAAAACAGAGACTATCCTAGTTTTCAAAGAAACAGAAAGTTGTAGGGTCTACAAACAATAAACTAGTGATCTTCGGAAGATCCTGGGAAAAATTCTTAAAAGCATTATTAAAGGAATGGCTAATGAACATCCAGAAAAGAAAGCAGTAATCACGAAGAGGTGGCATGACTTCATCAAGAAAGGTTTCACGATATACTAGTCATTTTCACTGGAATGGTAGTTATAGTTTACCTAAATTTCAGGAAGCATTTAACTGCTTTCTCCTGATGTTCTTGTGAACAAGTTGGAGAGATTTGGGCTAGAGCTAGACAATGGTGCAATTAGGTGACATTTAACTGGTTGAATAGTTGAACCTAAAGAGTAGTCGTTTATTATTTGAAGTTAGCTTTCAAGGAGTTTTTTGCCCTAGGGATCTGAGCTGTATAGCTTTTTTGTCAATGCCTTGGATAAAGGCAAAGATGACACACTTATCAAGTTTGCAGGTAATGTAAAACTAGGGGAGATATAGCACATCGCAGAAGAGAAACAAAATATAAGAGATCAAGTAATTTGAAACAAAGGGATTTTTTTTTACAAATAGTATTTTATTTTTTCCAATTGCATGTAAAGACATTTAAAAAAAATATTGGGTTCCAAATTTTCTTTCTCCTTCTCTAAGACTGTAAGGATTTTATATAGGCAATTGTGTAAAATATATTTCCATGTTAATCATGTTGTGAAAGAAGAAACAGAACAAAAGAAAAAATATGAAAAAAATAAAATGAAAATAGTATGCTTTGATCTGCATTCAGGCTCCATCAGTTCTTTCTCTGAATGTAGATAGCATTTTCCATCATGAATACTTTGGAATTGTTTTGGATCATTGTATTGCAGAGAAGTGCTAAGTATAGTTGATTGTTGCACAAAGTTGCTAATACTTGTACAATGTCCTTCTGGTTCTACTCATTTCACTCTGCATCAGTTTATGTAAATCTTTCCAAGTTTTTTCTGAAATCTGCCTGCTCATCATTTCTTATAGAGCAATAGCATTTCGTTATATTCATATACTACAACTTGTCCAGCCATTCTCCATTGAGGCATTCCCTCAATTTCCAATTCTTTGCCACCACAAAAAGAGCTGCTCCAAATATTTTCGTACCTTTGGGTCATTTTCCCTTTTTTTATAATTTCTTTGGGATACAGACCAAGTGGCTGTACTGTATTGGATCAAAAGGTATGTGCAGTTTGAATGCCCTTTGGGCATAGTTCCAAATTACTCTCCAGAATGATAGAATCAGTTTACAACTCCACATTATGTATTACTGTCGCAATTTTTCCATATCTTCTCCAATACTTATTACTTTCCTTTTTTGTCATATTAGCCCATCTGAAAGATGTGAGTTGGAGCCTCAGAGTTGTTTTAATTTGCATTTCTCTAATCAATATTTATTTATAGCATTTTTCATATGACTAAATAGGTTTGATTTCTTTATCTGAAAACTTCCTGTTCATATCCAAAGAGATACATTTATGATCTTACGCTTAAGAGTCAAAAATTGCACTCCATTAATCAAAAATGATGGTGACATTGTTAGACAAAAGTTCAACAGAATTAGGCCAAGATTTTTAGTGAAAGTTCAGTATAATTCAGCAGTGGAAAATTAAGTCCATTCTGAGTTTTACATTTGAGGAAGGAATAGGCAAGTCAAAGATGCTTTCTCTTCACTCAGCCTTCATAGATAAGAGCTGAGAATTCAGAAGATGACCCTAAAAACTAAAGTCTAGAAGATGGTATCAGAATGAAGCTTGGTGACCCTCAGAACAGTGGAGATGCCAAGGGGAGCCAACACATTCACCCAAAGACAGTGCACCCAGTGGAGAACATAGACATGTTAGCCATCAGAGAACAGCAGCACAGTGGTATCACCAGAAAACATGCAAAGTTCTGCAGCATCATAGATGTGAGTTACCCATCCATGTGTGTATCCTGGACACACGGCTTGCTGGCATGTGCCCTTTCATGCATACCTTCTGGCTACCTGTGAGTTCTGGGTGTGAACTTTCCCACCTATGGGAGAATCTGCCTCATATGCTCATGGAAGGATTCTTACTTTATTTGTTTTGAATTAATCAGTCAACATTTATTATAGACTGTTTATTATAATACTTATTCTCAGAGTATGTATTCCAATTTAATTTAATTTAATTAATTTAATTTAATTCTAATTTAATTTCTGGATGGCTAGTAAAAGTAAATAAGTTGGTATGGAGCTCCTGAGATATGTAGCCTGGCATAGTGGATAGAGTGAGGAAGACCTGAGTTCAAGTCCTGCCTTTGATATATATTGGTGGCATGATCCTCAACATATCATTTAACTCCTCAATACTCTAGACAACTCTTCAAGTGAAACATTATGTTTGAGAGAGGGTACAAAACTACATTGGCAAAAGGAGTTTCCTCATTCAGAAGGTCACTACCAACAACGCCATGGGTCTAGTTCCATTGGATACCTGAGCTATGACTTTTGAGTGAGTTAAGACTCATACCTTGAGCCCAGGACAAATTTCTCTCATCTTTTCTAGGGTAGAGTGATTGCCTTAAGTGGTAAATTACAACAACAAGTGAAGTAGCATAGTCAGTAGATAAGGCAGTAGTCAGGAAGACCTGTATTCAAATCCTGCCTCAGACCTACATTGATGGTTGGACCTTGGGCAAGTTACTTCACTTCTCCTGTGTCTTAGTTTCCTCATTTATAAAATGAGGGGAGCAGATTTAATGGCCTTGAAGGTTCCTTACAACTTTAAATCTTATGTACTACATATGAGTAAGGATAGGCATTTTGATTTAGTCTAGACACTCTGAAAAAAATTGTGTAGTATTTGGACACCATAGGAAATATATGAATTTTTCATTAAGTAGATAAAAAGATATCTATTATTCAGACTGGGCACCTGGGTGGCACAGTGGATAGAGTGCTGGGTCTGGAGTCAGAAAGACTCATCATCCTGAGTTCAAATGTGACCGTAGACACTTACTAGCTGTGTGACCCTGGACAAGTCACTTAACCCTGTTTTCCTCAGTTTCCACATATATAAAATGAACTAGAGAAGAAAACAGCAAAACACTCCAGGATCTTTGTCAAGAAAATCCCAAATGGGGTCATGGAGAGTCAGACACAACTTCAGACTGTGATTTGCAGTTGAATGGACAACCCATAGAGATGGTCTGTTATTATATCCTTGATAGATATTATGTAGATGGACAATGAACTAGAATCAGAATTAGATAAAAGGAAGAGAAAAGACCTTTAGGAAAGGAAGTTTTTCGCAGTGATTCCAAACTTCTCCCTGAAACGAAGCTCTCCCCTCTCTTTTAAATATCAGTATTTTTCTAGCGTGCTTTACATGTGCAAGCAAGAGAATGCAATAGTGTGAAGAATTATTGTCCAGGGATTCCAGTAGAGAGGTTGGTGTAAGTTGTTGTTGTTCAGTTAGTTTTTAGTCATGTCTAACTTTTCATGGCCCCCATTTGGGGTTTTCATGGCAAAGATACTGGCATGGTTTGCCATTTCCTTTTCCAGCTTATTTTAAGAAAACTGAGGTGAATAAAGTGATAGACTTTCTCAGGGTCACACAGCTAGTAAGTGTCTGAGATCAGATTTGAATTCTTCCTGACTCTAGGGCAGAATTCTCTATCCACTACCCCACCTAGATGCCCCCCCAAAAAATGATAGAACCTTTTGTGAGATATGAGGCAGAGATATGAACCCAGGGGCTCTGACTCCAAGCCCAGATCCCTTTCCACTGCACTGAACTGCTTACTCAGGGGTATGAGTAGGCTTCAACCTATTACCTGGGAAGAATTACGTAGAAGTACATAAGGATGTTGTCAGAAAGATAGATGACTAGGAAGGGAAAAAGGCTCCTTGAGAAGCAGGAGGAGGGGATAATCAGTAGAGACTTATAATATATTAGTTAGTATATAATATCAAAAGATCCAGAGCAATTTTTAATCTTTGTTATGTCACAGAAACATTGGGTAGTCTGAAGTATCCTTCAGTCCCCTTTTTAGAACAATATGTGTTTAAAAATGGTCATTGAAGTAAATGTCAAATATGAGTTAGTGATTAGAGGTTAGTGAAAATAAAGATGTAATATTTTCCTAAGTTCATGGACTGCCTGAACTCTGTCTACAAGCTACTTGTGGGGTCCTTGGATCCCAAGTTAACAACTACTGATCTAGAGGAACACCTGCAGAAGGTTGGGAAGAGAATTTACAAGAAGATTTAGGCACATAGGCACAAGTATAAGATGTAAAGGCATACATAGATTGTAGTACACACCCTAGGAGGAAGTACTGAAGCTTTTGAGATCACAAATCCATTAAAAGTATTTATGACCAAATAGCTTTCATTAGAAGGATGAGATATCTCTTCTAGAGAATCCAAACTGTGAATATAAAATAAGATGTTTTTATAGCACTAAAAGATATATCATCAAATCTTAATGAATAACCCATTGTAAAACATGTAGAAAATTTTTTTACAAAATAAAGACCTCGGTAAGAATGCACATAAAAAGGACCAATATGTAAATTGTTAACTTTTTCTATTGTAATCCCCTGTATATGTTGTTTTTTATGTTTCTGGGAAAAGAAATTAATCTGATAGATATATTGAAGGAAAAAAGACTGTGTATATAGGGAGATGTATATCTGGCAAGGGGTGGGAACATGACCTTTCACCCTGGAAAGCTTGTGAAGATTAAGTTTAATCTTGCCAGATATCCTCTTTCCTATATTCACACAATAGGGACCTTTCCTTCAGGTGACCCATAAAGGTTAATGGAAGAATGCTGTCTTCATACATTATTCTTTTGGAGAGAATAGTTTTCATGATTTAGGGCTTACATACAGAGACCTGAATCTCTAAATGGTTTTGAAAGGCTTCCTCTATTCCATTCTTCCTTCTAATGACTACACAACATAAAAGATACGTGAGGCTTTCTGAAGAGAAGGAAAAGATCCCGTAGATTTGTACATTGTGTTCAGGCCTGAAACATCCAGCTGGGATTTTTTTCCATGAAAAGAGGATTTTAGTAAAACCATCACCAAGGGTTTAAAGGCAGAAAAGCAGTTGGGCTGCATGTGAGGGGCAGATTAACATCTTGTTAAACAGACTTGTTTCAGGCAGAGTGGGAAGTCAGTCATTCTCAACTTAGTCTCTCTGGGAGCTTCTGGCCAGTAGATATTTCAAGAGTAGAAACGTTACCAAGAAATGGGAAAGAATTGGTTCGGGGGCTTGGTAATGACATAAGAAGATTTCACCTCTAGGATGCCAGCTGAAATGTAGTCATGTTCTTGAGGTATTATCTGATTTCAGGGTAAATAATGCATAGCTCACTTGAAATCTAGTAGTCTCATCGGAAGTCAAAGGAAAATCAATCAAAAAACAGGAAGCAGCCTGGGTCAGATCACCTGATTTGAGTGGTTGGTGTTTCTTTGTAAATCTACATAATTGTAATCTACACAATAACTTCTACTTTTCTGGAGAAAAGTGGAGGGACAGTGAAGGGAAGAGGCAGCAGTAATCTGTCAAACTTGAAATGGTGCCCAACATGTTACATCATGAAGATTTTCCTAGCCTAGTTCATGGGGTTTGTTTAACCCTAAAGGGTCTGACGTTTAGGGTCAGAAATCAGTACAGTTCCATGATGTAGGAGCGTCTGTCCCCATGTGGTTCAATGGGGCTATCAGTGACATATATGATCAGTACGAAATTCTTTTAGAAAACAAAAGTATGTTGAATATAGGAATCTGTGCTATGTGGAGGTAGATTTGGAATTGTTCTTGAGGCAGAGAGATTTTACCTTGACATAAGATAAAATTTCATTACCATGAGAACTATCCAAAAATGGAATGGGCTATCTGAGCAGATGGTAGATTCCCTTTCATTGGAAGTATTCAAAGGCTAGAGAACCACTCAGCATAAATGTTACAGGGAAGATTTGTTTTAGCTGGCACAGCTTGGATTAGATGATCTCTAAGTTCCCTTCTCACTCTGAAATTCTCTGATGCTCTGAAAGGTTGTTTTTTCTTTGCCTATAATGTATGGTGGGGCAGCTGGGTGGTGCAGTGGGTAGAGCACGAGTCAGGAGGACCTGAGTTCAAATCTCACCTCAGACACTTGACACTCACTAGCTGTGTGACCCTGGGCAAGTCACTTAACCCCAACTGCCTCATCCTGGGTCATCTCCAGTCATCCTGATGAATATCTGGTCACTGGATTCAGACTCTGGAGGAGAAGTGAGGCTGGTGACCTGCACAGCCCTCCCTCACTCAAAACAAAGTCAAGTGCAAGTCAGGTCATCATTTCTCTGATGGCATGGTCTTATTTGGCAACAAAGCATGAACACACACACAATGGATGGTATGTAGTAGAACTTCTTTTCATCTGAGAGTAAAATGATTAGATACTACATAAAAAATGTTCTCCAGGTTCTGCTCACTTTACTTTCCATCACTTCATGTAAGCCTTTCCAGATTTCTTTGAAATTGTCTCTTTTATCATTTCTTAGGGAGTAATAAATTCTACTATATTGAAACATTCTATTCAATGGAAATGTTATCAGTTAGCAATACATTTACTAACGGGTTACACCTAAATCCTATTTGCTCCTGGATTTTTCAGCTGCCAGCTATGTATAGAAGGTTGGCTTTATTCCTTTTATGTATAATTTGATGTCTTCAGAAAATACAGGACCCTGTGCTCCTGAATGTGGATCTTAGCCTGTCATAGGACAACTTCTTTGCTGAAGGAGAATTGTCTGTTAATGACAGAAGAATTATTTTTCATTTTTGCTATTTAAGGCAGAAGGATATTGTGATCAAACAGGATTTCCAATTAAAAGATTTATTTTAGATTATGGACTGCTAGTTTTGTGACTCTAGACAAATCACTTACCTCACAAAGTGATTGTAAGGAGCACCTAAAATGATGTACGTAAAGTGCTTTGCCAACAAATTGTAGATATGAATCGATACTAGCCAAAAGCCAAAAGCTTATCCTTGTAGAGGGGTTTAAACTTGCATGGTTTCATTTGAGCACACCACAACTTTCTCTGTGCCTCACTATCTTCACATGTATAATAAGAAAAAATACTTATTTACCACCAGGTCAGCAAGGATAACTCTAAAATTATGAACCTGGATTACTGGGAGGATAGTAGTGCCCTCAACAGAAACAGAGAAGACTGGAAGAAGGACCAGTTTAAGAAAAGAGATGATCTATTAGTAAGTGTATATTTTGCTTCATTTAAACTTTCTATACTAATCCTTATTCTATTTCATTGACTTATTTTAAATATTTCTCCTAATTATATTATTCATGACCTCAAGTTTTTCATGGCAGAAAGGGCCAGTCTTTTTTTAATAATAACATTTTATCAATGAACTTGAATGTCATCAAGACATAGAATAACTGTGTAATGAATTTAAAATGGATGGGTGGGAGACTACAACGTATGAGCAGTGAAGAACTTCAGATGTGAATGGAAGTAAAAGGTGTCATCAAGGAAAGGAATGAGGAGAGAAGATGTGTTGGTCATGTGATGAGGTAAAGGGATGACAGACAAGTGGACAACCATTGGTACTCTTGCAAAATCAGGAGCGAAAAGGCCTCAAGTGAGTTGAATGGACCCTGTGGCAAACTTGTGGGAAGACATAGACAAGAGACACACAGGATAGGCAGGCATGAGAGATGGGGACGAGCTTCAACCTAAACTATTTGAGTGAACTCCCAAATCAATGAGTTCCAGGCCCTTCTGGGTATGTCTAATCACCCCAACTAAATGATGCCCAAGTAGACAGGGGCCACATATTCCCCATACTTCTCTCCCCTCCAGCATCTAACACAAAGCCCATAATAGGTTTTTAATAACTGTTTGTGTGAATAAATTAATTTTATCATGTTCCTTTAGACTTCTTTAAGTAAGGTGATACGTACTTGTTCTCTTTCCATTCTTTAACTTCCTTTCTCCATGTAGATCACCTTTCTTGAATCTGTATCCATTCAGTGTGGATACACACAAAAAATGCAGTATTCAAGTAAGGTCCCTGTAAAGTTTCTCAAGGAAACTTCAGTTCTCAGTTTCATAAGCCTTTTATGGAATACTATCAAGAATGATCACCTTCATACCTAGACACTGAGTAGCAGGAAGTGTTCACTTTCTTGCCTCATCAATGTCTTCATCTATGTTATCATATTCCCAAGTAATCAATTATGTGCTAGGATTAATTACCCAGAAACTGTCTCTCAAACGTTTTATATGTCACAGAGTGCTGGACTAAGTCATTTAAATGCTTCATGCCTCAGTTTCCCTAAATGTAAAATGGGAATAAGAACACCTATTACTCAGGACTAGGAGGATCAAAAGTAAACCATGACTCAACAAATTAACATGATTTGATGAAAATAACCCCTACGGCAGAAGTTCTTAACCAGGGGTCTGTGAACTTTTTTGGGGGAGCAGAAAATTGTAAGAACAAACAACAAACAGCAGCAAAAATATTTTATTTGGTTTCCTTTGTAATCCTTTTTGTTTTCTTTTAGGCAGTTAATAGTAGCTAAAAGTATAATAGTGGTTGATAGTATATTTTATATAGCACTTCAAGCTTTCTAAAATGCTTTACATTTGATCCTACTAGTCCTGAATAGGTGCTCTTATTCCCTTTTTACATTTGGGGAAACTGAGGCATGAAGCATTTAAATGACTTAGTCCAGCACTCAGTGACATATAAAACGTTTGAGAGACATAGTTCCTGGGTAATTAATCATTTTTATTAATTATGCTAGCAGATAATTAATAAAAGGGGTCAGTGACACTATTGAATGCCAAAGACCCTTCATGGAACCCACTCAAGGCTTATATGCCCTTGGAAGAGTGGGGGATTCCTGAGAGGGACAATCAGTTCTGGTTGGTTAACAATTAATGGGAAGAGTGAATATTACGAGAGGTGGACCTGTTCTACCGAGAGGCAGAGAGAGGTGACTTCGATTATCACACTCATGGACAAAGGGGACTATCTCAAGCCAGACTACCCTCAGCCCCAGGCAATCTAGACAAAAGATCTATCCCCTATCCGAGCATGCCCGGGTAGAACACAATAGGCTGGAATTGGTTTTAGATTTAATTCTTTGTAAGTTTCTAGTTGGGGGTGGGGGGGTATCTTCCACCCAGGATAAAAAAACTTATACTACTGGGATTTTGGCAATCTCATCCATCAACAACGTCCTTCAGAACACTGGCTTGACCTAATAGAGAAGGCGGATAAAACCCTGGATCTCCACAATTTTTTATTTAATCATTTCTCTCCACTCTATTCACTGTACCACCTAGCTGCCTTACACATTATTCAAGGAGAGGTCCAGGTATCACCTACTTCAAAGAGTACACGACACCAAAAAAGGTTAAGAATCTCATATGGTCACCAGACCACTTTCAGCTCTGTGGTTGGTTATCTGAAACCAAACGATGGAGTAGAGAGGTAACAGTCTTTCCTCACCATCTACCCAACTTTGCATTCTGGATGTCTCTCCAGTCAAAGAGCGTCTTTGTAAGATCTGTGTCAATATTACCTTTTCCTTTAATGTCCATTTTCCAGACTAGGAACCTAAGTCTATCTGTGAGAACTCATTTCTGTATCAAAGCTGGAAGTTTTCCATGGTATGATAGATTTTTAAGTCTGTCAGGTTTCATCTTCTACACCATCTTCAAGTGAACCTTTTGATTATGTCAACCCTTATCCTCGTACAGAAATTTTCCTTAAAGCAGCTTTGGGACTTAACCCTACAGGAGGCCTATTTCCTGTTTTTCTATGATAATGCAACTATCTCCTTTTCCTTCCAATGTTAGAAATATTATACATTTTACATATATATGTATATATACATAGATACATATATATGTTTATATATAATACATGTACATATACACACTCTATATATTAGATATGTAGCTATAAAATTTGATTTAGATGTACTCATATTTTCCTCATGTAATCACTGAAATACTACTCCCAAATATGTTTATCTTAAAAAAAAATGTATATTTAAAGGTGGTCTTTGAGGTTGCTTCTTCCAAATCTCATCTTTGACCCTTACTGACCTCTATAAAATGATAGGTCTAGGCTCAAAGGCCTCCAAGGTCCTTTCCAGTTCTAGAGCTATAATCTTAAGTGCTAATAACAAAATAGCTTAATTTTAAGTGACCTTTTCCCCCCCAAAATAATAAACGACAGTCTATAAAGCTCTGTGATTAGTTTCATTGTCATCTTCATCTTTTTTGAAATTATGAAGTCATTGAAACTTAGTTCCAGTGAGCTCTGATACCCTCAAAATGATTTCAGAAGAGGAGAAGGAAGGCAGGATGAAATTGTTAGAAAAGAGATCTAAGATTTTGAATGGCAAATGGTCTCCAACTCATAGGCAATGTTGCCACCTGCTGACAGTAAGCAGAACCTGCAGCCTTAGATGATTAAAAAAACCCCAACAAATATTTAAATTTCATCTTTTTTCTTTTCCACATTCCTCCATTTATATCAAGCCTTTGAAACTTCCAAAAGACAAAGAGCTGAACTTTTCCTTTCTTTAGGAACATCCTCTTCATTTTCAGAAAGTGGGAGAAAAGAAACAAGACAGGCTTTCTGGCTACCTCTTACTTTCACAACAGAAGGAGTGAAATTGGTTCTCTCAGTGTAGGAAGGAATATGATGCAGAAGCTAGAAAAGGAGAAAAAGGAGGAAAAATTCATTTTTCTATGCTAAGGAACCGGTTCTCTTAATTTCTCTATATATGACCTCTATTTCTGTCTATTTCAAAATTTCAAAGACTTCACTGATGCTGAGGTCCACACTTAGACTTGTCTTTGGATAACAGACATACATACAGGCTATCACCAGATCTGTCTTTGAAGCCTTTCCACTTTAGTAATACAGGGTGGTCCAGAGCTTGGGGGCTTCACCACCATGGCCTTTGAAAACTAAAAAGTAGTCCCCCTATCACAATCAGACCAAGACTTGTTTCTGATGCAAACAGTAATCAGGACTATGCATAGATCCTGTACTATGTATATTTCTGTTAGTAACATACTTGATTCTAATAAGACAACAACATTATGGCATGTTGTTGGGGAAGAGGATGGAATACACAGGCAAAGTAAATGCTCGTTGTTGACATTTGTCTCTGAGGACAATCTGTCTGAAAATCACTGACTTCCATCAGAACTAGAATATTTTATTCACTCTGGGATCTAAAAACTATTCTGAGAAAGAGTCTATAAACTGCCTAACCAGACTGCCAAAGCAATCTATGACACAAACTGAGGTGTGTGTGTTCGTCCTTCGTTGCCGAAGAAGACTACGCCATCAGAGAAATGGTGACTTGACTTGCACTTGACTTTGTTTTGAGTGAGGGAGGGCTGTGCAGGTCACCAGCCTCACTTCTCCTCCAGAGCCATCTGACTCCAGTGACCAGATATTCATCAGGATGACTGGAGATGACCCAGGATGAGGCAGCTGGGGTTAAGTGAAGAACTCTAAATGTAGCAGTAGAGAGGGCCTGAAAAAGTCACACAAAATGATGATTCTTCTCTTGGATTATATGCATAGATAATCCTCATGGTAGTCATAGCAGTAAATGTGTTCCTAAAAGGTTTTGTGTATATCATCATAGTTCAAATCTTCTAGGTAAGTCTAGCTGTTTAAGACAAAGAATAATGAATCCTCTAAAACAAGTAACTGTCCCCTGATTTATCTATGTACCTCTAGATTTTCATACTAGGTTTGCTTAAAGCAAGTCAGCTGTGTGTCTATGCTATATTACAATTAACTGCTAACAAACAAGTTTGCAACCTTTGGGAGATTAATGGTTGAAACCCTGGTAATGGAATTGTTAAGGCACTTTTCATCTAAGCCTCTTGCAGATTTATTTGAGAGAGTTTAGCACTATTGTAGGTTCTCCCTTATCCCACCCATCAGTATATTTCTTGGCTTAGTCATTTTTTAAAAATATGAGGGCTATTTTTGTTTGTTTTTTGCTCCCTCACTCAAAAAAAAAATCTTTTTCTGACATAATTAAGTTAGACCTGGGAGAAAGAGATAGGAAGTTATCTGCTCTGCAGTTTATTACATGTTTTGGAGCAAGATTTCCTAAGGAGGGGAATGTGGTGGAAAATAGAGATATTGTGGAATTTTATTTCCTGAGGAAGGAGGGGAGGAATGGAGATTACCAGTATGGAATTTCATCTCAATTACTTTTTTCATCTCTTGTACATAGGAAAAATTGCTTTCCATGCTGTTAGGTAATTTAGGAAGCTATCTTGGGGAAGGATTACTGAAAATCATGAAAAAAAATTTTTTTCCTTGAAGTACTACTAACTCACAGAACAAATCTAGCATCATGTCTTCATCATCTGGGTAACAAGTACTGATTGGTTTGTGCTAAAGTAGATCCTTCTACTAGAAGTAGAACTTACCTAGAAGTAGAATTTATAGAGGAGCATGAAAGTTGAAGGATAGTATGCAGAAAGTGCTATGCAATTTCTGTTCAGTTCTTACAAATTTTCTTCACAAAGAGAGGTTAGCATTAGGAGAGTAATTTTTCAAAGTCTAAGTTTCTTACATGTTTGTTGGAAGACACAATATAGCTGTTACTTCTTCAATTTGATTCCGTTTCATGGAAGCATCACAAATATTCTGGTATGCTTCCTGGTCTTTCGGAGGAAATTAACATGCACAGGATACTCGTTTTGTGGTTATCCTAAGTACAGACTTCCAGGAGATTCCTCTCCAAATGGAGATGGGAGTGGGGAAGGGAAGGGACAGAGGACTTAGTGTTGGCTTAAGTTCTCTGAAGACAGTTGGTGACAGATTTGACACTAGAGGGTACCAATAGTCCCATCTTCCATTTGCCCACTCTCTCTAGGGTCTTAGAGTCTCCCAAAGTTGTCTGTATGCAATGGATGGGGACCACGCTTATCTAAGATAGTCTGCTTCTTGAAGAATACTAAATAGTTAAATTTTCAGCAATGGCTTTTTCTGTCACCAAGAGAAGGCAATATGGTGTAGTTGTTCTTTCATCTGTAAAATGGGGCTAATACCAGAGGTATTCCTTCCACTTCCCAGGGTTGTGGAGAGGATCAAATGAATTCGAAGTCAGCTTTTGAGCACTATGTAAATGTCAGTCATTAGTAGGTACCATTCTGAGGAGATGGGTTAAAGGTGGCAGCCAAGCAGTAAAGTAAAGCAGCCAAGAGCTGGATCAAAGAACTGCCTGCACCTCAAATGCTATCCATCCCTCTGATGTGGTTATTAGAGCAAGGTCTGGAACAGAAATTCTGATAGGGCTAATCTGTCCAGGCAAAATTCCTTTATCCTTTCATGCATTACTTGTCCTATCTATAAATTTGCCAAAAATATTTGCTACCACGTCATCCTATTTGTGAAACAAAACCAAAAAAACCAACTCTTTGAGATGCTTGGAGAAGTCTTCAGGGAAATCATATTCAGGGATACAGATTCATTCCACCCGGTCATTATTCCAATTTCTTTATGGCTGAAACAATTTTCTTTTGCTTTGTGATTTAGAGCCACTGCTTTCCTCCACAAACAAAAATGTGTTTGCAGCATTTGTCCTTGAAGCCAAATTGTAGAAAGAAAAAGACCTTTCTGTTTATCAGTTTTTTAGGGAAAAAAGTATGTTTGATTTCTGTTGAAAGAAAAGCTGTTAAAAAGATAGGGAGAGGGACTGGACCTGTGATTCCATTGGTTCAGGGAACTCCCAGGTGAGGAGACTCCCTTTACCAATGCAGTTCAGCACTTTCTCTTAAACTAATAGTGTAGGAATTATCCCTAGGGCACTGAAAGGTTATTTCCATACAACTAGAATACATCCAAGGCAATACCTGAACTCAGGACTTCCTAGCTCTAAGGCACTAGTATCCATGCTGCATCTTCTAGATGAATGAGTCCATCCGAAATCATTGATGTGAACATGTTTTAACAAACACCATCTAAATGTGGTGCGATGGAGAGTACTGAATTTGGAGTTGGGGGTGTCAAGTTCATCTCTAGCTTACTCCTTGTGTCTTCATTTCTCTGTGCTTGTTTCTGTACACTGAAGGGTTTGGATGTTTTCGAAGGCCTTTTTCAATGCTAAATGCAGCATTATCTTTTACTGAGGCTGACAGCAGTACCTAGTGATGCCACATAAATGAGGTTTTTGGTTATACTTTTCTTTTCCATTACCTGGAAGAGTCAGTTTTTCAGAACCAAATTATTAAGATCAGTATTCGAAACAAGCAATGAAAACATTCTTTAAGACTTGAAGGAGCTTTGATTTCATGAGTGTGGCTCCACCTGATAAAACAGATTAATTAGTCTTCAGAAGTTGCTGAGGCCAACGTTGTGATGAGCTTCTCTAAATTTAGCCACACTGGTACTCGGACAATGACTTTGAGAATACAGGATCACCTCCACATCCTGCGCTAAGATAGAGGAGTAGTCTCTCTAAAAGGAAAAAAATATGCTGATCAACAGCAGTATTTTGCGGCCATTTACAAATTTTCCAGAAAATCCAAGTGGAAAGTGCATACTCTTACTTCAACTGTGCCCTTCATTCTGGTTAATTTATAAATATTTGGCATTGAGTCAAATGCCTTTCCTCTAAGACCATTAAAGTACTTTAGTTTTGCTTACCTTTATTGACACAGATAAAAGTAAATGTGTTGCCTGAGGCATTTCGGTAGTACTACACTTAAAATATTTGGAATTGGATCCAGTGTTCCAACTCCTAATCCTAGCTTTACCCATAATCCTTATGATTTCATCAAAAAGCCTCACCTTCTGACTACTTGATGTTTCATGGTGGCACAAAATTTAGGTCTTGCCTAAAAGGGTAAAGGGACAGAATTTACTTTTAAAGGGATGATGATGTCTGATGGAAAAAAAATAAGAATAGAGAAGACAGACTACGCTAGACTTGCCATAGGTCTCTACCCTTCTACATTAGAACAAGGCTAACAAAAAAAAAAAAAATCAAAGGCCCAAGGCTTTTACATTAGATTGAGAAGCAAAACTGGTTTGAAGCTACATAAGAACTTGGTTTTGTTTTATATCTTTTAATCTAGAGATTCTTTTCTTTGGATATCTAGTTGCCAGTGTCCCTCAGCCTTTGAAAGCTTGATTTCATATCCTCAAAGTCAAAAGTGAAAGTATTTATTTCTCTTCCAAAGCCCGTCTATTCATGGTGGCTCTGTTGAAAAACAAAAAATTTAATCTTAAAGAAATTTGAAATGTTTCAACTATGGAAGGAAAAATATACTTTTTCCACCCAAGTCACTTCCCCTTTAAAGAAATCACTTTTGAAAAGTGATTTTTAACAATGTTTTTTTAAAAGATGACATGGATTTAGTTAATTTCGTTTATTAATAACTGCCAAATACTGAAGAATTTTTTTTTAACAAAAGCCTAATAAAATACTTCTAGCTTCACATGAAGAGCTTCCTCCTTAAGGCTGTGGAACTCAGCTGAGAGGAAGGACTCTATGACTGGGAACATTATGCAATGGTGCCAACAACTTTGGCCTGGTGCCCATTTGGCGTCCTTGGGGGCTACAGAAACCATCTCAGCCATGCATTTGAGTTTATTGATTATCTTTTCGGCACAGACAGCAATATTAAAAGGGCTTTTGCTTGAAGAGGTGAGATGTTAAAACAGGGATATTTGTATCAAGACCATGAAATTTATGGACATAGGTACTGTAGTTTGATTTTCAGTCAACTGGATTCTAGTTAGTATTTACTTTTCAGCCTTGAGTTTTGGGCTACCCTGCGTTCTCCTCTATGCTCTTGATTTTGAAAGACAGACTCTGGCCTTGTATTTAACCTATCAATCACAAAATTTCTATTAACTCTTATTTCTATTTAGTGTTTCTTTTTTTGGATTTTTCTTTGCCCTCTTAGAACCCCTCTTCAGCCAAAGTAGTAGCAGACTAACTCCAACTCAGACCTAATCCCCAAAACCTCACTCATGGACCAGTTTTCATCATTTTTCCTTATAAAGGTTAAGGAGATGGGACTTAAGAGAATACAGAACACAACTTTATCAAGTTATTAGTTGAATGTAACAGACACTCCACAGTATGGCAATGAGCTTTTTAAGACAATTTGGCTGAATCATACCTTTTTCAGAAAGGTGGTTTTTAAGAACAAATTTTATATTTTAGTATATTTTATATTTGGTCTGTCATTTCAAATCTTAGTATACCTTAACCTAGAGATAACAAGTCTATTTCTTGCCATAAAAATTTTTTAAAAAATTAGATGCAGGTTTAGAGGTCCTTACTGGTTACACCCAAAAGGAAAGAATATAGTTTATTTCCACATATGTAGAAGGACTTCTAAGAATCAAAGCGGATAAAACCCTCATGTAACCCTTATGAGTGTTAAATTAGAATTCTGACCCTGATCTTAAGTTTCTAGTTTTTATTTGGGGTTCACACATCATCCTTTTTTTTCCAGTAAGTATTGTAAACTTCTAGCTGGGAAGAGATCCACACCTCCTTCAAAGCAAAGGAAGATGGATATAGTGTCAGGCTCAATTAGACCCAATTGTGCTGCCTTTCCTAAAGGGAACAATGCAGCTTTTGTGATATACTCTAGCAGAAAGCTTGGAAATTTTACAAAACAATCTTACTCTAGCCGAAGCCTAGAGGCTGGCCTCTCCCTGGGAAGGGGGCTGTTCCAGACAAGTTTTGTATTCCTATTTTACACAGATTTTATAAATGTCAGGTCCTTTATCTTGTATGCCTTAAGAAAAAACCAAGAGCATAAAACTCTGCATAAGAACAAGATGAATGTTAGCCAGAAACTTCATATCCATATTCTCAAAGCAAGTAGGTGTCAGATTTGAAGGTAACTAACTCTTCATTAAAGGGGTAGCAGAGCTGTAAAAAGCCCTCATGCACTGTAAAAACACTCACCAGGGTAGAATCAGGGGCCTGCTTCAACGGTGGAAGTGGTTAAAATGCAAATGTGCAAGAACTTCTGGTCTCCCCTC
Organism: Potorous gilbertii; assembly: GCA_028658325.1. Classification (NCBI taxonomy): domain Eukaryota; kingdom Metazoa; phylum Chordata; class Mammalia; order Diprotodontia; family Potoroidae; genus Potorous; species Potorous gilbertii. The sequence goes on from CM053770.1 coordinate 163,068,356, forward strand.
CCCCAGGAAAGGGCTTAAATACAGCCAGGCCTGGAGAGGAATGTTAAAAAGAGGGGATGAACTGCGCTACTCTTTTCCATGGGGACCTTCACACTGTGAGAGATTCAGTATGCATGACTGAACCAGCGAGCAAGGACAGCTCTCTCTTAACTTTCCTGAACAATGGCTTTAGCTCCCTCCACCATTTCACATCCTTCCCACACCCAATATGAGAACAGTAAGGGAGACCATTACTCCTGCTACTCCTTTTATCAATGGATTTTTTTTTTTTGCCCCACAGTTATACCCCACTCCCCTTGAAAGAAAAGTTGGCCATTCTTCTGGGTTTTGTTTCATTTTTTTTTGAAATTCCCATGTGGACAATATTGTATTTTTAAAACAAACAGAAAAACCGAATTGAAACTAAAGTTTGAGATATAATCTAATTTTTAGGACATTTCAGTGACAATGTTGGGTCTTTCTAAAAAGTAAACTTTTAACCATAAGGCTAGTATACATCCACACAGAATGCATTGCTTCCTTTTACTCCCTTTGGAGTATACAAAAATAAACACACAGTGCCTTGAAAATAATTCACAGATAGACTGTTTTTTTTTCAAAAACATATTTCATATTTCCTCTTTTTATTATATAAATATCAGTTTAACCTTTTACTGTAAGAATATAAAATGTTTTTAAGAGGATCTTTGTTATTATTTATACAAATTCACAAACAGTACAATTAATTGATAGGGTCTCTGGGTTTGTTTTAACTCCATGATCTGGCCTATTACTGTGGAGGATTCTTTAAAAAAAAAAAAAAAAGCCCTCCCTACTCAAAAAGTAAACATTTTTTAAAGCCACAGTTCCCACCCAACCACCACAAAACAAAAATGAGAAAAAAAAAAAACCAAAAAATAAAAAAATAAACAAAAAAAAACCCTAAACCAAAAGTCATCTATTCCTCCATTTGGAAACAGAATTTTAAAAAACCCATGAGCTCCATTTTATTGACCGAACTGAGATAAGACATGAATTTCAGTCTCCTCCCCCTTCACATTACAGCCCCTGGGTTCTACAGGCCAGCTCTGCATCTTTTTCCACTCCCAACAGGAAGCCTTCATGACCTTTTTTTTTCTTGGTAGGGAAATTTGGAAAGGGGGTTGGGGGAGGGTAGAGTTTGCATATATAATAATCATTTTCAAGACACAATCTGCATCTCACTTTAAACAAACAAAAAAACCAACAAAAAACAATACAAATAAACCAGTCCAGTCCTCATTTTCCCTATCATTTGTGCTATAAATTAAGTCAAGGTTCAGAGATACAGTTGGCTCCCAATCCCTATGGAGGAAAGAGAGAAAATTATAGCCAGAATATAGAAGTGAGATACACTGAATGGGGGATTTAGGAGAATCGAAACAAAAAGATTTACAAACCCAAAGGGGTCTCTTTCCAGTCTAGGCACAAAAATGTTTCAGTCTCAAAATATCTTTCTTGTAAGAATTCCAGGGCTTCAGAAAAAAGTAAACTAAAACGAGGTAGCCAGACATATATAAATGTATATATTATATATATTTCATACACATATATATAATATATAGGATATATTCAGCAGAAAAGAATGGTACTTAAAAAATCCACGAGGATTTCAAATTTCTTCCAAAATAAAAAAAAATGAAAAAGGAAAAATAGCATGAATACCAGATTTGCTATAAAAGAAGAAATAATGAGAAGAGACCAGGATTAGTTACACAAGTAGAGGAGGATGTAGTAGCTGGGTTTGCTTTTTTTTTCTTTTTTTGTATACACTTCAAAATAAAAACCAGATCACAGTATTCAAATAAATGCATAAGTGAAGGCAAAGATTCTTCAGAAACTCCCCTGGTTTAAAGAGACTAGTCACTTTACCCTCCTAAACCCTACACTCCCAAATGCAAGGTAGTATGGGTACAGGCAAGCTGAATCAGTCTTCAATTCCTATGCAAAAAGGGGGTGGCTCTATGTGACTGGGTCTGTCCCCATCCTCAGTGTAAAGGAAACGGTAGGGTAGGTGTAGCAGAGGAATGACAAAGCTGGATCTGTTTCCAGCCCCAAATACCAAGACAGAATGGGCTTGATGGGGCACAAGGAAGGGAAGAGAAAATGAGTATGTTGGCTAGACGTCATTGCCCCCTCTCCTCCACTGGGATAATCTGAGTCCAGTCCACAAGGGTAACGAGAAGGGAGGGGGCCTAGCACTGTCGCCCTCACCTGACCTTCTCACTCTCAGTCATCTGCCAGAGTCCCAGGTTGAGCACCTTGAGGCAGGGCAGCTGAGTAATTCGCTCTAGTCCCCGTTTGGTAATTCGAGTGCAGCCATAGAGGTCGATCCCGGTGAGCTGGCTGAGATGCTCAGCAATCAGCTCCAGGCCCTTGTCGGTGATTCGAACACACTGCCCGATGTTGAGGGTGCGCAGCCCGTGCATCTGCCGGACCATGCGATTGATGCCATCATCGCTGATGTGGCAGGAGCAGAGGGAAAGGGACTTGAGGCCGTCCAATCCCTGGGCAATGTAGGCTAGGCTCTGGTCGCCCACTTTGTCACAGAAAGACACGTCCAGCCCCGAGAGGCGCAGGCTGCCCATGGCCAGGTGCATAATGCCGGTGTCGCTGATGTTATCGCAGGAGCGCAGGTTGAGGCTGCGCAGGCTCCCCATGTGGGACAGGTGCAGGAGGCCTGCGTCCGAGATGCCCCCGCAGAAGCTAAGGTTCAGCAGCCTCAGGCCTGCCAGGCCTCTGGAGATGTGCTTGAGAGACAGGTCGGTGAGCTTCTGGCAGTCCTGCAGGGTGAGCTGCTCCAAGCCCAGGCAGCCCTCGGCCGCGCTGCGGGTCATGCCCGCCAGGTGCCCGATGCCCACGTCCGAGAGGTGGCGGCAGCTGCGCAGGTTGAGGCTCTTGAGGCGCTGCAGCCCCCAGGCGATGAGCAGCAGGCCCGTGTTGGTGATGTTGCTGCAGCCGCCCAGCTCCAGCACCTCCAGGCCCTTGAGGTACTGGGCGATGCGGCCCAGGCTGCTGTCGGTGATCTGCTTGCAGAGGCTGAGGTTGAGGGCCCGCAGCGAGCCGATCTCCTGCACGAACGCGTGGCCCAGCCCGTTGTCCGTGAGGTTGTAGCAGCCGCTCAGGTTGAGGCTCTCGATGTTGGCCATGCCCTGGATCACGTAGCTGAGGCTGCGGCGCAGGCTGAGGATCTGCACCCGCCGGATGCCGCGGGCCTGCAGGCTGGGGAACAGGGACGGGTTGGCGCGGCGCAGGTGCAGCTTGGCCTCCACCCCCCGCCACACCGACTTGTGGTAGGCGGCGTCCCGCCAGGCCGTGCACACCTGCGCCGCGCGCCCCTTGTCCCGGACGTCCAGGTAGCCGAAGATCATGGCCAGCAGCTCCGGGAACAGGCACGAGATGTGGGTCTCCATCTTCCTCCTCCCCCCTCCACGGGCGCCGGGGGGGAGGAGGCGCGGGCCCGGGCCCCAGCCGGCCCCGGCCCGAGGAGGGGCCGAGCCCCGCTCACCGCCGCCGGCGCCGCCGCCGCCGCCGCCGCGGGCCCGAGGTCCCCCCCAGCTCTCCCGGCCTTCCGGCTCCGCGCCGCCGCCGCCGCCGCAGCCGCCAAAGCCGCTCCTCCTCCGGGCCCGTCCTTCCTGCCTCGCCGGCCCGGCCCTGCCCTGCCCTGCCCGCCTGCCGGCCCCGTCCTCCCGCGGCTTGGCGCTCACATGCCGGGCTGCGGGCTCGCTGCTCGCGCTCACGCGGCCCCGCCCGGCTCCGCAGGGCCCCGCCGCTCTAGCCCCGCTGGGCTCGGGGAGTGAGGCTGCCTCCGCTCCGCCGCCGCCGCTCCCACGCCCCCTGCTGCATCCTGCTCTTCCTCCTCCTCCTCCTCCTCCTGCCGCTGCCGCTGCCGCTGCCGCTGCCGCCTGTGCCTCCGGCGGCCGCCGGGCCGAGAGGAGGGCGGGTGGGGGCGGGCGGGCTGGCAGGGAGGCCGGGCGCCCTGGGCTCCGGGCCGCCGGAGAGGCTTCCTGCTGCCTTTGTCTCTCGCCCGCTTTTCAAACCCAGCAGCCCCGGGCCGCCCGCACTCCGCCGCCCAGGCGGGGGGACGAGGCGGCCGATCGGGACGGGAAGGGCCGATCTTTCTCTCCCCCCTCCGCCCACCGGCAGTTGGGCGCTCCCGGCTCGCGCACGGAGACCGCCGCCGCCGCCGCTTCCTCCTCCTCCTCCTCCTCCTCCTCCTCCTCCTCCTCCTCCTCCTCCTCCTCCTCCTCCTCCTCCTCCTCCTCCTCCTTTCGCCGTCTCGGCCGCCGTCGCGAGGCTCCCCTCAGGCTTCAGGGCTCGCGGGCGGGCTGCGCCATTGGTAGAGTCCGGGGCGTCCCCCGCCGCTCAGCAGTTCCTTCTCCCTTCCTTTCTGGCTACCCCCGCGCCCTCTGCCACAGTGGTACGAGCCAGTGCTGCCGGAACAGTCGGAGCCGTTACCCTGGAAACCGAGTTCTTCCCTTTCTCCACTGCCCAGATGATTAACCCCGTAAGCGCCGGATGAGACCGTACGCCAGACCACTCTCTTCTCCCGGTCCAAATTCCTCCCGGTTCTGCCCTGCCCGTGGACCTCTTACTCCCTCCTTCCTTGCTTCCCGTACTGTTTTTGCCTGGGTCTCCTCCAAGTCTGGAAGTCTCCCGCCTCATGCATATGCTACCTGCATGGTCAGGGCAGCCTTCCCCCCTCCTCTCCATCCCCTCAGCCAGGTGTCATCTCTGGGGGATCTCCACACTATCCTCTCAAGCCCGTCACTTTCGGGACTCTTCCAGCAGGACCCAGCTTTCTTCCCCACCTTCCTAACCCTCTTCAGGCTCTTACCTGCCACTCAGTCAATCTACTAGCATTTATTAAACGCCGACTTGGTGCCAGACAGCGGGCCATGAACCCAATGGTGTGTTCTTGTCTTTGAAAAAGTCAATTGCCTTTCATAGAAGCAATACTTTCCCATGGTCTTTTTCTTAATCAATCATGTCTGTCTTGAAGAAGCATTATTGTGATACGGCATGAAAGCTTTTGTATAAAGAGGGGCTAATTGACTTTCATGGGGTGACTAATATACCTTAAGAGTTTCTGCTGGAAAATCTGAACTGTTGGTTGCCCCCCAAATTTGCCATTCCGAGAAATGTGGTCAGTGCTATTACAACAGTGTCCTAGACGGGGATATATGACATGAGGTCTTCCCTGCACCTATAAAATAAACAAGACCTCAACATTTCAATTATTTTTTGACCTCTCTGCTGTATTTGACACTGTTCTGCATCCTCTCCTCTTATGTCCTGTCTTTCCTGCTTTTTAGTGACATAGTAACTCTTACCCTCTTTTTCAGTCTCCTTTGTTGAATAATTATCATATCCCCTTAATGATGAGTGTCCCATGTATGAGTGTCCCATAAATTCTATCATAGCCACTTTCTTCTCTCAATGCTCTCTTTTGATTACCTCATCGGCTCTCATGGCTTTAATTTTTATTTATTCAATTCAGTTAACAAAAATCCACCTTCTTCCCTGCTAACCACACCACTATCATTTAAAAAGAAAGAAAAATGAAACCCTTGTAACAAAATGCATAGTCAAACAAAACAAATTCTCACTTGTCATGTTTCCCCCTCCAAAAAAAATCCTAAATTTTCACTTCTCATGGCTTTAATTTTTACTGTTAGACAGATGACTCCCCAAGCTATATATCTGACACCAAAGCCTCCCCTGAGTTTCAATCTCACATCACCAATTTCCTATTGGACATTTCAGAATGGATTTTTGAACTCAAACTTCGGGTATTCAAAACAACTCATCTTTCCTCCAAAATCTGTCTTTCAAACTTCCCTATTTTTATCAAAGCAACCGTCATTCTTCTAAATTCAGGGTTCATAGCATCAGCATTTTTCTTAAAGAGTCTCCTTCACTCTGTATATCCAATTACTTGCTAATCCCACAACTCTCCCATCTAAAACCTCCCCACTCACAGAGCCACCATTGTGGTTCAGGTCCTCATTGCCCAGCGTGTTGAAATTCTCATCTTCCATACAGCTATTAGATTGATTCTGCTCCTTTATTCAATAAACTTGGCTCCCTATTGCCTCTAGGATAAAATACAAATTCCGTTTAGTTTTAAGCCCTTCACAGCTCGGCCCCAGTGTCTTTCCAGCCTCATTATACATTACTCCCCTTGCCAGTACTCTAAGATTCAGCCAAATTAGCCTTTGTTTTATTCCTCACACATAGCACACCATCTCCCATTTCCATGACTGTAATCATGCCTGAAAAACACTCTTTCCTCACCTTTGCTCACAGAATCTCCTTTTTAAAAAAGTATAAGCTTTTCTGGTACACTAAGTTAATGTTTTCTTTAGATTCTATAACAGTCAACAAACATTAAGCACCTACTCTATGCAAGGCATTGTGTTAGCTGCTGAGACTTTTTTCTTTTCTTTAGCTCCCAATACAATTCAAGGTATAAATGGATGATTAAACGATATTTCTTGTTGTTAAAGGAAGCTATTAAAGAATTTCAATATCTTTAAAGATTTTCCATATGACAGAGCTTTTTTGTTAGCCCAAATTAGCATATTTTCACTGGTATTTTGTATGTGATTATGTAAAATAAAAATATATATAGCCTCTGTATCCATACCTCCACTCTCCTCTCCTCAGCTGAAGAGAATATTAACATTGTTTCCATATTGTATTTATATACAATGGATATATCGCTGTGTAATTATGTTACCTCCTATTGGTTACTTCTCAATCAGGCCTTTAACACGATCTTCCATTAAGTTTCAGTAAGCTTATTTCAATAAATTCAGGATGTGAAGTTCTAGGTGAAGTTCTGATTTTAGGACCACAGTTCTGGATGAAAGGGAAAAAGTGACAAGTTCCACCTAAAAAAATGAAGGCGAAAAAAGGAAACAATGAACAGGAAAGAGAGATGGCTGCTTCAATGAACAGGTCCTTCGTTCTCGAAGAGGACCATGCTGTCAAAAAGGAGATGAAGACTGGGAGGAATGAGTTTAACGAGGACAGAGCTAGGAGGTATTTAGGGATCGATCATCTAATCCAAATCTCTTACAGATTTGAAAACTGAGTCCCAGAGAAACAAAATCTCTTGTCTTCAACTGTAACAACTTTCAGTTGAGTTAGGATTAGAATGAATTAGAACCTAGGTCTTTTTTTTCCCAAGCTCTATACTATAGAAACTAAAGCAAAAAGAACCACAGGACTATAGAACATTATAATTGGAAGGGAACTCAAGAGACCTTCTACAGACATAATTAGCAATTTTAACAGAAGGAGCAAACTTCACAAAAATGTACTTGGGGCAAGCAGCATGAAACGAATCAATTTTGGAAAGACAAATTCTATCAGAATTAGGAGAGAAGCGTTGGGATAAAATGCCTTATGGAGGGGGAGAGACCCTGAGATGCACTGGCCCCATGATGGGACTGCTTTCAAGAAGGGACCAGGTCACCTGGGGTGTGACCATAGGAATTGGAAAAGAGAGGAAGCAGGCCATCTGGTAGCTTTCTATTTTCAGGCATTTTTCATGTGAATTAGGTTCTAAGCTCAGTAGTTTCTATGGTGATGAAGGAATAGAAATGCTGTCAGGGCCCTCAATTTTTGTACCCTGAGGCAAAGCCTTCTTGTCCTTTCCTAGTTAAGTTTCAGCTCTTTACCTAGTCCAGCCTCTCATTTTATAGACACTTGCCGATATTAGTTTCATCAGTTGGCATATTTTTGAATATAGTTACATTATGTTCCAAGCTGTGCCAGAGGGGTAAGGGACTTGAGAAATGATAGTGTAGGAAGTTTGGTCTATGGACAGCATGGGAGGAAGTCCTGGTTTGAGAGCTACCTATGTCTAAATTCCAAATTTTGTTCCCTCAAGCTAAAATTTACAAGAAACTGGTACTTTTATTTTTAAATAATGTTTTACTGCTTTTTTTGTCTCTATTTGGGCATTTCTGAGGGAAAGCATTCCCTCCCAAGATTGAATTTTTCCCTCTATAATAGGGGCTTAGAGTCTCCTCTTTGCCGATGTTTATGCTTTTAATTTTGTTCTCTTAAGTTATTGTTAAAACTATCATTTCTAGAAGTTAAGTCAGATGATAGGGTGAGAAAGGCATTCTTACCTAACCACTGCTTTGTACTAAGACAATGTTTCTCAATTGATAATAAGACTGGCCCTGGTTTTTTACAATAAACTTTTAAATTATCCAAAGTCCTATTCCCTTCAGCCATTAAAATAGTGGAGACTATGTCCTCACTTGCATTTACAGGTTGGATCCCCTGTGGAATTTCTAACCTAAAGTAGTTCTGTATTCCTAAAACTATATTGCTAATAAAATCCTACTGTTGGGTTTTTCCTCAATAGTCATTTGGCACAGTTAGCTAAAGGTGAAATCATTTACTGAAATGGCATAGCGTGATAAATAGTAACAAAACATTTCCCCATAAATGTAGGACACTTCCATAAATATACACAGTGTCAAAAAGAAGACTGGGCACACATAGAAGACACCATTAACAAGAGCACACATACATGTAAGAAACAAATGTAGCCCAGGTAACTCACACCTCTAGCACTATAGAGCCTGAGGTCAGTTCCCTTCTCATAGAATCTTAGTAATACCTTCCCCATCACTACTTCCCCTTTTCCAGAGAAATGTAAAGGAAAAAATAAACCATCCCTTCTCAAGAATGGGAGTAGGCCTTGTCATGATTAGGGCCAATCTGGTGGTTCAAGTTATAGAATGTAATGAAATTAAATGAGACATTCATTCACTTTGCAACAAGTCCTTAGGAAATATCACCCTTCCACATTCCATCCATTGGTGGTAAGGACTTTAAAGGTCTTCTAGAGCAGGAGTTGGCACACCACAGCATGTGGGTTGCATTTAGCCTGTGAGGGGACAGGAAGGGAGCATACATTTATATGGTACCCGCTCTGTGCTAGGCACTGTGCTTTTTACAAATATCCCACTGGGTCTTCACAACAACCCTGGGAGGTGGGTGCTGTTATCCCATTTTACAGTTGATGAAACTGAGGCAAACAGCAGTTAAATGCCTTGTGCAGGTCACACAGCTAATATGAGGCTGGACTTGAATTCAAGTCTCCTTACTCATGGGGGAGCTAGAAGGCGAAGTGGATAGAAGGTTAGCCCTGGAGTCAAGAGGACTTGAGTTTAAATCTGGCATTAGATACTTACTAGCTGTATGACTCTGAGCAAGTCATTTAACTGTTTGCCTCAATTTTATCATCCGTAAAATGGTCTGGGGAAGGAAATGGCAAACCACTTCACTATCTTTGCCAGGAAAATTCCAAATGAAGTCACAGAGAGTCAGACAGGACTGAAACGACTCAACAATAAAACTTCCTTACTCCAGGCCCAGAACTCTATCCACTACCTACCTGCCTACCACCTTGGGCTGTTCTTAAATAAAGCTGCTCTGACTTCTGGTCCAAGTCCTTTTCTCTTTCCAGTAGGGGGCTCTAACTCACTAGACCATTCCCCAGCATTTGCTATTCAATCATTTTCAGTCGTGTCCAACTCTAGACACAAAAGACAGAGACTTTCCCTCCTGAAAGGAAGTAATTAGTAACATTGGTAATACCAGTCTGCCTGACAATTCATATATATCAATTACCATAGCCTTGGAAAACTGTATTTTCAATTTGCATATATCATAAGCAGGTCTGTTGAGACTTCAATAATCACTCAAGTTTCTTTACCTTAACCCTTGTATCACATCAGTGACATGTTCAAGTCAGGATTCAGATTTCCTCATTTAGTATCCCCATGAGAAAGACTGGAGATTTTCATATTGAGTCCCCTGTACCTAACATTTTACCAGAATATATAACAAGGACAAAGGTGAACATGTACTGATCAGTTAATCAACCAGCATTATCAAACATCATTAAGAGCCCTGTGCTGGGAAATACAAATACAAGAATGAAACAATCCCAACTCTCAAAGAGCTTATATTCTAATGAAAGATAAGTAAATATTTAAGTATATACAGAATAAATAAGGAAAATAATCACATGGTAATTAGGGGCAGAAGGCACTAGTATTGGGGGAATCAGGAAAGGCTACAGGGCTTAAGCTGTGTTGAAAGAAGAAAGAGGTCAAGGTGAGGAGGACTCATATTCCAAGAAAGGAGAATAACTAGTACAAAAGCATGAAGAAAGGAACTGAAGTGTCATGTGTGAGGAGCAGAGAGAAATCCAGTTTTCCTGGAGAGAAGAGTGAAAAAAGAAGAATAATGTAGAAAAGATACATAGTATGTATACAAGGGAGAAGAAAGCAATTGAGGAATTAGATCAGGAGGATTCATGATATTTGCTTTTAAGGAAACTAGGAATTCTAGAAGGTGGAATGAAGAGTAAATAAGTTCTAAACATGAGAGACCACCTTTGTAAAGGTAAAGGCAACTAGAAGGAGTGTTTATCTAGGATGATGAGTGTATAAATGACAGTACATGATATGAAATTAGACTCGAAGGGTAAGTGGGAATTATGATGAAGGACTAAAAATGACAGGTTGAAGATTTTGTCTTTTATGCTAGAGACATGAGGAACCACATAAGATTTTTTAGTAGGAAAGTAATATGGTCAGATTTGTGTTTTAGAAATATCAATATACATACATTGTATGCCCTAATAAGTTCTAAGTAGATACATGACAGAGGACTGGAAAGAGGAAAGAATTCTTAATAAGGGATGATTAATCATAGAAAACAAAATTAACAATTTCAATCATAATTGAAAATCATGAATAAAATTGCAACTAGAATATGTAGAATAAAAAAGCTTATTAGGGAAAGTCTTTGCAACAAATCTCTGATAAAGGTCTGATATCCAAAGGTCTCATATAAGGGCACTGAATAAATAAATTAAGGGAATTGCTTAAAATAGATAAGAACAAGAGCTATTCTGTAATAAATACGTGGTTAAAGGATATGAACAGACAATTCTCAAAGGAAAAAATTCAAGCTATCAACAACCATATAGAAGAATGCTACAATTCACTGATATGAGAAATGCAAATTAAAATATCCCTGAGGATTTACCTTCCTCTCATCAGTAAAATGAGACATGATAAATGACAAATGTTGGAGGGCATGGGAGGAAAGGCACAGTTGTGCACTTTTGGTGGTATTGTAAATAGGCATTTTGAACAGCCATTCTGAAAAGCAACTTCGAACTTTAGCCCTAAAGTTGCTAAACAATATCTAGCCTTTGACCCAGTGATACTGCTGTTAGTCATACACTCAGGCATATACAGGAGTCAGCCTGTGGACTCAAGCATTTACACCTTTGGAGATTGGTAAATGCTATTTAGTCAGGACTCAAGTTACTATTTTATTGATTGTCTTTAGGCTCAAGAAAATGATGAAGAAAAATTTCAATAAAGTAAATTAAACTTTAAAAAGTACAATTTTCTTTTGGGGGTGGGGGAGAGTTGGTTACTAAACACTTACCAATGAACTCCTGAATATATTCTAATCCTTGTAATATGATTTTACAACCTCTGACCTTACATAGTTGTTCTTTTAAGGGTCAAAAACAAATCTTACCTTGTGTCTTTAAATGGGGTATCCTTTTCTGATATTAGGCTGATTCAAAAGCAGAGGTAAAAGTGCCCATAAAAAAATCTATAATAGCATTTCTGTGGTGGCAAAGAACTAGAAACAAAGTGGGTACCCATAAATATTGGGGAATGACTGAGAAAATTATGCCATATGAATATAATAGGATATTACTGTATCATAAGAAATAAAAATATTTCAGAATTCAGAGGAATTTGGGAAAATGCAGAATAAAATGAGCAAAACCAAGACAGTAATTTATACCATGACTATAGTAATGTAAAGAAAAACAACTTTGAAAATCTGATCCATGTAGTGAGCCATCAACTTCATTGGTGATGAAGTGTGCAGAAAGGTAATGGACCAGAGGTGCAAAATAAGAGATTTTCAGTAATGGCCAATGTGATGATTTGTTTTGTGAGATTATACTTGTTGCAGTGAATGGGGGGGTGGTGGTGGTGGTGGTGAATGAAGTGACAGATTTTTTAAAAGAAAGAAAGTGAGACTAAGGAGATGACAATGGAAATTTTGTTTCTACCTTGCTAGATTTAATATATACTTAAGAGACAACACATGGTCATGATTTCATGCCCTTTTTTATTCTTTTTTTTTATATTGGAATGTTCATGATGATTGTGAAGTTGATAATGAAAAAAATTTTCGAAAAATATTGTTTTGGCAGTTATGTATAAAATAGCTTAGAGAGGAGAGAAACTGGAAGTAGGGAAACCAATTAGGAGGGCATTACAGTAATCCAGGTTAGACTCTGTGACTGGAAAGATGGAGACATGTGAGAGAGACATGAGGATAGGATCTACAAAATTTGGCAGTTTATAGGATATGAAGAATGAGGGAATGGATATATGAGCTTGCAGACCTGGGAGATTGGAAACCTGGTACTGCCACAGTTGTATTAGGAGCAAGAGCAGCCTATTCTCCCGAAGAGTTTCCTCCCTCTGTTAGGGGAGGAAAGAGATGGGACCCTTGAGATCCTTGCACAGTGCCAGGTAAGGTAACAGGGTCCAGGCCTCTGGACGATCGAGAAATAAGGGAACGTGGACAGCTACTGGGAGAAATCCATTCCTCCTCCTTCAAACCCTCCCCACTTCCCCCTGCTCTCCTCCCCCTATGAAAGTATATTACCCTAGGACAAAATTCTGGTTGTCCTGCCCTGGTTAAGGCTCTGCTGATACCTGGCTTAGGTGACTGTCCCCCTGACTCCTATAAAGTCTCAGTCCCTGGCACTTATCACTGGAAAGGGTTCTTCATTGAGAAGTTCCTTGCTTAGGTCACAACTCATCAGTTCCGCTAAATAATACTTCCTCTTGTGCAGTATCATTCATTGATCTCTTTGCAGTTTTACACAGGTCCCAGCAGATGGTGCCAACTATTCACTTTTCTCAGTTATAGGCCCCAAAAAGAAAGAGGCCTTCGAAGTAACTATGGCTGTACTAAACTCTAAATGCAGCACTACATGTGTCTCCCCCTGAAGCCTTCTTTTGTAATACACAACCTCTGACCTCTCAGTGATAAGAAGCAAACTGTACTTAACCTTGTATCTTCCAAGGAGTCTTCCTTATCTCAGGTGGGTTCAAAGTAAATTCCACATTCTTTAAATAATTCATTTTTAAATTCAATTTTATTTTTATTTTCAGTTCAATTTATTTTATTTTTAGTTCAAATTCTGACACTCCTCCTCCCCGTCTTCCACCTACTGAAAAAGCAAGAAAAACAAAGTTCGTAACCAATATGCATGGTTATGTAAAGCAAATTCCCTTATTAGCCATGTCTATCGGAAAGAAAGAAAAAAGAAAGGGAGGAAGCAAGGAAGAAAGGAAGGAAAGAAGGAAGGAAGAGATAGAAGGAAAGAGAAGAGAAAGAAAGAAAACATTCTTCAATCAGCACTTTGAGCCCATCAGTCCTCTAATTGGAGGCAGGCAGCATGTTTCACATGATGAGTCTTCTGGAGCTGTGGTTGGTCGTTGTATTAATCAGTTTCTAAGTTTTTCAAAACTGTTTTTGCAGGTTCTTCTGAAACTATCATCTTTCTCATTTCTTACAGCACAATAGTATTCCATCACATAAGAGGTGAACATTCTTCAGTTTCTAATTTTTTGTTACCACAAGAAGAGCTCCTATAATATTTTTGTACACATGGGTCTTTTTCCTTTTTTTCTTTGATCTCTCTGAGCTATAGACACACGAGCATTACCTCTGGGTCAAAGGATATCCATAGTTCAGTAGTGTTTTGGAATATAGTTCCAAATTGCTTTCTAGAATTGTTGGATAAGTTCATAGCTCTACCAATAGTGCATTAAAATACCTATTTTCCCACAGCTCCTTCCACGTTTTACATTTTCTTTTTTTTTCAACTTAACCAAACTGAAGAATGAAAGTAAGTGTCCCAGAATTGTTTTAACTTGTATTTCTTCAAGTATTAGTGATATAGAGCATATAGAGCATTTTTTTCATATGGATACTGATGGTTTAGATTTCTTCCTCTGAAAACTTTATTCAGGTCCTTTGACCAATTTATCATTTAGGGAATGACTCTTATTCTTATGAATTTGACTAAATTCCTTAAATATTGTAAAAATAACACCTTTAGCAGAGAAACTTACTATAAAGATTGCTCCTGCCAATTTTCTGTTTCTCATTTAATTTTAGTCGCATTGCTTTGGTCATACAAAATCTTTTTAATTTTATCTAATCAAAATTGGTCACTTTATGTCCTGTGGACATTTCTGTCTCTTATTTTGTAATGAACTCTTCCTGTATCCATAGGTGTAGCAGAAAATTTCTTCCACACTCCTCTAATTTGTTTATGATGTCGTCCTTTCTTTCTAGATCATGTACCCATTTAGAACTTTTCCTGCTATCTGGTCTGAGCTGTTAGTTTATTTCTAGTTTCTGCCAGACTATTTATATAGCTTTCTCAGCAGTTTTTGTCAAATATTAAATTTTTGATCAAATAGCTGGGATTTGAATGTTTATCAAATAACAGGCTATTGTGTTTATATCATGTACCTAATCCATTCCACTGATCAACTTCTCTGTCTTACCCTGTACCAAATTGCTCTGACAGTTACAGCTTTATACTATGATTGTACAAGTATTTCTAGATCCCCTTTCTTTCCATTTTTTAAATTGATTCCCTTCATATGATTTGTTCTTTAATCTCTCCATTCTTTAAGATTTCCCAAAGTTTAGCTTCCAATGAATTTTTAATATTTGCTTTAAGCCCTTTATTGGATGCAATTTTATTGCAGTATGGTTAGAAAAAAGATGCACTTAATATTTCTTCTTTTCTGCATTTGCTTATGAGGTTCTTATGCCCTAATACAAGGTCAATTTTTGAAAGTGTGCCATGCCAACTGAGGAATAGATATATTTCTATTTCCATTTAGTATTTTCCAGAGGTACATTTTATTGAACTTTGCTAAACTTCTATCCTTAGCTCATCTATGATATCTTTTTTAGAAACAATTAGTTTCCTTATCTCTTTTAATTAGATCTATTTTTGCTTTTGCTTTGTCTGAGATCATGATTGCAACCCTTCCATTTTGCTTCCACTGCAACATAATAGATTCTTCTCCAGCCTCTTATTTTAACTCTGTATGTATCTTGCTGTTTCAAGTGTGTTTCTTATAAACAACCTATTGTTGGATTTTGGCCTCTAATCCCTTCTGCTATCCTCTTCCATTGCATGGGTGAATTCATCCCATTCACATTCACAATTATGATTGCTGTTGTTCAGTCATGTCTAATTCTTCATGACCTCATGGACCATGGTACACCAGGTCCTTCTATCTTCTAGTATCTCTCAAAATCTATTCAACAGCATGTTCTTTGTTTCCATGATACTATCTACCCATCTCATCCTCTGCTGTCCCCTTTTCCTTTTGCCTTCAGTCTTTCTCAACATCAGGTTCTTTTCCAGTGAGTTCTGTATTCTTATTACATGACCAGAATATTTTAGCTTTAGCTTCAGTATTTGGCCTTCCAGTGAATTCCAGTGAATACCTGCATTGATTTAAATATTGACTGATTTGATATCCTTACTGTCTAAAGGACTATCAACAGTATTCTTCAGCACCAAAATTCAAAAGTGTTGATTCTCTGACACTCAGTTTTCCTTATAGGCCAACTCTAGTTTAGTATCCATACATTGTTAATGAAAAAAAACATAGCTTTGACTATATTTCCCTCCATCCTGTTCTCTTATTCTTATCTTTTTTCCTCTCTGTCCCCTCTTTAAGATGCTGTTTTGCTTCTAACTACTTCTTCCCTTAATCCATTCTCCCTCTTATTCCTGTCCCCTCTTTCCATTCTACTTCCCTGTTGAGTAAAATATATCTCTTTACCTATGTGTACGTATATTCTTCCCACCTTTAACTATAAGGTTCAAATGTCATCCATTCCTCTCTATGGCCTCTTCCATTGTATAAACTCCTTCTTGCATTCCCCCTTTGTGTGAGATAATTTTCTTCATTCTTCTTGTCTCTTCTTGCCTCTCCCAGTACATTCCTCTTCTTTGCCCTTCCATTCTTCTTTTGAGGTCCTCAAAACACAATAAAATCACAATTAGGCTTTCTCTCTTATTAGACTTCTAAGATGCCTGGTGATATAATGTATTGAGTGTTGCTTCTCAGTTCTTGAATTCTTTCTTTCTGAATGGTTGCAGTATTTTTTCCTTGACCTGGGAGTTCTGAATTTGGCTATAATATTCCTGGGAGTTTTCATTTTGACATTTCTTTCAAGAGGTAACCAGTAGATTCTCTCAGATTTTAATTTGCCTTCTGGTTTGAAGATATCTGGGTAGTGTTCTTTTATAATACTTTTTTTTGAAATATGATTTTTTGGCTCTTTTTTTGTTGTTTGTGACTTTCAGGTAGTCCAATGAACCTTGAATTATGTCTCTTGGATTTATTTTCTAGGTCAGTTGTTTTTCCTATAAAATAGTTCACATTTACTTCTAGTTTTTCAGACTTTTGACTTTGCTTTATTATTTCTTGATGTCTTCTGGAGTTGGTAGCTTTCATTTGGCCAATTCTGATTTTCAAGGTGTTATTTTCTTCAGTAACATTTTGCTTCTCTTTTTTCAAGCTATTTATTCTGTTTTCATATTTTTTCTATAGCTCTTATTTGGTTTTAAAATATTTTCTCTTTTTTTTTAAACTCTTGCTTTAGCTCCTCAAGGAGTTGCAAGCTGCATTTTTCTTTGAAGCTTTGTTTGTAGACATCGTCAAGTAATTTTCTTCATCTACGTGTCTTGAGCTCCTTATGATGTGGTTCTTTGTTTGCTCATTCTTCCAGCCTATTTCTTTGGACTTTGTTTTAGTACTGGCTCTGTACTATGTTTTTGCTGTAATATGTTTTTGCTGAGCTAGATTCTCAGGGTCTGTTCTTCAAGTGTAACTCCCTGTTGCCAGGGTTAGATCTCTCATACATCAGTAGCCAACTCTCTTCTTTGATTACAGGGGTCCCATTCCTCAAAGTTACTTTCTCCTTGTGCCTAGAGTGTGTGTCTCTACTCCCTCATATTCTGATGAACCAAAGAGCTCTTGATAATAGCATCTACTTCCCAGGGTTGCTGTGACGATCAAATGAGATAATATTTATAAGGCCCAGAGGAAGTGATATGTAAATGTTAGTTGTTGCTGTTGTAATTGTGGTTATTATGACTGAATGGAGTGTATCTTCCTGGTTAAGTTGCTGTTATACTTAAGAGGCAGTTTGATATCATGATTAAAGCATGAAATTTAAAATCCAAAAGACCTGAGTTTAAATCTTGCCTGAGAGTAATAGTAAATATAGTAAAATAGTAAAAAATAATAACTACTGGACTTTAGGAAAGTCACTTAACATGTTTTGGATCCAATTCAAAAAACTGGAAATCTCTTCTCTCTTCATTGCCAGGTCTCTTCCATAAAGGTTTCTGACTACGGACTCTCTAGAATTCCCCAGGACTTAACTATTTAAAACCCCTCTGGAGTGTGGCTACTTTGTTTGCTCAGACAATTACATTGTTTCCTTTCAACTCAGAGAGAGGTGTTCATAATATGTTATAAAGATCTTAAGGTAATCACAAGGTGATGATAGTTTAATATCTCACCATATTAAAATCTCATCATCTTTTACTAAAACATGTGACTATATCAACTGAGTTGGGGAAAGGAGTATAATCACATTCCCCTCACTCTATACTCTTTCTCCCTCAATGCATTTGCTCTTCTGGGTTTTTTTTGACCAAGTCCATGTGGCATAGTTCACAAACAATCCATACATTCTTTCACAAAGATACAGGTCTATCATAGCTAGTGAGCCCTGGGATTATACTCACCCTGAAAAATCATGATTACAGTATTTTTAATAATCAGGTATCATTGCATAAAATTCTCATAGATCTTATTGTCTGCAAAGGCCTTTCCCATACCAAAGACTATAAAAAAAGAAAGAAAAAGAAAATCAAATCTCCCTCCTAAGACAGAAAAGTCAGACCCTACAGCGTTTCCAAAACATGTGAGTCTGTCTTTCTCAATGGGATTTAGGGACCTGGGTTCAACTTTTCACAGTTCAGGTAAAAAACCATAGCACTTTGTGTGGGTAACAACACAGACTAGCCCCTTCTGGGCCCAGGGATAGCTGGGGTGTTCCCTCTCCCTCTCCTGCTAAGGAACTCCTCTGCTCTGAGCTCATTCAGATACCAGGTACTACCACAGACTAGTGATGGGTACAAGACAGAGGCTGGGAGGGGAGCTTGTTCTCTCCCACTCCCACTGAGGGAATACTTTTCTATATCCAGACATCTCGACTGGGTTTAATTGAGATGGGAAAAGAAAACGAAATTTCCCCAGTGGGATCAGTGGGAATCCAACTGGAGATCCAAACTCAGCCTTGCCTACACTACCTTAAAAAATAAAAACTCATAATGCCTTCCAAAGAGGTATGCGACTCCCCAGATACCCAGCTAATATTCATATTGATCAGAGTTCTCAAGTATCAGCCAGATTTTATTCTATGAATCTTTAGCCATTAAGGATCACAGGCAAGTCTTCTGGACTCATGTCACAAGGCAAACAGGTCTGCTTAAAAAGAGAGAAAAAAGTGAACACAAGTTGCCATGTTACCTCTTACTGCACCTAGTGTAAGACATAGTTTTAAACAGGCAAAAAGAAAAAAAGCCCCTCAAGATAGATAGAACTCCCACAATTTAGTTTTATATAGACTATGGGAAAGAGGCAGTTCTTCCAAGTATATAATCTATCCCCTGACTATAAGTTCTCAGTCATCTGGGGTGGGGCGCAAACCTAGTTACTAAAAACCAGCCAGAGAAGTCTCTTGCGTCTCCTCAGGCAGGCATCTTTGTGCTGACCTGTGGTTCCATAAACAAGGCCTTGAACTCATCAAAAGTTTCAAGGGATCTCCTGATCAATCCCCCATATATATTAATGGCTAACATGTTTATATATTCTATTGAAAGTACCCTGTAGTGTGTATGTATACGCTTATGGATTTGAAACTAGGTTTTTGGATTGAAATGTTATAATTTTCATATAATAAGCACCTGGAATTTTTCACTGCCCCCGTTCACTGTACTATTTTTGGTTCTGATATTGCCCTAAACCTACAAAGGGGACTTCTAGCAGGGAACTAAGGGAAAGCTTCTTGGCCTGAAACCATGACATTCCCTAGAGCCAGAGGAAGAAGCCAGAACTCTATGTGCCAATGGTGGCAGCACCCAGGTTCACTCTGGACTCTTCAGCTTCTTAACTTGGGGAAAGAGTCTTTTTCTTTATTAAAAACAAAAGCAATATTATCATGTTCTCTGGAAGCTCACACTTGGTGGGTGAAGCCCACTCAGTCCCCGTGTCTTCTGCCCCTCCTCAGGACTCTATCCCCCAGATGCCAGGATGGCAAGCTGCAGTGGCTCTGACACTGAATTCATTGTCAGAAGGAAATACAAGCTGGTGTGGAAGATCAGGTCTGGCTCCTTTGAGGACATCTACCTGGTGATGGACATTACCAACAGCAGTAAAGGTCAGGCATCCTCAGTTGTATACAGGAGCAAACTCTACATGATTCTTCAAGGTGGGGCTGGCATTCCCCACATACATAAGAGATTGAACTTCTAGCTCCTGTTGTGCCTCCTCTTGCCTAATTTCCAACTTTTGGAGGAAAGAGAATTGAAAGGGACCTCCTGTCTGATCACAGGCTCTCAGTCTCATGCTTCACATGTCTCTTGCCTGATTTTCATTTTCCTCTGGGAAGAGAAGTGGCACCTTCCTCTCAATGATTAATATACTCCTATCTGGCTATATTCTACAAATCCCAGGGATTCTGAACACTTGTAGATCATCTTTCAAACCTCATTTCCCCACCCCCTACCCCCCACCCCCTGACCTGATTCCTTATTGCCTTCTTCCTCAATCCTCCTGCCCAAATCCCTACCCACTCCTTCCGTTGTACCATCTGGAATGTCTATTCCATAGGCAACAAATTTGCCTTTATTTTAAATTTCTTCTTCTCCTACTCCTTTCATCTTCTAACAATTACTGAGACTTTGCTTCCCCACCTCCCCCAACCTTAACAGAGCCTCCCTGTCCATCCTTTCTACTACTGGCTGCACCTTTACTTATTCCCCTCACAGTTAAGGCTGGGGATGGGGAGAGGGGTTGGAATATGCCTCATTGCCCAATTACTACTCCTAAGTTTTCCCCTTACCTCTATCACTCTGCGACCTCTTCTCCTTTGAGGTCCATACAATATACATCTTCTATATAGTTAATATCCTAGTAGCTATTGTCTACTGACCTATAGGTCATTCTCCTTCCTTCTCTCATTTCTTCCTTCCAAATTCAGCACTTGGCTCACAAACTTTCTGTCTTCCCCAACTTCAGAATACTAGGGGATTTCAATGTACACATTGACTCTCCATCAATCACTCAATTCCTCGACGTGTTCACTTCCAGTGACCTACTCCTTCACTCTACCTCAGGTGCACATAAAGATGATCATAACTTTAATCTTGCCATCACTGCCATGTTCAAGAATTCTGAAATCCCAAGAGCAACTAGGTGTTATAGTGACTAGAGCACTGGCCCTGGAGTTCAAATTTGACCTCAGACACTTGACAAACTTACTAGCTGTGTGACCTTGGGCAAGTCACTTAACCCCATTGCCTTGCCTTGCCTTCTGAAATTCCTTTGTCTGACCTTAATCTATTGGCTTTCCACCTCTCCCTCTGCCTTCCCTCACCAAGCCCTTCTCCTTGTCTGTACTAGGATCTCCCATTTTAACCCCTCAGTTCTTTTCCTATCTTGACCCCTTGTTGAACCAATTCAACTCTATATTGTCTTCTCTTGAGTCCCTAGCTCCCATATCCCATTTCTAGCTACACTCTGCCAAGCCTCAACTTTAAATGACTCACACACACAATACAGAACAAAGGTGGAGAAAATACTGTAACCATTCTGACTGGATCTGCTACAAATTTATTTTACATAACCTCCTCTCACAGCTCTCACAGCTGCTAGGCAATCCTACTATACCTCCCTCAACAACTTTCTATTCCACTCTTCACAGGAACTCTTCCAAACCTTTTCATCTCTTCTCAAAACTCCCATGCTTCTCCCTCCCCATCCTCAGTTGAGAGAATTGCATCATTTTACAGGGGAAAAAAATGAGACCATTCACCATGAACTCCTTCTTCTCCTCATCTTGTATCACCCATTTGCCTTCTGTCACTATCTTTTCTTTTACTCCTGTATCACAAGAAGAGGTGACCTACTTCTTACTAAGGTAAACATCATTCACTTGCCCAAATGATTTTATTCCACACCATCTCCTCCAACATATTTCCTCCTCTGTTAGCCTATTGTCACCCCATTTCTTTGTCTATTGAGTCCTTCCTCACTGCCTACAAACATGTCCATATCTTACCTATCCTTAACCCTCACTTAATCTTTCCTTGCCTGCTAATTAACTTCCTATATCTCTTCTATCCTTTGTGGCTAAACTCCTTAAGAAGGCCACCTACAATAGGTACTTCCATTTTCTTTCCTCTCATTCTCTTCTTAACTCCCCACAAACTAGCTTGTGACCTCATCATTCCACCTAAAATGCTCTCTCCAAAGTTGACAATGATCTAATTGCCAAATTCAATGGTCTTTTCTTAATTTTTCATTCTTCTTGATCTCTAGGCATCCTTTGACACTGTTGATCACCCTCCTTTCCTTGATACTCTCTTCTGTCTAGTTTTTTGGGACACCACTTTCTCCTAATTCTCTTCAGCCCTTTCAAACCACTTCTCATTCTCCTTTGCCGGATCTTCAACCAGATCACATCCCCTAACTCTAGGTATCCCACAGAGCTCTATCCTGGGCTTTCTTCTCTTCTCCCTCTATATTATCACTTGGTGATTTCATCAGTCTCCATGTATTTGATTATCACTTCTATGCTGATGATTCTGAGATCTACCTTTTCTTCTTCAACCTCTATGTTGACCTTCAATCTCATATCTTCAAATGCCTTTCAGACATCTCAAACTGGATGTGCTGTAGCCATCTTAAACTCAATATATCCAAAATTGAACTCTTTTATCTTTCTCCTTAAACTTTCTGTCCTTCCAAACTTCCCTATTATTGAGGGCAGCACTATCCTCCTAGTTCCCCAGGCTGGCAAACTAGGAGTTATCCTTGATTCCTCCCTATCTCTCACCCCCTATGTACAATCTGTTGCTAAAGTCTATCAATTTCACCTCTGCAACATCTCTCAGATATGTCCTCTTCTGTCCTCTGATACTGCTTTCACTCTAGCACTGGCTCTTATCACCTCATGCTTGGACTATTACAGTAGCCTGCTGGTAGCTTAGCCTGCCATGAGTCTCTCCCCACTCCAGTCAATCTTTCATTGAGTTGCCACAATGATTTTTTCTAAAACACAGATCCAACCATGTCACTCTTGTACTCAATTGACTATAGTAGCTCCTATGATTTCCAGGATCAAAAGCAAAATTCTTTATTTGGCATTCAAAGTGCCAAATCATGCCCCTCTGCCTCCACTTCTAGACTTAACCTCCCCTCTTTGATCCCATGATACTGGTTTTCTTGATGTTTCATGAATAAGATGCTCCATCTCTTGGCCTTTGACTTTCCCTCATGCCTGGAATACTCTCCCTCCTTATCTCTGCCTCCTATCTCCCTGGCTTCCTTCAAATTTCATCTAAAATCCAACCTTCTACAGGAAGCTTTTCTTAGCCCCTCTTAATTCTAGTGCCTTCCCTCCCCTCTGTTAATTATTTCCTATTTATCCTGTAAATAGTCTATTTATAGATACGTTTATTTGCTTATTGACTCCTCCATTAGATTTTGAGATTCTTGAAAGCAAGGACTATCTTTTACCTCTTTTTGTATTCCTAGTGCTTAGCACAGTGCTTGGAATATAGTAGGTGCTTAATAAATGTTTGTTGTCTGACTGACTAGCTTTTCCCCTGTTTTCAGATCTGAGAGTTAATAGTTAAACCTGAAACATCACAGACATTAATATAGTAACTCTACGACTGAACTATTGCCACTGTTAAATAGAATAAAATATTAGGAGCTTAGAGTTGAGACCTTTCAAATACCTTGGCGCATATATTGTTATAATTTCTGGAATTTTCAACATTAACTGTGGATTCATATTCAATTCACTTTCAGTTTGTGAATCATATGCCCAAATTTGTAAGTCTTCAAATCTGGACCAAGTTTAATGTCTTACCCTATTCCCCAAAGTTACAAAATAGAGATTATCTAGCATAACTCTCTCATTTTCAGAGATAAAAAGAAACTACCTGAGGCCCAGAAAAGGTTAAATGACTTGCCCAACATCACCTCGATAACAAGTGCCCTGACTAAATGAATGGTTAACTCAGATATTCTGGCTCTGAATCCATTTCATACATATTAAAGGTTGAGCAATTGGTAAGAACTCCTTTCGTACCCTTTTCCTAATCATAATATCCTCTGGAATCAAATTGAGGCATAGCTGCAACTACATGGTTTTAAAAACTTCTGTGGAATATTTAGAATTCCCCAAAGGAAAAAATGTTATATGAAAATTTTTATTTATTTAAAAGGAATGGCAAGTTGTATATGATGATTTATAGTTTCATGTATAATTATCTTTTAAAAATTCTACTACATTATGGAAATCTTTGTTTTATTTCTTAAGTTCAGAATAAAATAAAATTTAAAAGAAACAAGAATAATTGAAAAATAGCAATGCTTTCTAGATCTTTTCAGAGGGGAAAAGATGGAAGTGAGGTTTTGAGGTGGCAGAAGGAAGAAGAAAAATATCAACTTCTACATATCATTGGCTAGAGCTATGTTTTCCAGATAGTTATAGTGGCTAAAACACCTTTTAACTAAGTGGGAAACCTTCCATATGATGAGTCTCTCCAAAACTAAGTATGATGTTGGTCTCATTACAGATAGAGTTTTTTCCTTCTTCAGCCTCTACTTGAAGCTTTTCAGTGTACTGTTAGAACAGACAAGACATCCCTATTTGCTAATGATATAATGGTTAACTTAGAAAATCTTTTAAAAATCAGGAAAAGACTAGACAAGACAATGGATCATTTCAGCAGCAGGATACAAAATGCTCCTCCTTTCCCATTCAATAGCATTTTTATATAGCAATAGCAAATTCCAGGAGGAAATAATTAAAAAGAAAATGCCTAGTCAAATTAAGTACAAACTATATAAAATGTATCTGGGAATCAATCTACTAAGGCACATTGAAGACGTGTATAGTTACAATTCTTGAGGAAATAAAGAATGATTTCAGTAACTAGAGGAAAATTTAATGCCCATGACTGGGAAACAGCAATATAATGAAGTTGCCAACATTCTCTTAATTTACAAATTTAATACTTTATAGAATAAGACAAAATAATATTAATTTGGAGAAATAGAAGTTCAAGAATCTCAAAATAGTATTGAAAAAAGTAGAAATGAAAGGAAAATAATGACACTTTCAGACTTCAAATTATGCTACAGAGTATTAAACAATCAAAATTATTAAGTATTGGTTTATAGGTAGAAACGTAGATCACTGGAATGGACTAGTTAAGGAAGACTCAATTGAACGCAATAACCCAGTGTTTGATAAACCAAAGAATATAAGTTACTTGAAGAAGTACCTATTTTTGCAAGAATTACTGGGAAAATTGAAAAACAGTTAGGCAGAAATTAGATTTAGACTAACATCTTAAACCATGTAACCCAATAAACTCAAAATGGGTATATGACCTGAGTAGTAAATTAGAACCGAAGAACCAGATTGAGATCTTTCACAGCTATACCTGGAGGGTGTTATGGAGGAGGTTTGAATTCTTGCTTGCATCAAGGGACAGATGTCATTACAAAATGAGAAATAAATAAATTTACTTACATGAAATTGAAAAGCTTTTACATGAACAAAGTTAATGTAAGTAGGATAAGAAAAGAAGTAGGCATTTGAGGAAAATAAGCTTTTCATCAAATTTCTCTGAATTCTAAGACATAATAGGAACTAATACACATATATAAGTCCAAAAGCCATTCCTCGGTGAATAAGTGCTCAACTGATATAAACAATCTTCAAAGTAGTTGCAAACTATTAAAAATTATATAAAAGATTGATATAAATCACTAATAACAAGAGAATGCAAATCAAAACAACTCCAAGATTTTACTTCACTCCCAGAAAAGTGGCAAAGATAACAAAGGATGAGATACTAAAACACTGTTGGTGCAGCTGATTATTGGTGTAACCGTTGTAGAAAGCAAAAATGCTGATACACTTTGATGATCACACTGCTAAACACTTACCACAAAGAGGTCTATGATTATAAAGGGCATCCTATATACTATAATCAGTCAATAAACATTTATTAGGCACTTTTTATGTGTCAGATGCTGTGCTAAACACTTAGGATATAAAGAGAAATGCAAAAGAAAGCCCTTGAGGAGCTCACAATCTAATGGTGGGGACAACATGCAAATATGTACAAACAAGCTATTTGTAGTAACAACAAACTGGAAACATTGGCTAAACTACAGTGTATGAAAACAGTGTTGTGATGTAGCAAATAATGAATATGATGAATACAGAGAAGCATGGGAGGATGAAAAGTGAAGTCAGCAGAACCAAGAAGAATACATGTGTATATATGATATATTCACACATACACACCTGCGTGTTTGTGTAAACAACTGTAACAATGTAAATAGAAATAGCAACAAAACAATCAAAACTGAATGATGCTCTGACATTATAGCGACCAACCTTGCCCCCACAAAAGAAATATGAGTGCTCCTCCTTTCCTTCCTTGCAGAGGTTACTATGCAGGATATGAGGATACATATCCTATGTAATTATGACTATATGACTATGTAACTATAACTATGAGGATACAACACTGAATAATGATAATCAGACGTTGTTGATGTGTTGGTTAGTTTTGCTGAACAGTTTTCCTCTCATTTTTATAACTGAGATAAGAGTGTCGTATTGGAAAATGTAAATGACGTATAAGAGGGCAAGTCCAACGAATTTACCCTCAGAATGAAATCACAGATGATGAAGTGTTTGTGAGTTAAAAAATTGTAAAACCCTGTTCTTCTACTCTCTCTTATCTTGCTGCCAGAGGTCCTGTCTGAACACTGACTTTCTAAAGAATGTATTTTTGCTTCTTGTGGTATGCAATGTCTTCTATTGGTTGAGTAGCTCTATTTCAAAGCTCCATGACTGATGAGGTGGGGAGGGGGTCTGTGTGGAGAGGGGAAAAAAATCTCTTCCTTCTCTTATCTGGTATAGATTCAGGGTTTAACTCTATCCACAAGGTTGCTCTCACTGTGGACTGTCTCTAAAATTTTCAATTGTCCCAAAGGCTTAATTATTTAAAAACTTTCAGGGGTTTGGCCAATTCTGACCCCCCAACAAATATCATTATTTTTCTGATTCCATCAGAGAAAGGTGTTCATACTTTGTAGAAGGATAAAAAGGTGCTAAAAATAAATACCTCTTTATCTGTGATTATATCCAGGAGGGGGAAGTCAGTTGGTCAGGGACTAATTCCTCCTCCAAGAAATGTAGAAACCAAAGACATCATCGAAAAAAAAAATAAAGAAAAATGTAGGTCACCTTCAAAGTTCTCATTACTGTAGAACTTTAAAACTTAAAAATAGTTATCCCCAAAAAGGTAATTATCTTTAAATGTTAAAAACTCATTTAGAAATTTTCCTAAACTTAGTTCCTATTTTTTCCTATACCATAACACTGAGAGTGTTAAATTTTACAAGAAAGGTTTAGCAATTTTGAGAAAAGAAGAAACTGAACTGTTATCAGAGGTGTAGCCCTGACAGACACCCCTGAAAAGGGCTCATCCCTCCCCTCTGGAGGTGATGATCACAGCTCCCTGGGCTGTTCTACCCCTCTCCAAGCTCACTGTTTCTTTATTAATTCATATGTCAATACATGCAGAGCAAGGGTGGTTCTCTGCCCTTAGGAAGTGCTCTATACATGTTGGCTGAGTGGAAGTTGGGTAATTTTTCTTTAGTTTGGGGGTGAGAACAGGAAGAAAGAGCAATTTTCTCATCATTTGGTACTTCAAACTTGGGCAGACATGGGAAGCCAAAAGCAGTAAAAAAAAAAAAAAACCCCAAAAGACAGTGATTGACATAGGATACCGACATTCTTGATTTTGCCACCATGTTTAAGGATATTTTGATTGGGGAAAAATATGGTCAGTTCATAATTCCTTATGCTATAAAAAAGCAGGTCACTTTATTCTTCATGTCATACTACATTATGTTGTGTTGTTTGCCATAGTTTTTTTTCCCTGGTTATTGATGTTGGCAACACAATGCTGATTGTATGAATACCTTTTAAAACTAAAATTTTCCTAGACATTGTGTCTAGGGTATGTGTTTATGATAATTTTTTACATCTCTTATTCCCATCATGTACAGAATTCAAATTGTAGCTGATTGTGAAGGTGGTATTGAGAGATAAACATTAAAACCTCTGATATGATGAAAGAGATAAATGATATTTTAGGTAAAAGAAAATAGATCTCTTTCTCTTCCACAGGCAGGTGACCCCTGTTAAGATCGTGGTCAAGTAAAATGAAATTGTATGTAGCGGACCTCGGTCTCAGAACGTTACTAGAGATTTTACACACAGGACTAGAGTTGGGGCCATTACCCTGGAGATGCAGAGCTCTCTTTCCTTGTTCCTTCTTACTGATTGGATTCTGTCACAGCATTTCTATTAATATTTCCCAGATTTGAACTCTGTAGGAAAAATCTTTTCCCCAAAGATTTGAACATGTAAACAAATCTTTTCTCTTGACTCAACCCACTGATTCTTAAACTAGATAGGCCTTCCAGGACTCTCTCCCTATGTATGTGCTAATGAAGAAAACTATTTTCTTTGTCTTTGGATTCAACACACTTGTAGTGTGTTACCTAGGCAGAAAAGGGTGATTTCAGGACAGGGCTGTGGCCACAAAGCTGCTTAGGTTTGGAAGGCAAGAGGACAAAAATGCCTTCTGATTCATTTCCTATATGACTTAAGCCCTTCTCTAGTTACATTATTGACAAAAACCAGAGTTTTGGTTTTTTTTTTAAATATTCTAAGTCAACCCTAAGGTAGGTCTGGCCATTTAAGTGTGAGCTCTCCTTAGCCTCACATATCATTGTTTGTTTGGGGTTCATGCTAGAATCTTTATTCATGGAGAAGTAGGAAAAAGCTGAAAAGATGCAGCTGGATTTTCAGGTCCTGGGTAGAATCTATAAACCCTGAGAATTCTCAACAGAAAATTTGATGCGGTTGTCACAAAGAGAGAATAAATATGGAACCCCACAAAGCTGGGCTTGCAATCACTTTTATTCTGTTGAATTTAACACATTAATGAAAGGCAAGCCTACTTTTGTAGACAAAGAGCTGAACAATAGTTTCTAACCCTTGGGGTCCTGAGCCAGTTGAGCTGGTAACAAGCCCCCTTCCCCTCAGTTTTTTTATCTACAAAATGGGTATTAATATGTGCCTTTTCTGATTCTAGAGGAGGAAAATTGTCATGTTAAAATAACTATGGAAATGAATGAAAGAAGATGCATGAAGTGTTTTATGCTCAAAACGAGGTTGTGCTTGTCCAGTCCTTTATCTCCTTTCAGGAATTGCCAATAAAGAAATTAGCCAATGTAGATAAAGCCAGCCATTGAGTGATGGACCACCTTTCTTCAAATTCTGCTCTCACCCCCAGACCCTACCATTGGTTGGTGAATGGTAGAGCCCATTGGGTCTGCATAGAACCTTCCCCCAGTGATCCCATCCTATTCCTCACCTGCCCAGATTCTACCAAGATCTCCTCTTTTCAACATCCCAGCCTGGACCCCTGCAGGCCCCTGGCTACCAAATGGGCATGGCCTTATCCACTTCTTTGATGAGTAGGGAGTTACCAACTACAATCCCTCTAATAAGATGGGGACCACCAGGTCCTAGTTTACTTGCCCTGACATCACATCATAAGTACCATTGGGCTATATCATCTTTTCTGCCACGGTATTCTAAGTTCTGTTTATTCTTCCCATTAACACTGTAGCCAAACACTCCTATATGTTTGGTCTCCTCTTAAATGAGGTCTTGGAAAGAAAGGACTGTGTTATTCTCTTCTATTTGTATTCTCAAGGTTTAGTACTCAATAAATACTTTCCCATTCCATTCCAAGGATGTTATTTTGTTCCATAGTTAAATCTCAACAGGAACTGGACTCTTACCACCCCCTCATTGCTAAACTATAATCAAACACAAATTGCTTTTGGCAACAACTTATCTGGCCTTATTAATAAAGGTGAAAAGCTGCTTTAGCTTCCTTTGGTCCCATAACCATGTAGACTTTGTTTAGATTACAGACAAAAATTGACACATAAACTACTTTTTACTTACCTCAAAAAAAATTTTTGCATTTGTTTTAATTCCTTACTACCAGGCTAAATGATATATAAAGCTGTTCTGTGTGATAACCTTAATGGTTCAATTTAAAGAGACTATTTGGCTGACCAGGAGAGGCCACAGTTTAAAATGTATTTAGGTAATAGATTGTTTAAGATAGAAGGAATTTTAAAGATAATTTAGTCTAGCCCACTCATTTTACTGATAAGGAAATAGAAGACCAAAATGTCAATCACAAATCTAGAAAGAGGCAGAAGTGTAACCAGTTGGTCTGAGTTGGTATGCTATGATATTGATCTAATCATTTGGTGGGAGATTGTTTCTATATGCCTGCCTTCATCTCAAGCTCTCTGATGTTTTCCTATTTCCCTGGATATACTAAATGCCCCAGAATACTGGGAATCAGTAGTTGTAGGTTTTGATTTTTCCTCCATCACTTTTTTTTTTACTAACTAGCCACAGATGAGTAATCTCCCTACTGCACACCTCTTCTATCCAGTCAGCAATCTTTTCCACAACTGAAAAGTTCTCTAAGACGTTTCAGATGCTAGGTAAATTCAGGACATAGTAGGTTTTGTTTTGAGGAGGCCCAGGTTGGGAGCAGGCAAGGCCTTAAACAAACTGTCCTACAGCAGACCACATCTTTACAGTCACACAACTGGCCCCACTTACTGTGCTTACTGGCATTTGATGAATTAGAGCAAAATGCCATCTCTTCAAATGGGGTATCTCCCATGTCAAAATTAGAGAAGATTCCTTGAAAAGTTTGTAGTACCCAGGTACAACAATAGGGATAATATTGATGACTCTTTTAGTATTAATATCAAGCAAAACAAAAAAAAAACAGTAAGGAAGATGTATGCTTGCCAAAAGTATAAAATATAGTGTAACAGTAACAATGCATTGTCCTCTGTACATAAGGATGATAAATCATCAGAAAGAGATGCATTTTAGTAGTGGTAGTGATAGGATACTCATGCTGATCTATTGGTACTATCTCTTCAATTTCCTAGTATTGACCAGTAATTGACGAGTAACTTAAATTCATGAGTTAATTGGTGAAGGTTGGGGATGTAGTCTATAGCTATAGGACAGAACCAAAACTATATTGGAAGCAAATCCATCTGTGTGGTTTCATTGGTATATGCCTTTCCAACTTAAAATTTCCATTTATTCACTCAGCATTTATAAAACTCCCTATTACATGAAGAGAACTGTGCTAGATGCTAATAAGACAAAGTTTAGATCAAGCATACTCATTTCTTCACTCATGGAGTTTATATTAGGTCATGGCTAAGATCAAAATTGTAGCAACTCACTCTTCCTCAAAGGTCATAGGGTAGAAATATAAAATTTGCATTCTTTTTATCTGTCTGCCTGATTCATTAATGACTTCAGTCAAGCAGCAGAAGAGGCTGTCCAGTGAGTCATTTATTAATAAGCGTCATCCTTCTCTAACACTTGTCATACTCATTAAAAAATACTTTTTGTTCCTTAGTCTATCTGTATAATTTCCATATTTTTATTGCGAGGGTTCCAGTTATATGAGTTGCTGGCAATTTGGAGAATAGGGTGAGGGACTTGTTGAATCTGGATTATTTCTCTCTTCTCTATGCACATCTGGTTTAGTTTAGTTGACCACTCCCAGGGTCTGGTGAATGAGAAGTTGCCACCAACTCCATCAAGGGTATCTTCTGTCTTGCTTCATTATTAAATCAGAAAAGAATTTGTGGTCATTAGAAATGACCATGATGAATTCTTCCTATAGGTAATAAGTGGGAGATTGGTCTTTCTTCTCCACTCTAGCACCAATTGCTAGTCTTATTGGTTTTATACTATATACTATTCCCTATTTTCTATAAGTTCTTGTAGATAAGACCTATAGAGGAATAGGAAACTGCATGAGCAATTCAGAGGTAGGATGAAAGCCATGTGGAAGGAGGCCTGGCAGAACTATGAAAAGATACTAAAGAATCCATGTGATTTCTTTCATCCACCTAGACCTGAGTTTGGTGGTTATATCTTTTACTCCTGGCTGTGGCAGCTGCAAGAGACAGCTGTACATGCCAAAAAGCAGTGGGTGATTGGAAATTGAAGTCCTTTTGTCTGAATATTGTAAACAATGAGAGGAAAGTAAGACAGGGAGGAACTGATGATCTCATCTTCAAAATGCC
Organism: Potorous gilbertii; assembly: GCA_028658325.1. NCBI lineage: Eukaryota > Metazoa > Chordata > Mammalia > Diprotodontia > Potoroidae > Potorous > Potorous gilbertii. The sequence continues at coordinate 163,100,134 of CM053770.1, forward strand.
TTTATTTGTTTAGGAAGCAAAGGGTGTTGTGACTGATCTGAAAAGCATCCCTTCCCACTTTCTTCCTTGGTATTTTTATTGTTTCCATCCATAACCACTTCCCCAAACATAGTTGGTTGGTTAGAACAGTGGTTTCCAAACTGTTTTGATCACATAGCACATCAGTAAAAAAAATTTTGACCATGCACTCTCCCATGTATAATTATTTATAAATTACATACATGGACAACTGTACTAATACTTACACATATATTATATGGCTTATACAAAAATAGAAATTTAGAAAAGGATGAGGTAAAGGTTAAATAATACTTGATCCTAGAGAGAGCAGAGTTTTTTGTGTGGGAAGTGATATGCTTAAATTATGTGTTTGGAAAATGCACTTTGGCAGTGGGGTGGAGGATGTATTATAGAACTTGAAAGGAGGGGGCAATAATAAGGTGATTTCAATAGTCTAACAGGTGATAAAAGCCTGAAACTGGGAGGTGACCCTCCCCCACCCCAGGTAGATAGATGGAGAGATGTTGTGGAAGTAGTAATGACAAGATTTGGCAATTGATAGGATGTGTGTATTGAAGGACAATGAGCAGTCACGGATGAAACAAAGATTTATCTTCGTTTTGTTTTACTGGAGGTAAACCTGAAGCACTAGGGAGCCCTTGGAGTTTATTGAGTAGGGAAGTAACATGGTCAGATGTGAGTTCTAAGAATGGTGGTGGTGCCTTTCACAGGAAGGGAAACATTCAGAAGAGGGATAGGTTTTAGAGGAGAGGTAATGAATTCTGTCTGGGTTTGCAATGTCCTTGGGGCATGAAGGTCAGGGAAGCGATTAAGGCTGGACTTATCTGGGAGTCATCTGCACAAAGGATAAATAAACCTATGAGAGTTAATAAAGTCTCCGAATGAAAACCTATACAGAAAGAGGAGGACCAATGACAAAGCTGTGAGGCATACCCGTGGTTAGGGGCATGATAATGATGGTAATATTGCAAAGGAAACTGAGGAACAACCAATAGGTAGGAGGAAAAACAAGAGAAAGCAGTGCTGTCAGAAACCAGAAAGGAGAAAGTAAGTGTTGAGGATGAGGAGATGATCAGCCATGTCAAGTACTTCAGAGTTCAAGAAGGATGAGAATTTAGGAAAAGCATTCTTTCCTTCCCTCCACCTCATAGAGTCTCTCTTCCTTTAACATGCAGCTCAGACTCTGTCTTTTGCACGAAACCTTTCCTGATCCCCCTGGTGTGTGTGTGTGTGTGTGTGTGTGTGTGTGTGTGTGTGTGTGTGTGTGTGTTTATGTGTGTTTTTTGTACATAATTTCATGTCTTGATTAGCTCTCCCATTGAAATGTAAGATCATTTCATTCTTTGTACGTGTGCTGGCACACAGTAAACACTTACCTAGGAGACTGGAAAGATGGTGAGATCTTCTATGGAAGCAGGTTAATTTGGAAAGAATACAGGTGTGAGTTTAAGATTTGGATTTAAGGTGAATGAAATTGTAATCCCAACCCAACCATGTCTGCTCATCTGTGTTGCTATTTATTCCTTCCCACTGAAAAATAAAAAGGAAGTAGTGCTTTCTCACTGAGCTCAGAGATGCTGCTGAGAAGCAGCGCTAGCAGCCAGGGGGTGACCGATGTGTGGGCTGTAAGAGTGTTATAAGGGGTGGGGAGATTTTGCTTTATATAGCTGCTATTGGTGACCGAGTTGGGTTAACTCCCTGGAGGGGCTTGTGCCTAGTATAACCCAGGAGGGCTGGCAGTGGAAGTTCAGAATGAAGGACTATTGAAAGGGACAGTGTAGTTGTGTTGGTGACAGGTCCAGGTTTGGAAGTGGGGATGTGACCCATCCTTGCTGTTTTCCGATCAATTAATCACACTCTGGAGTTAAACCATGGCTACTTTGGGGTCATTTTATGGTCCCTCAGAGGGCCTCTGCCCATACTTTGGAGACCACTGAGTGGTACAGCTTATCCACTGCTACCTGCCTTTCAGCTTACTAAGCCCCAACCTGATAACTCCACTATCCATAACACTGCACTGTTATACCCTTTCACCTGCTTTTTGTTGCATCACATGCTTTATAATGTGAAAAGAAATAAACCAAAAGTTGCTGTTTTTGAAGCAGAAAGTTAGTAGTTTCACCAAGAAGTTCAGGAAAGCAAAGAGCTTAAAACAAGCTTACAAAATATCTTAAAATTTGGACTCAGTATCTGGGGTCTGCATTGGAAAGCAAGAAGAAAAGTGGAAGGAGGTAAAAAAGGATAAGGCTGTATTAGATCAAGTATAGATGGATTATGTTTTTTTAATTACTATTTTTGAAAATATTAATTTCATTTATTTTTAGTGTTCTACAATCATTACCATAAAACTTAGATTTTTCCCCCCTCCTTACCTCCCACTACCCACCTTCCTCCCTGAGACAGCATACAATTCTATACAGGATCTATACATATATGCCTATTGAATACATTTTCACTGTAGTCATGCTGTGTAGAAGAACTGAAATAAATGGGAGAAATCATATAACAAACCAAAACATTAAACACACACACACAAAATGACTTGCTACATTCTGCAGTTGAATTCCATAGTTCTTTCTCTGGATGTGGAAGGCATTTTGCCTTAGAAGATTATTGGGAATTTTTTTTTAAGTCCTTGCATTGCTATGAAGATCCAAGTCTACCAGAAAAAACTCTCGCACACTGTGGTTGTTGCTGTGCACAAAGTTCTCCTAGTTCTGCTCCTTTCACTCAGCATCAGATCATATAAGTCTTTCCAGGCCTTTCTGAAGTCTTCCTGTTCATCATTTCTTATAGCGCAATAGTATTCCATTACATTCACATACCATAATTTATTCAGCCATACCTCAATTGATGGGCATCCCCTTGATTTCCAGTTCTTGGCCACCACAAAGAGTGCTGCTATA
>CM053770.1:163103560-163157280 GCA_028658325.1 Potorous gilbertii
AATGTTTGATAGAATTCACTTGTAAATCCATCTGGCCCTGGAGATTTTTTCCTAGGGAACTCATTGATGGCTGTTCAATTTCTTTTTCTGAGATGGGGTTGTTTAAGTATTCAACTTCCTCTTCTGTCAATCTGGGCAATTTGTATTTTTTAAAATACTCATCCATCTCATTTAGATTGTTGAATTTATGGGCATAAAGTTGGGTAAAGTAATTTCTAATTATTATTTTAATTTCCTCCTCATTGGAGGTGAGTTCATCCCTTTCATTTTTAATATGAGTAATTTAATTTTCTTCTTTTTTAAATCAAATTGACCAAAGGTTTATAAATTTTATTAGTTTTTTCATAAAACCAACTATGTCTTATTTATTAATTCATTAGTTTTCTTAATTTCAGTTTTTTAATTCCTCCTTTGGTTTTTAGTATTTCTAATTTGATATTTACTTGGGAATTTTCTATTTGTTCTTTTTCTAGCTTTTTCAGCTGCATGCCCAAGTCATTGATCACCTCTTTCTCTATTCTATTTATGTAGACATTCAAAGATATAAAACTTCCCCTAAGAACTGCTTTTGCAGTATCCCATAAGATTTGGTAGGTTGTTTCATTATTGTAATTCTCCTGAATGAAGTTGTTGTTTGTTTCTATGATTTGTTGTTTAACCCACTCCTGTAGGATTAGATTATTTAGTTTCCAATTGATTTTTGGTTTATCTTTCCATGGCCTTTTATTACATATAATTTTTATTGCATTATGATCTGAGAATGATGCATTGACTATCTCTGCCTTTCTGCACTGGATTGTCAGGTTTTTATGGCCTAGTACATAGTCAGTTTTTGTATATGTGCCATGTACTGCTGAGAAAAAGGTATATTCCTTTTTATTCCCATTCAGTTTTCTCCAGAGATCTATCATATCTACCTTATCCAAAGTTTTATTTACTTCCTTAACCTCTTCCTTGTTTATTTTGAGGTTAGATGGATTATGTTTTAAGAAAAAACATTATATGAACATTTGAGTTTACAAAACAAACAAATGAAAAGATAATCATTCATATGGAAAAGGATTCACTTTGAGGATCTTTTTTAAAAAAATCAAGCTCCTCTACATTTAAAATACACCATTATTTGTAAAAATTCAATTTATAAACAACTTTTGGGGAACTAATCTACTTTCTAAAGCAAACAACAGGTGGCATCTTTATTGATTTAGAGTCTACTTAGCCAGTTCCAAAATAGCATAAGGCAGGAATCAAATTCCATTCCACAGTGGCATGCTGAGTCTTCATTCATTTTATTCTTTGTGTTTGGGGGAAAATATGGTATTAGCTCAGGATAATTTAACCTCAAACCACTTGGTACCAGCGTCCTAGAGATGCAATATAACTTAGGTTCTCACAATACCATCTCCAAGCTCACAAGCCCATCTCTTTAATCCCCTTCCTGTCATAGCATTAAAACCATCTTATATACCAGACTTAACTTCAGGGTGATAGGACTTTCTCTAGCTGACTTTCCCATCCTCTTTCCCTTGGATGTGGGAGTCTTCTCTCCCTAGAAAACTTTGACCTACCACATCTTTGTTATTGTTTAATTGAGTCTTATTCTTCATAACCTCATTTTGGTTTGCCATTTCCTTCCACAATTCATTTTATAGAAAAGGAAACTGAGGGAAACAAGGGTTAAGTGACTTGCCCAGGGTCACACAGCTAGTAGGTATCTGAGGCTGGATTTGAATTCAGGTCTTTCTGACTCCAGGCCTGGCACTCTATCCACATCTACTTCCCTTGATTAGTTCATAAGATTGTAGTGACAGATTTAGAGCTAAAGGGAAACTTTGTTGTGGAAACTGAGGTCCAGTAACTTCTTCAGGGTTACCTAGGTAAGAAACACAGAGCCAGGGGCAGAACTCAGATTCTCTTATTTCAAATATAACTTTTCCCACTGCACCATCTACTTTCTCCTCATAACTGGACAGACTCAATATCTGCCACCTGTTTTTGTGTGAGGATGAGTTTAGAATGAGTTACTGTCATTGTGGGGATAGGTCAGGTACCCTCACAGTCACATTCTGATGCATAAGTCCTCCAGACCATTTGCACTGGTTGTACCCAATGGTGGTGTGGGTTGGGGATGGAAGTATAAGTGGGAGCTGTAACTTTTTAATTCTCGGATATTATTTCATGAGGCTTTTATTGTGTCTACTGTTTCTCTCATCTCATGAATTCAACTTGAATTAATTTATATCTGGTGCATGATTCCCCCTCTTTTTCTCAAGATTTTTATGTAGACAAGGTGTTCCATTTTTGCTAATCCTTCATAACATATATCTTTTTAGATAATTCTCCTTTTTCATCCTCACCCAAATTGATTATGTTTGTACTATTGGAATTCTAACTCCCAAGAACTTCCCATCTCCCTTGGGTCAATCCCTTACAAATAATGGAAACCAATCTATCCCTTTTCTGATCGTCTCATAACCCCAAAAAGTACCTTTTAGTGTCATAGGTAGATAATATGGTGAAGTAATAATGTTAATTACACTTAGTTCTTATATTTCATACTCCTTTTCTTATTTCCCTTACTAAATAAGGCTAGAAATAGTCAGTCTGAATTAATTGAATTATCTGAATTATGGGATGCTTTAAAAGCAAATGCCATTTTATTACATACATACACACACATGCAATAAACTAGTTAAGTCAAATGCCTTGTAACATGGTATAAATATGTAGGAATTTCTAAGTTCTTTGGTACTTCAATGGATATATTATTAGATACAGAGACAGAGGATTAGACGATCAGGAACCCTAAATCCTTCTTATACCTTTAGTACGTGTGTGCCTTGGGCAAATTTCTTAACTTCTCTGAGGCTCAGTTTCCTCATCTGTAAAATGATGGGTTTAGATTGAATCTTTAGAATATACTCTGAGGTTTCTTCTAGCCTCATCCTACAACAGCTTCAGAAGTGCAGATTATGACCTATCTATGTCTTCTCATCTGTGGTAGCACAGTGGATAGAGCAGCCGGCTTAAAGTCAGGGGGACCTGAGGTCAAATACAGCCTCAGATACCTACTAGCTGTGTCACAAGTCATTTAATTCCTACCTGCCTTAGTTTCCTCATCTGTAAAGCAGGGATAATAAAAGCACCCACCTCTCAGGGTTGTTCTGAGGATGAATGAAATAATAATTGTTAAGTTCTCAGCACAGGGCCCGACACATAATAAACACTATGTAAATGTTAGCTAAAATGATGGTGATCTTTCCATAATTCTTCCATAGAAGACCTACACTTTGTTCTTAAAATCTTTCTCTAAGTATCATATTTTGTGGGTACCTTGTAGCACTCATCCTCCAGTCAAGCTACATGAATACTTTTCCAACTAGACATTTCCTAAATCGCATCTCTTATACCACTTCCTACCTACCAGTCCTTCCATAAGCCTTTGGGAAACCTGTAATTTTGATTCTTTAGAAACTGTGATATTCTCTGATTCATAGGCATACAACATCCCCAGGAGAATATTGGTGTTTTTTTTTAAATGGATTTTTAATGTCAACAAGCAATTTGGGATTGTAAAAAGCACTCTATAAGTGTCCAAATGAATTCCATCCCCTACTTTTCCTCTCATTTGGTTCTAGGCCCAGTTCATTGTCCATCTGCAATATATTCCAAGGAGAGGGATAGATAGAAAGATAGATATACATATATGCATAAATATAAATATATGTTGTTCAATCATTTCAGTCATGACTCTTTATGACTATTTGGGAATTTTTTAGCAAAGAAACTAGAGCACTTCGCTATTTCTTTCTCCAACTCATTTTACGGATGAGGAGACTGAGACAATTAGTGTTAAATGACTTGCCCAAGGTTACACAGATATTAAGTAAGTATCTGAGGCCAGATGTGAATGCAAAAATATGAATCTTCCTGACTCCAGGCTCAGCAATCTTATCCACTATACATCCTTCCAACCTACATATATATATTCTGATGTTTACATCAGCAAATACTAATATATTATATATATATATATATATTATATATATATAATACTAATATACAAATAATAAAATATAATATAATATATTATATATATATAATACTAATATACAAATAATAAAATATTGAGTTATGGTATATATAACTCAAGTGATTACTCATCTAATAGCATATTATATTCTGACCAATAGTCAATGTTAAAAGACCGAGAGAAAGGTCTCCTTTACGGGTAATATGGGGGAAGAGAGAGATAAGAATTGTATGGCTAAAAAGGCAATCAGTCTATCAGTGAGCTCACAGATACATCCAAATATTAAAGTACATACATCTTCTCCCTTCTCTGTGGTCATCTCCACAGCTTCCTTGTTTCCTATACCATAAATCATACCCTAGTGGAATTTCTACTCAGGAGCTCCACTCTTCTGATTGATCACTGCCTCTCCTAAAAACAATTTCAGAAAAGTCCCAACAATGCTTCACTTCACTCCCTTCTCTCTCATCCCCTCTTCCACAACCTTCTTATTGACTGCCTCACCACCTTGCCTTTCCTTTCCCCCCTAGCCCTAACACTCTCCAGTTCTGGAACCATGATCAAACCAACTCTGCCATTGTTCCTGGATGGAGTGTGCCAATTTACTCCCCTGTGGACTCTCTCACTATTCCTGTAACTTTATACACTGAAGTAATCCTCTCTGGCAGCTCATATGTTGGTTCCACTATTAGAATGTAAGTTCCTTGAAAACAGAGACTCTCTTGCTTATATTGTCTGCCTACTTCATTCATTCATTCATCTTTTCATAAGGCCTCCATAGAGGTTCTACCATCTAAACTAGATGAATCTCTCTGATTTATTTACCTCAGCTATTCCTCAGAAGACAAACAGTAATCAAGGCCTTTTCAGCTTACACAGACCCCTCCCCCACAACATAAGATGAGAGGAAATATATGGATTGTACTTTGCAATTATTGGAAGGAATATCCACATTGAAGAGATTACAGCCCCATTGAAGTATCAAAGCATGTGTGTGTGTGTGTGTGTGTGTGTGTGTGTGTGTGTGTAAGTAACCACCTAGTGGGAGTTTGTGAGCCCTTGTAGTCTCACTGGGTTGCTATGGTGGTGTTGTTTGACTAACCACATGTGCAATTGAGGCTTTCTCTGTGGGACCACCACATATGTATTGTTTCCTCTCATCCTATCTCCCCTTTCAGAAGTTATTTATTTTATTTTGTTTTGTTTGAAACACAGAGGAAAGCCCTGAGTCAGTCTCACTGAATTGGGAACTTTTATTTCTCAACAAAGTACTAGTTTTAGATTGCTGCTTTCTTCACCCCAAAAGGGAAGGAATCTCAGAGTATTTAACCTTTGGATACTTTTGTGAAATTCTAACACTAGTCCCTTCATTTTGTGTTTTGTGCTCTCTCTCTCTCTCTCTCTCTCTCTCTCTCTCTCTCCCTCTCTCTCTCTTTCTCTCTCTCTCTCTCTCCCTCTCCCTGTCTCTCCCTGTCTGTCTGTCTCTCTCTCTCTCTCCCTCTCCCTGTCTCTCTCTCTCTCTCCCTCTCCCTGTCTCTCCCTGTCTGTCTGTCTCTCTCTCTCCCCTCTCTCCCTCTCTCTCTCTCCCTCTCTCCCTCCCTCCCTCCCTCTCTCTTTCTCTCTCTCTCTCTCTCTCCCTCTCTCCCTCCCTCCCTCTCTCTCTCTCTCTCTCTCTCTCTCTCTCTCTCTCTCTCTCTCTCTCTCTCTCTCTCCCCTTGGTTCAATTCCTGTTGAACCAAATGTCTCTTCTAGGAAAAGAGAATTTCCTTTTTCTCTCTTATTTTGTCTGAACATTAACTGAAATACAATAAACAATCTGAGTGTTGGTTGGTCAATGGTTTTTATCACAATTAATGACTTAGAAGTGAAAGTGAACATTTAGGAAAACCTCCTTCCTTCCTCCCTCCCATTCAAACAGCCTGGCAAGGCAGCGAGTTTAAAGTCAGTAGAGAGCTTGCAATATATTTGGCTTCCCCTAGAGGAGGAGAAGAAAGAAAAGGAAATGAAAAGGATACTCCTACCTGCCCCTCTTCCTGGCTTATTATGCAAGAGAAACAGGCCAGATTCCACTCAGGTCACAGTTCACACTCTGTCCTCATGTCCTCCCAGCCCAGGAATCATCTCAGCTGATTGTACTGGCTGTGATCCCTGACATTTCTCAGTGTGTCCTCCTAGAAATCATTCCAAGGGTTTTGATTGGGCTCTACCCACAAAAACACAGACATAGAGTTTGCCAGGAGGGATCATAGAGATACCAGTTTCCAAATTCACGAAGCCCCATCTGTCAGTGGTCTGGCCTTCATCAGTTTCTGTGGAAATTAAGGTGCCATGATGGGCTTATGGAACATCTGGTATGACAATAGTCTTCTTGCCAGTTCTTCAGCAGCAACTTATATCTGAGTGAGAGGAAACTTGAGGTGATACATTAGGTTCTAGGTTTGAATGGGTCTAAAGGGCTCCTACTGCCCCAGTACTAGATTTGCTCGTGGTTATTACTGGCATTCCCACCACCACCCAACCCTAGGCTATCTATCAGTCACTTTCTGGGTATTTCAGGAGCCACACTCAGAGCACCTGGAAAGCTCACCCTCTGTCCACCTGTTAGACCATCAGGGTACCATCCCCAAGGGCACTGACAGCCTTGCTTACTCCACCCACCTCTCTAATCTCTACCCAGATTTCACCCGTTAACCTGCCCACTCCTATACTGGTTGTGTATCAAGGAGGACTCATAGCTAAAATCTGATCCTATCCAGGAAAATTTCTGCTATGAAGTCAGGATCTAATCTTCAAATCTAACTTGCTTCTCCCCTCCCCCACAAACAGGTTGGTCATAGAATATAGCAGCCCAGGAGGATCAAATCTACCAGACCCATTTATCCTATTTGTTCTAGAAACTTTATTCCTCTTTAGACCGCCATCAAGGAACTGGCTGCAATGGCAATTCATCTTTTTAGGGCTAGGTTCTCACATTTCCTCATCTTATTTACCTAAAAATGGACAAAGGACAGCCTCCATACAGGCCATCTAACTAATTTAACTGACTCTTCAAAAGTAAGCTCTCCGAAAGCTTCCCAAGGTGATGAACCTCTGATGCAGAGAAGGTCTCCGCATTTTTTCCATTGGCCCATACCCTCTCCAGCTCATTTTATAGATGAGGAAACTGAGGCAAACAGAGTTAAGTGTTTTCCTCCGGGTCACACAGCTATGTCTGAGGCCACATTTGAACTCAGCTCTTTCTGACTGTAGGCCCAGCACTTTGCCACCTAAGGTACCATCATCATCATCCGGGTCACACAGCTATGTCTGAGGCCACATTTGAACTCAGCTCTTTCTGACTGTAGGCCCAGCACTTTGCCACCTAAGGTACCATCATCATCATCATCATCATCATAGCAGCTAGTATTTCTGTAGCACTTACTATGTGTTACAATTTACAAATATCATCTCATCAGAGCCTCACAGCAGCCTTGTTGTGAAGTGCTGTTATCATTGTTATTTTACAGATGAAGCAACTGAGGCAAACAGGGGTTGAGTGACCTGCCTAGGATCCCACAACTAGTAGATGTCTGAGGCTGGATTTGACCTCAGGTCTTCCTGACTCCAGGCCTGGTGCTCTATCCACTGCACTACCTTCTGTTCCATAGAAAGGATACTCAACAAGGTTACAGAACTTCATCTCCATATGGAAGGAATCAGTTTTTGGCAGCAGATTCAGTGATACATATCTAAATTTGAAGGGCTCTAACCTGACTTGGTTGATCATTTTTATGTCCTTAGATGATCAAAATGTCAACCCCAGTCTTGAGGCCAGTAGAAAATTGACCATAGTGCAAGAGCTATGACCCTTAGCCACATGGACCAGTTAAGTCTTGGAGACAACTTCTTTGCTTTTTAGGGAAAGAAATAACCTATCTTAAATGTGGATCTGGGGAACCCGGGCAGATAGTGATCCTAACATGGGTGATCAAGGAAAAAATAGACCTTGACATGAGTCTTGAAAGAAGCTTAGGATACATATTCCTGGACAAGATCGGAAATGGTATTCCAGGTAGGTAGATTAACGTTAGTATAGCACCAGGAAAAAACATGACTTGTTAAGGGTACGGGTCAGGTTGGAACAGAGAGCCTCTAAGAGATAAAGTTGGATGGGTAGAGTCTGGATTTGTTAAGCCCTGGGGAGCCACGTAAGAATTTTTCAGCAGCCAGGCAAGGTGATAAAAATGGTAATTTTGGAAATTCAACTGTCTGTAGGATAGACTGGAGCTTAGAAGACCTTCTAGGACCTATGGTAATTAAGGTTGAGTATGGGGCAGAGGTTGCAGATATTTAGAGGAAGGACCTAATCAAGAACACTTTTTAGAAAAAGAACCAGAAGATGATGTTTTTCTAATACATAATTTTATTTAACACATTATTAATTCTGTGGTTGAGGATTTCATCTTCTGTCTCCTCCTCAGCCCCTTCTCGATGCAAATACCCTTCTGATATGCAAATTATTAGGCAATCCTTGCATAACTTCACTGTCATAGTCAGGATTTCTAGGTTAAACAATTTGCATTCTAACTACTGCTAACATTTTTATCTTGTCTAGCCAGAAATGCTAGTGAACTGCAAATTTATATTTAAATTATGGATTAAATGGATCCTCACTGATGGCTACATATAAACAATGGAAACCCCAGAAGTACTGTCATATGAAATCATTAATTCTAGTTTGGTTTCTAATTGTGATTGTGTCTTTTTTGGAGGAAGGAAGAGACGAGAGATTAGGGATCTGATAGCATTTTCTATTTGATTCAGGTCTGTTTTAAACTTCAAGGCTGTCTCCTCAGAGGTTGAGTCCTAAATGTCCAGTGATCTTTTCTTTCTTTCTTTTCTTTTTTTTTAAAGACTGCTGCTAATGGTTTGAAATATATTCTTTCTAAAAAAACTATCTTTTCCCCTAAAGTCAAGTCATTGTCCTAGAGGAAAAGCTTCTTTCTGAATCCTGAGTTGTGTCAAAAAGAAGGTCCTGAGCTTTATAGACTCTATCCAAGAAGCTTAAGGGGTAATGGGAGCCCCTTCAAGGGCATGAATTAAAATACTTGTTGAATGAAAGTTATTTCTTTTTCCAGCCACAAAAAGAAAGAGAATTCCAAAGTTAAAAAATTTAAATATGTGTAAAGATTTTTTTCAGTTGTTCAATTAATTAAATAGCTCACAGATTGAGAGCCTGAAGGGACCTTGTAAGACATTTAGTCCAACCCCCTCATTTTACTGTTGAGGAAACTGAGGCCCAAAGAGTTTAATTGACTTGTCCAATCCCACACTAATGTGGCACTAATGTGGACTAAAATCCACTAGTGGACAGAGGCAGGATTTGAACCTGGGTCTTCTGATTCCAAATTCAATGTTCATTCTACTATATTGCCTTCAGTACAGGACAGAGGTCACAGATTAGCTGATCTACCTGGGTGCCATACTTATCTTTCATTGCTGGGTTGAAGTTCTAGAGAGAAGATAAAAAAGGTTTAAAGTGGGGGCGGGGGGAGAAACTGCTGATAGGGCAATCCTCAGACAAAATCTAGAGGTGCTATTACCCTTTTTCGTATCATTCTTCTGTATTGGATACATCTACACAGGCCCAGTTTTTCAGAGGTTGGGTGATGGAGCAACGTAGACCTTTGGGAGTCGGGGTGAAGGAGGAGGATATTTACTGAACAAGGCAGGGCAATAGGAGCAGACATAAAGCCAAATTGGTTCTGGCTAGGAAATAGTAGTGTGCACTAGGTGAGAATTTTGAAGCCATTTTTTATCTCCATTCATGGTTAAAAGAAAAAAAAAGTAGATTATTTGTTTATACACAATAAGCAGTTTTGGAAAGCTATTAGCCTTTTCCACTGGGAAACACTTATCAAATACTGCAGGAAATTTATAACTACTCTGGTGGCAGCAAATCAGTGTCTCTCTATCTATATTTTGGTTATTTACTGTATAAAGAATAAAATGTCACACTTGAATCTAGTTGTAAAACTGACTAGTGTTCCTTGAGCACCCTTACCAGTTATTTTGTTTGTCATGAATTTATCAGCACATACTCAGATTTCTCCTGAAAACAGAGGGGGAAAGAGTTTGCATTTCTGCCAAGTCTGCCGCAGATCTCTTATCACATTCTTCCACTTGGCCCTTTCTCACCTCCAACCAAAGGAGGAAGTGAAAGAGTATAATGTGTTTACCCGTCTGGGCTCTGGGTTAGTGAAGCTACTTCTAGACTTGCCACATCTGCCTGCCAAGTGGGAGAGCAATAGGATAGAAGATTTAGCTTCAGGTAAAGTACGCTTGGAGGACTGAGAAAGGAGACACTCACGAATGCAGAAGAAGTGAATTTTTTTGTTTGTTTTAATGGGATATCTTAAAGAAAGATTTCGTGGATGGGGGTTCTTGTCTCAGTTGTAAAGTTTAGCAGGCTAGGACCCGAGGTAATAGCAACATTTGACTGACTGGGAAAGCTTTTGTCTCAGCCTGCCTGTCACTAAGGCACCAAAGCCACAGGAAACATTTCATGTCTTTTCAGTTTGATTTGTAATAGTAAGAGTATGTGGTATCTGTGTAGCTTTTGTTGGAGTTGGGCCACACTTGGGCAAGAAGAACTTGCCAAGGTTTTGGTGAAAGCAGACATGTGACGGAAGTAAGGAAGACTGATCTGAGGGGAAGGGAGTAGGTATAAAGAACTGCAGATTTCATCAAAAGAGAGATTTGGGCAAGAGTTTCATCCATTCAATAAAAAGATAGTTGAATCAGAAGAATGAGAGACAGTATGTTGGGAACTGAGCAGAGGTGGGTATCTTCATAGTAGAGATGGTTTATTAAAGCAGAAATGGAAGAAGGACACAAGAGAATGGAAGGACATTTAGATAGGCAGTTCTGGCTTCGTAGTCTCCATAGTGTATTGGTAGGTGGAGTCAAGGATGTTTGGACAAGGAAACCCTTTGAAGCTTTTCTCTTGTCCTCCTGAGTTGGACCTGGTCCCCTCCCCTCCATAAAGCCATTAGCTCCTGGTGCCAGCCCTATCTCTGGTCCATCTCTAGTGGTTCCATTTGGTGCTTTCACAGACCTCCTGCCCTGAGGGATGGGGGATGATTTATTGAGGGGAGACATCCTTTAGAGGAGGAGAGATGGGAAAGTAGGGAATGAGAAGCTGTTAGTTTGCTAGTATAGTGGCCAGACTATTTCAGAGATAGTTCTGCATGACAAAGAGAAGAAGCCAGTTTCCCCTTTGATGTGCCTCCTGCTGGTCCCACACACCTGCCTGTTGGCTTTCTACTCCCCCCACCCCCCAGTCCCAAGCCTCTTCTGAAACTGAAGAAGAAATCACGAGAGGGGGTGGGGAAGAGGCTGCATCCCAGCTTCCCTGTGACCGGCTCAGGGCCATCTTCCTCTCCCGGTGGCCCTGGAACTCCAAAGCTGCCTCACCTCAGAGACTTCTGACCCAAAACACCTGCTGCCCTCTCCCGGAAGGCAGAGACCCAGAGCAGCTGGAACAGAATGGTGAGAGGGGGTTGGGGGTGGGGGTGTGTAAAACTGGAGGTGTGAAGGGGTCCTGGGAAGAAGGATACTCATTTGGGGATGTGGAGTCATGGCCTAGAGGAAGGCAACGGGGATGAGGGGGAGGGGAGGTAGGAGTGGAAGGAGGATGTTTGTGGAACTTGCTCTAAGTAGAGAGGACATGGTGGTTCTGGTACGTTCCCGAGGCTGTCTTTGAGGGTTCTGGGCAAAGGGTTTTGGTTTGAGGGAGTAAGTCTAAAGAGAGGGCAAGGTGCAAATGTTTCTCCATAGAGAGCTTGAAAACTTTCCATATGACAGGTTGTGCTGTCTCTTAGGTTAGGATGCATTTGTGCCTAGGGAGGTCTGCTTACAGAATCAAGCCTGAAGTTGTTGGGATTGCCTTCCACCCAGGTGCTCCACAGAGGGCCCCAGAGAGCAGAGGGCTGAGCATATGCAATACACATGTAAAGACAAGGCAGCATGCAAAAATGTATAGACACGGTACATGCATCTATGTGTATGTGTACATTATATACGCACATGTGTACAGGTTGTCTTAGAAGTTTTAATACAGTTTTAAGCCTCACTTTTAAACTCTAATTTATAGCTGCCCTGAGACTTCTACACATGCTGTAAATGGAAAAATACACACACACACACACACACTCACACACACACACACACCCCTTTCCACATGTCCCAGGGCATGCACAGTATTGCTTCTATACTTTCAAAGAAGCGGCTTTATATAGGTTAGAAGGACTCCAACTTTTCTCTTAAATTTTCAGGTTAAAAAGTATTTGTGTGGTGAAAGGGGGGAAAAAAGTTCAATTTTGAAGGAGAGGTTACTTAAACCTCCTGTCTCCTTCTTCCTTGAGTGGGCTTATTAGGTTGGAATTAGAATATGGCATGGGAATGGATGAGAGATCTCCCCTAATTTCCTCACAGCTTTGGGGAGAGTGTTGCTTAGAAACAGCTCTTAGGCCTGCCAACAGTCATAGCTTTCTCATTCCCCATTTTTCTTTTCTCATCCTACCATCATTCCTCCTAAAGTCAATACCAAAATGCTAAAGTCACTTCTGGCTGCAATATGCGGGACAAAGACTTCAACTGAGGTTCCTGAGCTAAATGCAGGAAAAGGGTGGGGGCAACAGACCCCTTCTAGAGTGATCTTCTGAAAAAGAGAAAGATTGAAAAGACCTCTTTTTCTTTGGAGGGAGCAGGACTCAGCTCCAGACTCAGTGCTCACCTATTAGAGTCTCTCCTCCTCCTCTTTCTTCATCTTTTCCTTTCTTCTTATTCCTTTCTCTCTCTCTCTTTACCCTCTCATCCCTCTTGTGCCACCTTCAATTCAGCTAGATTCATTCAAATATCTTTTCTATTTTCTCCAGGGAACTCTTTCTTGGAAATTATCAGTTCCAAGCACTTTCCCAAGGCATTGGAGCGGGGCAACACGTAGGATGCCTGGGATGCTGCTACTATTCTCCACTGCTCTGCTTTCTAGCTGTGTCCAGCTACTTGCAGAAGCTAACTCTTGGTGGTAAGTGAAATGACAATAGAAGTCTATATTTCTTTTTTTTCCTCTTTTTTTAAAATTGTGAACTCAATCAATTGACATTTCAAGATACAAAGAACAGGAAAGAAGACTGTATAAGAAACTGTAAACTGTTATGTATAATTTTTAAAGAAATATATATATATATATATATATATATATATATATATATATATATGTGCACATATATATAGATAAATAGATATAAAATTTAGCCAGGTAGTAACAGCTAGGTGACCGCCATAGTGCTCAGAGCACTTGGCCTGGAGTCAGAAAGACCTGGGTTGAAATATGACCTCTGACGCTTACTAGTTGTGTGACCCTGGGCAAGTCAACCTTTATTTGCCATGGTTTCCTCATCTGTCAAATGGAGATACTAATAGCACCTATTCCCCAGGGTTGTGGGGAGGACCAAATGAGATAATGTTTGTAAAGAACACAGCACCTGGCACATAATAAGCAGTATATGAATGTTAGTCATCTTCATCATCAACGTCATCATTATCATCTGTGTCCCTTCTGTACTTTTTTATGTGCATTTAAAAACGTTTTATTTCTGTTCCTTTTTATGTGTCATTATACAATGTACAATACCTTATACCTAGCAATAAGAATTCTCTCTTATAACAACAGTATATGAGTGTGTACATACACACACACAAATACACATACATGTACACATAACACACATATAGACAAGAAAAAGAATGAATACATTAGCTACATTTGAGGATGCAAGTCTCCTTCTGTACCTCTAGTCCATCGCCATCTCTGCCAAGAGGTGAGAGGTATATTTCATTAATCTTTGAAAGTCATTGTCAGTTACTGTTTTGGTTAGAGTTCTGAGGTGTTCTTTCAAAAGTTGTTTCCCTTTATATCACTATTTTAGTCATTGCATAAATCGTTCTCCTGGTTCTGCTTATTTTACTATGCATCGGTTCAGAGAAATCTCCATCACTTAAGATATGGGGGGTTTTTTTGTGTATGTGGGTGGAGATACAAAGTCTAGAAAAAGGAGACCTAAGTCATCTCTACCTCTAAAAGAAAAAAGGAGATCCTCTTTTGGTACTTGTCCCAGGGAGACCAAGATTCTTACTCTCTTTTCTAAGTGTCAGTATTAAATATTTCCTAGTGATGAACGGTAAGGATTGCACTAAATGCTTTCCGTTTGGTTCTACCAGCATCCTCCTTGGCTTGGGTCCAGTTCTTTAGAAAAACTTTTACCCTTAGCCAAGGTAACCTCCTTAGCCTAGGTTCTTGTACCTTTTCAGATTCTCTTCCACTTAGTGAAATTTAGGGACTTCTCCTTCTTCTCTTGAATCAACAAACCTAAGGTATTTTTTATCCCTCACACTTAATTCACATAGGGACCAAATATTAGAGGCAAAGAGAGGCAGACTATTGTTCTTTTTAACCCTTTGTTACTGGTAGATTGAAAGGGCTACTACATGGGATTCTTACTCTACTTTATCTCATCTGTTTTTACTCAGACAGTAAATTCACTGCCTTTCCTTATAGTCTTGCAATTTACCTCTGATAGAAAAGAGGTAGAAGGTCAGAGTCATCCTTATGTTATGAGGAGTGAGAATGATGAATTGATGGTTGGAGGGTATGTGTGTATGTGTGTGAAAATTTACAGGTAGAAAATTACATTTCCTAGAAATTACATTGTCTAGAAATGTGTATTTTCTAGGAAATTTACAAATCTCTTCTTTGTCCTTTTTCTTGCAGGTCTTTGGCCATGAACCCAGTGCAAAGACCTGAAATGTTCATCATTGGAGCCCAGCCGGTATGTAGTCAACTGCCTGGGCTTTCCCCCGGCCAGAGGAAGCTATGTCAGCTCTACCAAGAACATATGGCCTTCATTGGAGAAGGAGCCAAGACAGGCATCAAGGAGTGTCAGTATCAGTTCCGGCAAAGACGCTGGAACTGCAGCACTGTGGACAACACTTCTGTCTTTGGGAGGGTCATGCAGATAGGTAAGGAACAAGATGTCTAAATAACTCTGTGAGCCTGGTCTGAATATCCAAACAAATCTCAGGTATATATGGCTAATTTCACTCAAGATGGGCACAAGAGATCTCAAATGCCTGTTGGAGATATCCTGTTTAGGTTTGGAAGAGGTAGGCAAGAAGGAAGACTACAAGAGACCTAAGGGAACATTCAATCGTCCCATTTTATAAATGAGGAAAGTGAGGCCCTAAGAGAAGAAAAATCTTATCTAAGATCACACAGCTATTTAGTGGGAGAACCAGCACTAGACATCATGTCTTCTGACTCTAATTGAAGGCTACACTTTATCTGTTTATATGGTATAGTAAAGATTCAGTATTAGAGGTTAGTGAATGATATATAGGCTGTATGTATGTATAATAACTTTAAATTTATCTTTAGCTCTGTGGCATGGTCTGTGGGGGAGAGGCTGAGGACAGTTGAAGGAATTGAGTTCTGGTGGATTTAGAGATCTACCTACCGCATTCAGTGTCTTCTCTCTGGTGCCTCCTTTCGGAATTCTGAATATATGCAGCATTCTTGTCTGTCTCATAGGATGACTTGAAGAAAGGAGAAGCTGTGATTTATTGGTTATCATAATTGTCATTAACTTGCTCTAGAATGGTTGGCCCTAGCTTTTTTGTTTGGAAGGGAAGGATATGGAAGAGGGAGATCTGAGACAGAATGAATAGATGATCCCTTCCCTTCTTTCCCTTCCACTGCTGTTGAAGGATGCATCAGTTGTCCTATTGCTAGGATAGAGGTGTGATCTGGGGTTTAATTGTGTTGATTCCTTTTGAAATGCAATTCTCCCCCTGGCAAGAAATTGAGAAATCCGGCACTATTCTACAAGGTCCTATCCTCAGGACCATAAAGAGAAGGTGTTAAAAAGTAGTATTAGCCTTTGCTGGCTTCAACCCAGACAATTTCCCACACCCATAACTGTGTCAGTGGCAGTAGCTTATCCCTTGGAGTAGTCATTAGCATATCATGGGGTGCTGGGTTTTAGTGATTTGATGTTTCTGGTTTAGGAAAGCTAGAAGACTAGGCCCCTGTGAAGGGGCTTCAGTTGTCCTTGCCTGAGTACTACAGCCTTCCTCCCCATCCCACTCTCTACTCATCACCCCAATGTGAGTAAATAGGGGTTGAAAAAATCCATTTCTATCTATGTACCTTTCCTGCTTCCTTCTGCACCAGGTTAAGATGAATAAATAAGTGTATGGGAGCCTTAGGAGTCAGCTCTTCCAAAGAAGACTATTTAAGAGTGAACTTTTTATTCATGCCTGTAGAGTAAGTGTTATAAGTCACCATTTTTTGGTTCTTCTTTAATCCATTTGGTCATACCCCATCTTGAATGTAGAGCACCCTTCCCAGGACTTCATTTTGTTAGAGGAGTCAGTCTGGTTTTGTTGGCTGGGATTAGTGGGAATGGAGATTTATGTGACAACAGCTTTTCATAGGAGAATCATTTTTAATGGGTAATATAGGGATTTTTTTTTTACCCCACCCTACCACCCAAAATAGAATACAAAAAAGACAGACTCCCTTATACTACACGATTAGCATCATTGTGGTATAGTAGAAAATTACTGGACTTAGATTGTGGAGAGACCTGAGTAATCCTCTGACTGTGTGACCGACCATAGGCAAGACACATAACCTCTTCAGTTTCCTCCTCTGTGAAATTATAATGATAATACCTATATAATATCTACCTCATAGAGTGGTCATACAGATCAATTTGAATAATATATGTAAACTACTCGGCAAAGCTTAAAATGCTATATGAATGTCAACTCTATTGTCTTATATATGCTACCCCTTTTGTGCCCTTATCTACAAAACAGTCCCAAGACTTAGGTCCTGGGAGAAATTACCATACCTTTCTTGGTTAGGAATAGGTATAGTAGAGAGAGTTGGAGTAAGAGAGAACTCAGGGTTCTGATCTTGACTCTGAGCCTTATATTCCTCGCCATTAAAACGAGAAGTTTACCTAAACACTCTCTGTAGAGTCCTCTATATCTAACAATGTATAAATGTTATTCTGGGATTACAGATCTGGTTTACCCCAGGTCAACCTCTTTTTCACTTGCCTTTTCTCTGGGTTGCTGAAAAATATGACCTTTAGGGGGCAGCAGAGCAAGAGTGACCCCCTGGCTTCTTCCTGAGTCTGGAGCAACCTCCCATGGTATTTTTGGAGTAATCTTCCAATTCTGGGCAATATGAACGGGACCCCTGTAGACAATGTTATACAGTTACTGTTGGGTAAAGGGCAAACCCAGTGGATCAATGGTTGCTTGTTATTATGGCTTTGATCCATAGGGCAAGTAGAGTGTCCAAACTTTTTAACAAATGATTGCTTTCAGAAGTCCTATAAATGGTAAATGACTGGTTCTTTGAAATAACTGAGGAAGGTAGCACAACCACGTACTCACTTGAAAACTCTTCAAATGCTGAAATGAGTCCATATTTGTAGTGAGAACTGGCCTTTATCAATATAAGAATAATTGTTATTTGACAAGGGGAGATTTGGAAACTAACATCAACTAATGTATCTTGTATAAACCCAGGTCCTGGGAGAAATTATCATACCTTTCTTGGTTAGGAATAGGTATAGTAGAGAGTCTTAGGGAAATGGCACTGAATGAACTATTCAGAATGGGCCTATCACGTCCTTACTCCAACTCTTAAGGGCCGTCTGGGTTGCCATCTTCTCAATCTCATCTCCCATACTCTACTTTCATGAGACAAGTTCCCTGGCTCGGGTGGAACCTTGTTGCTGACTCAGAGGGGAAAATCCTAGTGGTTGGATTCCAAGAGCTGCTTCCTGAAATCGTCTGGGTTTTTCTTGGCTCTCCCATCCCAGGACTGACCAGAATCTGACCCTTGGTTAACTTAGAGAATTCAATCGCCTAGAGTGGTTTGGTGTCTAACCTTACTACATCCTCCTTGCATCTTGAATAACCAAAAAATGGGGTAAAGGAAAAAGTAGAAAATTTTAGAATATCTTTTAATCGACCATAAAACTTCATGTGTCTTCCCAAATTTTACTAGGCAGTTGCTCCTAAGAGATTCAGAATGAAGCAGTGGGGATTATATGCAGGTCCTGTCCCCTTATGAACCGTGATAGTAGAAGAGAGATGGCTAAGAATTCAACGTAATGTAATTTATGAAGTTTTAAAATGACTCATCGTTCTGGGAAATGGTCTTGGGAAATAGTCTGGTTATTCACTGGGGCCACACTAAGGAGGTGGTGGATACTAGAGACATTGTGGGTGTGGTTCAAGAGTGCTGCAGTTTAGGGAGGAGGTATCTTATACTTAGAGGTGAGTGGATAAACCAGGACTTTGCTTCAGGGCACTGACATTTAGGGAGCTCAGATCACACCTTGAGTTACCAAGCTAATTTGAGAGACCTTTTCCCCATTCAGTCTGCTTGCCGGTGGGTAGTCCATAGACTACTCTATGGAGACAGCTAATTATCGTCTGTTCTATTTTGACTCTATTATCATTCTGTTGGGTTGTAGCAGTAATTAAAAGATGTGCATGCAGTGGTGTAAACTGGGATACATGAGTGAAAAATTGTGCTTAGCCTTAAAAAAAATGACCTGACAGTGTTTCTTGACCCATTAATCCCGCTTACTCCTCCTACAGTTCAGTACCATGTAATCACCTGAAAACTCTTCATACATTGAAATGCAACTATTTGTATATTGAGACCCAGCCTTACTCATAACAGCATGGTAAGCTAGTCTCGTTTGATGCACCTTGTATACATCCCTGGGATGACTGGGATCACTCCACCTAGACCAGATCATGAAAGCTTTTTCGGAAATGGGAGATTCATTTGGAGTTTATTAATTTGTTCTGCCCAGTTTCCTTTAGAGTTCTTAACTGAGACTTTTTTCACTTAGATGGGAGGGGGCGGGAAAGGAAGAGCTGTGTCCTGTGGTGTAGGACCCACTGTCTAGTGGAGCCCAGCCTCCCTCATCATGTCTCTTCTTTCTTTTAGGTAGTCGAGAGACGGCTTTCACATATGCTGTGAGCGCAGCCGGTGTGGTCAATGCCATTAGCAGAGCCTGCCGGGAAGGCGAGCTTTCCACGTGTGGCTGTAGCAGGACTGCCCGGCCTAAGGATTTGCCTCGGGACTGGCTATGGGGTGGCTGTGGCGACAACGTGGAGTATGGCTACCGCTTTGCCAAGGAGTTTGTGGATGCTCGGGAGCGAGAAAAAAACTTTGCCAAGGGTTCAGAGGAGCAGGGCCGTGTACTTATGAATTTGCAGAACAACGAGGCTGGTCGCAGGGTAAGGGAGTCCCACAGAGATGGGGGATAAATTAGTAAAAATATACTCCAGGATGCCTCAGGAGAAATGTGAATGAAACGAACTGTCCCTCTTGGACGGGGTGGCAGGTTCTTTCTCTGAGCTATAAGGCCCTCAAGGGTGTGTAGCGGAGAGCAGGGCTCTGGGTCTTTAGGTCCTTGTAGTAGAACTAAGGCTGAATTAATGAGGTGAACTTTCCTGGAGAGGGTTAAATTTGTAAGTTCAGTTTTACCCCACTAATGGAAATATAGTTGTGCCTAACTTTATAAAATGGATGAATTCCTAAAATCAATTTTTTTAAATAAATCAATTCATATTTTATATCCACTATAAGAATCTTGACATTTAAAGGAATCCTATTGTGAATTCATTTCTACCATGAATAGCCATTCCTAATAGTTTTTGTGCAATTCAAAATGTTCAAATATTTCTTTGGGCATAGCAAAGTTCAGCTATATTTCTACAAAATAGATATCCTGGGGCTAATAGTATATACTATTGGGTAAAATTCTGTTTTCCCAATGCCTTTTCTCACATCAAATCAACAAAGATTGGTTTGAATCTATCCTGGCTTAGATGATACAGATCGAACTTGTAATGATATAAGAAATTGTAGTCTGTGGCCTTGTCCCAGATTATCTTTATTATAAACTAGATCAATGGGACCACAGCTGACTCTCACCCTCCCTAAAGATGACTTGTATCCCAAAGGACATCTTTTTCACTCACATCCTCCCAGGAGTTCACCTGCATTCGACTGCCCGTTTGGCACCAGAATTTGACATCTTCAGATGTGACAGCCTGAGTGGTAGCAAGACAACAATTAAGGGGATAAATTCTTAAGCTAAGAGCACTTGGGGGCTAATGTGATCCACCAGTGGCTGCTAGGCAGGAATTAAAGACTTAGAAAGCTATTTCTGCTTCCTGACTTGGCCCTTAGCTAATGGGACAGTGCCTCCTCTCTTAGAATCACAGATCTTGAGCTTTCAAAGTCTTTGAGATTGTCCCCTTAGCAATGGAATAGAAACAGCTGCTATTTCAGATATAGTCTTGAACTATCCACTGCTGGCTCCTCATTTTACTGCCCTTAATTGTTTATTTGTTTACACCAGGCTGTTATCTCAGCAGGGTCTTTCCTTCCTTCTGCCTTATTTCTCTCCTAGCACACCTTCCTTCTCCCTTGACCCCCTCTAAACCTCTTCCTGGGCTCTTTATCTCTCCCCTAGGCCCTGTCTACTCCATTTTTAGTATTCCTGTTCTTTCCTACTGTTTATCTCCTCTTAGGGGAACTGGCCTTAGTCATTAATCACTCTCTGAGGCCAAAGGTCCTCAATTCAATAAACATTTATTAAGTGTGAGGTATTCATCTCCTATCTCCTTACACTGTTTGTTTGAGGAGGAATTTAAAATTCTTAGTTTGTTGCACTTATGACTTGATGCTGCTGTAGATCAAATTTGTGACTTCTTGATGATGGGTAAATCTAAGGGCTACTTTAACTTTTATTCACTTATAGAAATAATTTCCTCTTACTCATTGATAGCAAGATGGATAAGATTGTAAAAAATCTTTGGCACATAAGAATTCAAAACCCCTTTCTGGACTTGGAGATCTTTGAAAATTTCAGAGGCGGCATGAAATAGTAGTAGAGAAGAGGCTTTGCTTCAGATTCAGTGATGTGTCAGAAATGAAATATAGACTTACCTATGGTCTCCTGCCCCTTGTCAGAATGGATCCCCCAAAGAGTGGCCAGAAGATGTTTAGTGATTTCATTCTCTTCAAACTATCTTGTTTTATACTTAAGAGTCATAAGAGATTATATAGAAAAACAGATATAGAGCTACAAGGGAGTAAGGAAACTGAAACTCAAAGAAGTTCAATGACTTTTCCTGTGACCACACAGGAAGAAAATGGCAGAGGAGAGATTTGAATCTGTGTTTCTGATTGCAAATCCAGCGCATTTCCCATGATATCATGTTGCCTGTAGTGTGAACTGTTTGAGGGCAGACATTGCTTTGGTTTTTTCATCATCCCTAGTTCCTGATACTTGTAGTATAGTTATAGTTAAGTAACTAATTCTTATTAACTAATTCTTATTAAGTTGAATGAATTTATTTGAATTGGCCTTTCTTCCTTGCTTATGCTGAAGATCTTAGAAGCTTCCACCTTTGCCATTTTTCTTCTGGACTCTAGTAGAAGTCCATTTACAACCCTTATTAAGAAGGACAAATCTTGCTTTCCCTTTCTTTCTCTCTTCTTCCTGAGATCTCTAGGTCAGTGGTTCTCAGAGTGTGGTCCAAGGACCCTTGAGGGCTCCTAAATAAAAACAATTTTCATAACAATTCTGTTTTAATTTCTGATATGGTAAATATTTTCTAATATAAACCCATATAAACAAAAGCTCTTTGGGGGAATCCTCAGTAACTTTTAAGAGTGTAAAAGAGACCTGAGACCAAAAAGGTTGAGACCTGCTGCTCTGTCTAGTGTTTATTCTCATTGGAGATGGTTATCCTGTCTTGGCCCATCTCCCTCCCCTCAGTACTTAGGGATAATGTACACAGAGCTCTAGTCCCTTAATACTTCCTTTCCTTTCAGGCCCTCCAGATACATCCCATCCCTATGCACTAAGGACTTTTTCCAATGGAATTTCAGGTCTGTGGGCCCAGACACAAGGGATTTATTTCAGAAGGAATAATTATGGGTCCAAGCTTTGAAGTGCCTTATTGTGTCAGTTCCTTTATGCCTTGTGTCTGGAACTTCCAGGTCTAAACCTCTTGCCTTTAACCTTGAATAAGTTAAAGGAGGAGTTTCTACCCAATCTTCCATACCCCAACTCTTTTTATGTCCAGAGATTGGTGAACAGGGATGATATCAATCCCTACAACTCTTCCTGGGTGGCCCTAAGTAGACTGGCCTTTTAGGATCATCAGTTTCCACAACTATAGGATAATATTCCACCAGACAAAATAAAGAAGTGTTTTGACAATTGAAATAAAAGCTGGTGATGATGCTTAAATGATTTCCTAGCACCTACTGGGTTTTCCCCATGGAGCAGGACAAAGACATGAGAAATCTTAAGTAAAATCCCTGAGATGTGAGGTCTGACTGGATGTTTTGTTTTTCAGCATGCCACTATGGGCACATTAGGATCTATTGTCCTGCCAGAGTTATTCCATTCAACACAGGTGATTTTTCATTGAAAGGCCTTTTAAAGCAGCTTTCTAGTGCACATCTTCTTTTACATTTTGGTCAGGATTATCTAGGCGTTAATCTAAGCCTCCAAATTGTTTTGGTTCAGCAAATTTGTTTTATGTAAAAATTATGCTCTTTATATCTATTGGAAAATACATGTCAGAGGTGACTGAGGTGGCGTGTACACCTCCCACAAGAGGCTCTAGATCTAGGCTCATATAGACTTTGGATCTATGCATCTGACCTCAGAGAAAAGTGAGTCAGGCTTTTCTCACATTCTCTGTGGCTTCTTATACTCCTACCCCAGAGGGCCAAGGAAAATTTCAACATCAAAGTTTAGAGAAGCTCCTTGAGGATTATTTTTGTGTGTTTGTATCCCCAGTGGCTAACACAGTAGACATTTAATTAGGGCAGCTAGGTGGTGAAGTGGATCTAGCGCTGGACTTGGAATCAGAAAGACTCATCTTGATATATTGCCTGATGGAGGAGGACTAGAAGCTTCACTACTTCCTTAAAATTGAAAAGTATATAGCTCCACTTCTCTTTCTCAAGTTCCCTGCTGCCTTTAAGAAAGATACCCTTTTTTGGCAGGGGAGAGATACCTTGATGCGATTCATGATGCTTACTATTGAAAATATCTTAGAAACTCAAATCCTGTGACAACCAAAAGAGAGAAAGACTGCCTAACTTTTCTAACATGACGAACTTTTGTGTCACTGAACTATATTTTTGTTCCTGAAACTTAGTTTTATCCCATCCCCACCATCCCTTCTAGGTACTTAGTTAGCTTAGAGGAGAAAAACCTCAGGGGTTGTAAAGACATCGTTAATTGTTTTCAATCTACTAATCAAAAGATTAGAAAAAAAAATCACATATGAAGAATTTCTTCCTAGAGGTGGCCACTGCCACATTAGTGAGGTCTTGGTTCACAGTATAAGCTTTTTCCCTGCTGCTTGTGTTTCTCCTTAACTGTCTTCTTTTCCATTACATGCAGGCTGTATACAATATGGCAGATGTGGCCTGCAAATGCCATGGTGTCTCAGGATCCTGTAGCCTCAAGACCTGCTGGTTACAGCTGGCTGAGTTCCGAAAGGTGGGAGACCAACTGAAGGAGAAGTATGACAGTGCGGCTGCCATGCGTATCACTCGCAAAGGCAAATTAGAGCTAGTGAACAGCCGCTTCAATCAGCCCACCCCTGAGGACTTGGTCTATGTAGACCCCAGCCCAGACTACTGCTTTCGAAATGAGACCACTGGCTCGCTGGGCACTCAGGGCCGACTCTGCAACAAGACCTCGGAGGGCACGGATGGCTGTGAGCTGATGTGTTGTGGCCGGGGTTACGACCAGTTCAAGAGTGTCCAGGTGGAGAGATGCCACTGCAAGTTTCACTGGTGCTGCTTTGTTAAGTGCAAGAAATGCACGGAAATCGTTGACCAGTATGTCTGTAAATAACCTGGCAGAGAGGCACCACTCTTCTGTTCTCTCCACTTCTTCTACCCCTTTCCCCCCAAAAAAGTTTTTATTATATAAATCTATATAAATATATTTTATATTTCTATAAATAGATGAATGATAAATAATTAAAAGAAGAAAATTGAAAGGAAATGTTATTTAAGAGGTAATGCTTCAGGATCTCTCTGAGAATTGAACTTGGCTGGTTTTCTCTTCTTTGTGGAGGTTCTACTCCTTGTAGAGATGTTAGGAGCAGGAAGTTATTTTTGTCCCTTCAGTTGGTATTCTCAGGATAAGGGGTGAAATCTACCTATTACCACATTGTCTCAGAAAAAAAATAAAGCAGAGGGATAGGAGTGAATTGATGGAGAAGAGGGCTGCCTCTAGTCGTCTGGAATACTTGTGGGTTAGGTGGTTGTTCTTTTACCCCAAAAGAGCCAAAGGTCCTGTGGAAAATGGTTGGAGGGTTTTGCTCAAAATGTAAATTGCATCTGTAAGAAGCCTGGTGCTTTCTCACTTCCCTCCGTGTATGTGCATATGCGCACCCAGAGGTCTCAGGTGGAGAACACAAGTATCATCTTTTTCCCCAGGACTGTCTGGCCTCTAGCATCTAAGAACCTACGATTTATATACATTCCAGTCTAGATTCATATTTCAAGTTTGCAGATTATTCCTTATCCACAGGTCTCCATACCTTGCTACAAATTCCCTGTTCCCAGAGGGAGAAAGGGCCATTTAATCTGATCTGTTGAGAAGGACATCCCCTGTGTGTGCCTAGACTGCAAAAAATCAGGCTCAACACAGCCGGACTAATTGAACTTCACTGTGCTCCTTTATGGGCTTCAGAAACTGGTGATGCTGCTGCTGCTGCTGCTTCCCCATCAAGAAGGGAGGCCTCCGGAACCAAACATGATGCACAGATATGCCACCACAGGCTGGCTGGTCTTAATCCTTGTTTTTGTTCCAGATGTACAGTTTCTCTTTGGTATTAAATACCCTTCACTGATATTTCTCTCCACTTTTAATGAACAGTATTGACTTTCATTGTGTATCTTAGAATCCGGCTACAAAGTTTGATATCTAGTAAGTAGGAAAGGGGATTGAGTGGGAAGGAGTGACTGCTCTGGCCCTTCTCTGATAATTAGAGACCAAGAAGACAATGACAGTGGAAGGTCTCAGAGATGAAATTTGAACTTTAACTGCACTTTCTTTTTGGGCTTCACTGTGCAAATTACTTGCTAGATGTTTAATGAATTATCAGTAAAGCACAAATGAACTTAGGGGCTCTCTGCATGTTTTCTTAAGGGAGGGGAAATACTAGCCTAAAATATGGTTATGGGGGCTTGGGTAAAAAGGAAGCTGGGTTTAAGGGCTAGAGGTGAGAAATTAGGAGAGAAGGAATAGTCCTGGACAGATACAGAGACAGAGAGAATGTTGCTGGTTAGGAGAAGGAAATGGAGTTTGAGATTGGATTGGGGACTGCCTTTGGAGGCACGTTGCAGGGTACAAAAGAGCAAATGAGATTTTGGAGTGTAAGTGCTTCTGAAAAATCTTGTTAGGAATTAATGGGATTATGGGAATTTAGAACAAGAAATCAATTTGGGGGCTGATTGCAACATTTCCATACATATGTGGGGTGTGTGTGTGTGTGTGTAGAAAGAGGAATTTTATTATGCACATCACTGGGATATATTCCTTGAATTCCTTTTCCTACATGATGATACCATCTGCACTTATTCAATTTTTCTTTGACCACTAGCCAACAATACTTGCAAGATGGCTGGAGGGAGTTGGAGTATTTTGACTATGGCCATAGATCAAAGTAAAGACAGTTGGTCCATGCAATGAGAACAAACACGCCATGACTATCAAGCACAGTAATGATGTGCTCTAAAAACAATAGCTCTCTTTATGACTCTTTCCATCCTCCTTCCCCACCCCACCATCCCCTTCAGAAGTGTTTAGAAGACTCAAGGAATGACAATTTGTTTTTAATAGAATAAAGAGAAACAGGGTGAAGATAAGACTTGGAATAGGACACAAGAAATCACATGAAGGGAGGTGAATGAATCCATGGTCACATGGAAATGTGTCCTACAGGACTGTGACAGGAGGAGGAGGAGGAGCAAGATGAAAATTTCCTTTTCTGACTGGGGCCATAATTTATGTTCAAGCTCTTATGAAATTATTGAATGCACTGACCCACCTGGGTTTTGAACCAGCTGTTTTGCAGTAGGGTTGAGAATCAAAGCGCAGTTGTTCTCACTGGCTTGTTGAACTCAGATAGGAGTCATCCATGGCGGGGGGGAGGGGCTAGACCTGTTCTTCATGTGCTGAGATATGGCCATTGATACCACCAGGATTAGGGCTAAAACACCATAAAGACAACTAAAGGATTTGGCCTTTACTTAGGATATTTATTTATCTCTGGTCAGGATTCTTTGGAGCAATAAATCTTAGGTCAACATGAAGCCTGACCAAAGGGTCAATGAATTAGGTATAATAATGCCAAAACAAACAGACTTGGCCCACCCAGGCCAGTTAGTTCTACCCAAATTGTAGGGCGTGGTTCTAGAAGAAGAACATGTGAAACATTGCAACCAAAATGCATTTCTTGTGCTGACTTTCCATAACCTTATCACTTCCCAACAAGTTGGATATAGAATAAGTCTTAGGGAATGATTCCTGGTGAGTTAAAAGTGTTCCAGGACCTAATGGGCCAAATGATCATAGATTTAGTGCCAGAAGGGACCATAGTGGTCATCTTGTCTAGTTCATTAATTATAAGGATGAAATAACTGATCTCAGATAGGTTAAATAACTTGTAAAGTCTAGGATTTGAACTCAGAGTGTCTTTTCACTGCACATTTGGATGCAATAAAGGAATGTTCCCTTAGGTCTCTAAGCAAATACACTTTGTTACTTTCTCAGAATTAAGGCAACCCTAAGAAAAATGGATGAAAAAACTTTCATTCCAAACAGAGATAGGAAATATCTGAAGGCAAGTTTCCATCTTTTTAAGGATCCTGCATCAGGTATCCTAAGAATTGGAATTTTGCCCCATTTTTCAGGGTAGAATTAGTGATTATCTGCTTTTTTGGCTTCAATGATGAAAATCAAAATTGCAAAATCTCAAAATTGTGAGCCTCAGGCATATTTCCAATAAATGGATATTGGCTTTGAGATCCTGCCCCAGGTCAACCATTCAATGTCTACTATATGTCAGATGCTTTACAAATATCTTATTTCATCTTCACAACAACCCTTGAAGATAGGTACTATTAGTATCTTCATTTTACAGTTGAGGAAACTTAGAGTGGACAGGGTAAATGATTTTCCCTGGATCATGTAGCTAGTCAATGTCTGAGATTGGGTTTGAACTCCAGGCTTCCAGTGCTTTGTCCACTGTGCCACCTAGCTGCTATGCTTACTTTCTCATAACCATAGTACCTTAGAACATAGTATCATAGAATGTTAACCCAAGAAAGGATCTTAGAGATTATCTAGGCCAATCAAATAAAACCTTGTTTTACATCACTTAACCGTGTTTGCCTCAGTTTCCACATCTGTAAAATGAGCTGGAGAAGAAAATGGCAAACCACTTTGGTATTTTTGCCCAGAAAACCCCAAATGGGGTCACAAAAGTCAGATATGACTGAAACAACCACAACACAAGGGAAGAATAGGACAAGTTGTTTGTCCAAAGATACACAGCAAGTTAAGTGACTTGAATCCAGGCCCTCGGACTTTCACTTCAATATTTTTTCTACAGCTTCACATTTGCCTTAATTTACCTGAAGATAAGAATTAAAAAATGACTCTCAAGACTAGGCAGGAAATTTTGAAGTTATTTTTTCTATCAGAGAAGGTATTGTTGGTCCAGGAACTCTCTGGAGAGGGAACTACAGGACTCTTCTAACACACTGGGTTAGTCAGGACAGGGACATATCTTCAACTACTTTTATCTAAAAAAAGTTTTTAACATTAACATAATTGATGCAGTACCAGATATTAGGGGAAAACAGAGTGGGGAATACATGTGAATGGTCAGGTGCTCCACAAGAGTTTCTGTTTTCAAACTAGAAAAAAATATATTTTTAGAGTAATTGTCACCATCTTGGGCTGTTCAATCATAGGACATGAATTTGCTAAAGTCAGCATTTGAAAATTCTGCTCTCTAACTGTCTGCTTCTGCATTTCTTTGTATACTCAAATTGCACTTTGCCTTCTATAATAGTAAGCCTGTAATAAATGCTTGTTGACTGGCTACAAGTGAAAGTTTCATGGAAAGGATCTTAGAAATCATTTATTCCAACCCCTTCATTTTCTAGATGAGAAAACCAAAGCCCACCAAACTGGAACTCTTGGGTGAACCAATTATTGTGGACCCTGGTGGTGTAGTAAAATGGAAAGAGCCAAGGATTTAGAGGGATGAGAGACCTGGGCTGAAATCCAACTTCTAACACATTAGCTATGTGATCCTGAGCACGTCTCCACTTCCTCACCTAGGCAAAGGGAAACATCAGCATGTTGCGGTGGGATTCAGAATTGAGTTCAAATCTCAGCTCCGTGCCTTACTAGCTGTGTGACCTTTGAGAAGTCATTTAATCTCTCTGAGCCTTTGTTTTCTTATCGATAAAATGAAGGTGATAGTATTTGCACTACAAATATAAGTACAATGAAGTGGTGTTGCAGAATGTTCTCTGTCATCTCTACGATGCTATACAAATGAGTATTGTTTTCTCTCACTACCAAAATATAACAAATGAATGACATTTTGGTTCCAGGTTTTATATATATCACAACTATGAACATTTTGATAACATTTTTGTGAAGTCAGAGAATTTTGCTTCAGTTAGGTAAGAACTGAATTGATGTTCAACAACAGTGTTGGCTTCTCTGATCTTTAATCACACTTAGTTCCTTGGACCAGTCTGGGGGCTTGATTCTCTTACTGTTCCTCTCTGGGCTTCCTCTTCTGCAAAATGAGAGGTGTGGATGAATTGATCTCTAAGGCCCCCTCCAGCTCTAACCTCCCCATGGATCTACAAACCTTTTCTAGCTACTTCTGTTCCCCCTCCTGCTGCCTTACCTTTTGGTCATTTCCCTGTTCATTTGCAAGTCCACAAAAAGCTAGGACAAGAAGACGAAACTCAAGTCTCTTCATTTAGGCTTTGCAGGGAGCTGATCCAAAGTTAGTTCCGAGAGGAGGAAGCTAAAGTGAAATTATTGATTATCTATGAAGTGAAGTTGACAGTGCTGTGTGCTATCACATCTCCCCTTGATCACTGAGGATGTGCTGACTGACACCAGCGCTTCCACCAAAGCACTGGGAGATGAAGGTATCAAGGCAATGTGGAAGTAGAGTTTTCTATCACCCAGGTGTCAAAGGAGCAGCTTCCCTTGTGCAGCAGGCATCAAAGAGGGAAAGTTAAAGCACCTGAAGGTGGAGAAGGGGCTTTAAAGTGACTGAACTATTTCTATTTGACTCTAATTTTAAAAAACATACGGACATGTGCCACTTGATATTGCTCCAACTGTAGTTCGTTTTCTATGTAGGAAGTGATGATTGGCTATCCTGTGCTTTTTCCAGATCTCTCAACTAGAAAATTCTTGGCTATTTTCTTTAGGTTTAAGTAAAATCTTTCCCTGAGGTAGAAACAAATATACATTTGGCACACTAGCAATAATATTTATAGAGCTGCCTGGCACTCATATCCTCAAATGTTTATATATCAATGCTTAGAGTATGGGTAATAAAGAAAACTGGTGAGGTTAACTCAAATAAACAAAATTACATCCTTTAGATGGTGAAATATAATAAGCAAATGACTTACCCTTGCTGGTTTTCAGTTTCCTTATCTGTAAAATGGGCTAGATGGCCTGTTCTAGAGCTATGATCTTATAATTTCAAAGCCCTTTCACATCCATTTTTCCATTCAAGCCTCACCACACTCCTGTGAAGTTGGTAGGACAGGTATGTATCAGTTTGGTGCAGTGGCAAATTCACTGGACGTGGAGTCAAAGTCTGAATAACCATTTGTAGTGCATTTTGTAGAGGGGATCGTTACTATTTAGATTAAATGACCCCCAAAGTCTTTTAGAACCCTAAGATTATGTGATTCTCAGCAAGGAACAACAATTTTGGTGGTAATTACTCACACTATAGATGCAAAATTGGAATTTAATCAGAGCAGAACTAAACCTTATGAAGATAAATGGGAGCTCTCTGTCTGCTCTATGAGCTCTAAGGAACCATGGGTCAGCACAAATGATAACTGCAGTTCTGAAGTCAAACAATCATAGGATGTTAGAAGAGACCATTTGGTTCATGTTTCTTACGAAGATACTGAAGATTGGTCAGGATGACACAAGTAGTTATTGACAGAGACAAGATTAGAATCCAAGTCTCCTTTCCCAGTGTACCATATTGCATTTCCTTTAAAGATGCAAAGGATATTTATTATCTCTGTAATGATTCATGAGTGATACTGCCTAGAAGCAGGAGATTAAATGATGCTTGGCTATTCCTTCTCTTCGGAGAATATGACACTTCTTTTTATATTTGGCTGTATTTGAAGGAGTCCATTGATCTAATAAAACCTAATGTATCTTCTGCCCCCCAGAGTGACTTGTCACCTGTAATACTTAAGGTGGTGGTGAAGACATCATTCACCAGCTGCCTCCAGTTTTTTTATTGGCAAGTAAGAAAGCTAGTTGCTTAGTAATAGGGGTAAAATCAGGACAGTAACATTTCTCTGTTTAGTCTCCATTTAGTAAAAAGTCTCCTTGCAGGGAAAAGCAGAAAACATTTTAAAATTCATTTCTCATGTTCATAATTTGCTTTATTATATACATACACATGTATATATGTATGTATATTATATCTTGTTTTCTTTCGTGATCCTCAATTAACAACATGCTTTCTTTCCTTTTTTGAATCTTAATTGCTACTCATTAGCTGGGACATCTCTGAGGCAGTTTCATCTTTTAAAAAATGGAGTTCATATTGCTTGCACTACATTTTTTTTTATAAATTGGAAAGTACTACATAGTTCTAGAGAGATGCCCAGAGTACTGAGAAGTTGTAAGACTTACCTGGGGTCACAGAGTCAGTATATATCAGAGACAGACCTTGAATTCAAATCCTTCTGATTGCAAAGTCAGCCCTCTGTGCGCTATTTCTAACTGATTCTCACTGACTGTAAGCTGTAGAATAGGTGTCATTCTTCAAGGAGAGAAGACATTTCTTTGCTTAGGAGTTCCCTCTACTATGTGTGTTTGTCCTTTGTTCCTGAAGAAGACCATGCCATCAGAGAAATGATGACATGACTTGCACTTGACTTTGCTTTGAGTGAGGGAGGCCTGTGCAGGTCACCAGCCTCACTTCTCCTGAGCCATCTGAATCCAGTGACCAGATATTCATCAGAATGATTGGAGATGACCCAGGATGAGGCAGTTTGGGTTAAGTGACTTGCCTAAGGTCACACAGCTAGTGAGTGTCAAGTGTCTGAGGTGAGATTTGAACTCAGGTCCTCCTGACTCTTGCACTGGTGCTCTATCCATTTCACCACCCAGCTGCCCCCATTGTTCCATCTACTACTGAAATAATGGATCTAAGGGACCATGATTTCAAGACCTCACCTCTCTTCCCCTCCCCTCTGTCCTTGCCTGGGGTGTTCTACCCAGAGGAAAGTACACTCCCATGGCCAAAATCTGTCTTTTTTCCTTGAGGTGTACTGGCTAGATTTCTTACTCAAAGAACAAGCCTTAAACCCAAGTCACTCAGGAGCTCCTAGACTAGACAACAGCTCCCTGCCCACCTAGCACAGAGTAAATGTAATTACTATATAGTAATTGTTTCTCTTTTACCCAGGAAGCCTGAGGGTCTTCTCTCAGTTTGCTTTTTTTTTTTTTTTTTTATTATTAAAAGGGGCCATATCTTGAGTAACTACTTAAAGAGGTCTATTCACTGACTGGGTATATCTCACTCAAAGTGAGAATCTGATAAGACCTTAGCCTAAAATGGCCAGGGTTTCCTATTGCATCCTGGGCCATCTCCAGTCATCCTTATGAATATCTGACCTCTGGACTCAGATGGCTCTGGAGGAGAAAGTGAGGCTGGTGACCTTGCACAGCCCTCCTTCCCTCAAATCAAAGTCAACTGCAAGTCATGTCATCATCTTGATGTCATGGTACTCTGAAAACAAAGGACAAACACAACACAAGATCTATGGGACCCAGCTCAAATTGACTAACAAAAGTCCTTGTTAAATCTTCAGTATGAGCATTTACACTCTGAAAACCATCAAATCAGGGCTGTTTTGTTGTTTCACTGTTGTCTAGACTTAAGAAAATGATGGAGAAAATTTTTAGTAATGCAAATTAAATGTAAAAGTTTATTCTGCAGGCATTTTCCCCAGAACAGGTCATTAACACATTTGTCAGCACCCTCCCTTCAACGTGCTATATAAATGTGAGATATTATTATGATTTTATGTGAGAAGACAGATGAGAAAATGATATCCTAAGGTGCTTTCCCTCTCAGAAGTCTATGACCCTAGACATGTGGTACAATAGACAGCCAGTATCTCAGCTACATAGCATAAAAAATAATTATTCGAAGTCAGAGGACCTATGTTTAAATTCTATATCTACTGCTTACTATATGTATGACCTTGGACTAGTTTCTTCATATCTCTAGGATTCAGTTTTCTCCTCTGTACAAAGAAAACAGTAGACTATGTGATTGATTCTTAAGGTCTATTCCAGCTCTATATCCAATCATGTAGTTCAACTAGGGGGAGAGTAAAGCTCATTTGACTCATGCTGTTATATCACATAACTCTATGATGAGACTCTTTTTTTATCTGTAGATAAATGCCCCATTTTTTTTTCCTATGTCAAAAAAAGAAAACCAACCAGACCTGGTTTCCTCTATCTTTCCACCCAGGAGCCAGAAGCTGAGAGCATCCTTCTCTCTTGCTTCTTCCCCTTCTTCTCAACCTTCAGTCGGCTCCAAGCCGTCACTTCTTCAATCTGCCACATGGTGTCACTCTATGTGCATCACTATGTCAGCAGTTCTTGACTAGACAAATTGGACAAATCCTACCTAAAAGTTTTCTTGTGGGTATGAGCTGCCTGGAGTTGTTCTGGAAAACAAGAAAAGTAACTGCTCAGAATGGGGATAAGACCAAGACACTAACATTTCCCTGTCAGAGTTCCATGTTATAAAACCAGGGCAAAACAGCAAACATTTAAAAATTCATTACAATGTTGTCACACACATACACACACACCCCATCTAAAGTGGGGGCCACATACTTCAAGGAGTGTTTAATGTGGAGGTACATCAAGAAAATAGCGCTTATTATTGCCTTCTTGCTCCAACAGCTAGATTCTGTCCCAAACTATTCTCTTTGGGCAGCTACCTGATCCCAGTTCTTCTCTATGTGGCATAGGCAGGAGCAGTGCCACCAGGGACAGACTCAGGATGAACCTGGGGGGCCAAGGCTGGGGGGCAAGACATTTTTTAATCGATGTAGGAAGGGAGGAACCAGAAACAAATGCAGCCATGGTCTGGAATGCTGGAATGTGGGGATGGAGTGTCTGCTGTGCTGAAGGTCAGGGGAGTGGAGACAGCTAACATACCAATTCCGGGAAAAAAATATATATATATATACATAGATAGATAGATAGATAGATATAGATTTAGATAGATAGATAGATAGCACCATTTCTTCACTTCCATTTCCCCAGGTGTTCCGTGGTGGTTTCTCGGGGCTAAAAAGGGCAGCCACTCACTAAATCCACCTTCCCTTCCCTGGGACATCACCCTCAGTGTGCCTCAAGTACAAAATGACCCAAGAGACTACAACGTATAAGAATTAGAGATTGATGTGTGTCCTATGTAGACTTTGAAGATGAGTCACATCCCTGTGAACTGCAGGCCATGAAACCTGACTTATCAAAAAAACAAATGTCTACATGGTATGGAACATCTTGGTGTTAACTGATTGGCATTTATAAAAAACAATAACAAAGAGTTTCTTGTGATGCCCCTCCTCACCTATATTACTCTGACATCAGTAGCTTACCTACCCCATCATAGTTGTATTATATAGAACAAGCAGTTGAAATTTGACAGTGCCTCTCCATCCCCCATTTAATCTAGGATGATGTCTGATGACTTTAAGATCATGTCTATAGAGTCTCCAGAAGCGTAGGATCTGTGATTTAATCAGCACAGAGGACTCCTAGCTTGGAAAAATCTGTCCATCAACACAGCTCATAGCTGGACTGGTGACTCAGAAGTTAAATACTAGAGAGATGTGAGAGATACATAGAAGTTAAGTGACTTGCCCAAAGTCAAACAGCTAGTAAGTATCAAATATAAGATTGAACCCAGGTCTTGACTCAACCCCAACATTCTAGATTTCTAGTCCTAGTAAAATGGCCGAAGTAGGATTCTTGTGCTTTTTTTTTTTTAGGGAATGAGAGGCCAAGTAGAAGCAGGAAAGAATTAGGGACTGATTGATGAAGATTATTACTTCAATGAAGTTACTGAAAAGTTTGGCATAAGTAATAATAAGAACAAAATGGTCACTGAAAATTGCAGAACGATAATCCTTGAGGAACTGAGACATTGACCAATGAGGATTGTGCAAGGAAACAAACTTTGTAACATGTTACTGCGGGTTGCAAAACCTTTGCACTTAACAAATACTTAGCAAGAAGGGGCTAAAATTATGCATTAGAAGTTTGCAATCTTTTGTGAAGTAACGAATAACCCATACCACAGATACAGACCTCAAGGGAGCCTTGAGCAAATTCAACAAATAAGTTATTTGGAAACCAGGCCACCATCACAGACAAAACTGTTGTAGACCATATTGAGTCATAAAAATTTAAGAAAGTTTTCAATAAATATTAACATGAAAAATACTCATAATTTCTAAGTTACCTTGATTGAAAAGCTTCCAAAATATAGAGGTTTGCAGAAGAAATCAAAACAATGTGGGAACAGTATAAAGGACATAACAAGGACCCATTTTATTTTTAGCTTTATCCCTTTACAATGTGGGGGTGGAGGGAGCTGACACATAATAGGTCCTTAATAAATACTTGTTCAGTCATTAATCTTTACTGAGTTAAATAGAATTGAACTGGACTGAATAAATATTCCTATAATTCCTAAAACAAGAAAGTAATGGAGCTCAGTATCTGCCACACTGATTTTTTTTAGCAAGTTAGTAAATCTGGGTTCAGGACTTCCAGTCCGTTGGTGATGGGACATCAGTCATTTCATTGTGCTAGGATATTTATCAAGGGCACCAGAACAGGAATCGTCAGATGACTTTCCCAAGGTAAGCACTGGAAAAGCACTGTTGGAAAGGCACTCAAAATTCAGTGTATCTCTTCGCAGGCATAAGCCGTCCAATTACTGGTCAGTCTGAAGTGATTAAGAATATAAGCACATTCTCGGGCTGGAGATGCTTTTAAAAGCCATTATTATGAAATTTCCATAAATTCACATCATGTAATAATTAGAATATTCTTGTTCTTTCCTGTCATCAGTCGAAAAGGGTTCTCATCACTATATTTGTAGTTATAAATGTTATGTGTATAATCCCTGTGAAATGTCATTAAAGCAACTGAAGGAACAATAATCATATTCTTAGGGGACACATTCCCCATATTGAAAAAAAAAGGTTAGAGAAAGAATTTATTATGGATCCTGGATCGCAGCTCACATAGCCAGCAGCATTTAAACCCAGAAGAAGATGACATCATCTTAGGGTTGGACCTTTCCATAAAAGGTTCTCCCACCTCAACCCTTATCCCCACCCCCACCAGTTGGCTAGAAAGAAGGAAAATAAAGCTTTCAATGAAGTGTTGAGACACCACAGAATTGTTCGTCTTACCCATGTTGGTTCTTAGGGGGCAGCCTATGAAGAAACCTCCAATGACGGCCTCACCATCTAATGTGAAGACTACCATGTCATCTTTGACCTCCCTCAGCAGAGGTGATCACTCTCTAGTGTGGGAGATCTTTCCTTGACTTCTGAGGAACTCTACTACCTTCAATCTTCAGTCATTTGTTGTCGTTATCTGCCTGCATTTTCCTCCATGGATCATGGGAGTGCATTCACGTCCTCTACTCTTTGTCTACTCATGGTCCCTAAACCTGCCATCTGCTCTCTTGGTCCCATCCAGAGCTATAAGAGAAGCAGACTGCCATACAGTGCTAAAGAGGAGCCCTCTATGTTACAGTATTAATAGCTAATAATAGTGCTTACTATGTGTTGCACTATGGCAAGTGCTTTCTAAGTAGGTGGTAGTATTATCTTCAGATCACAGATGAGTAAACTGAGGTAAGCAGAGATTATGTGACTTGCACAGGATCACAAAGCTGGCTGCTGTCAGATTTGGATCTGCTACCAAATCTTAACTGCTGTCTTCCTGACTCTGAGCACATCCACTGTGCCACCTATCTTCCCACTCTGCCCTCCACAGTGAGGTTCCTGAGTGGGGTTCTGGCTGAGTGGGGCTTATGATGTGAACTGAAATGTCAATCCTTCAAGAATAGCAATTTCTAGGTTCTAGCACAGAAAGGAGAAACAAGTCAAGAATAACATATGTAATATGCCTTATTATGGCAGGCCATCATCTGCATGTCGTGTATGTTATGTATATGATATGTGTGTTTTGTGTGTGCTAGGTGTTATATACACTATATATTATATATTTTTTGTATACAATATTATGCTATAGGTTATAGGTGTTATGTTATTGTACATGTGCTATATAGTATAAAGTAGATAGGCTATACATGTTACATGCATGCTGTATGCAGAGTGGTGGCAAAGTATAATGTTAAGGAAATTTGAAGATAGTCCCTGCCCCTCAAGAGGCCCATGTGACCTTCTTTGAACTTTGGCCCAGCCCATAGCCTGTCACATGAAACCCATGGTGGGAGGAGCTTACTGAAATGGTGGAGCATGAATTGTGCAGCAGGAAGTGAGAGGTGGAGCTGAGAGAGAGGCAGCAGGCAGAGCAGAGCAGAACAGAACAGCCGGCATGAGTGAGAGAGGGAATGATTTTGTCTAAGGAAGCTTGTTTGTGGGTAGGACTGATGGAGGGAAGACTTGGGGATGGCCATGCTCCCTTTATTGGTAATGTGTGCAAACTTTGTTGTTACCATGGTGGAATTGGCTTTTTGGTATCTGAATAAATATTTTGGTTTCATCTTTGAAGAAGAGAGTTTATATTTTGCAAATTTAGTCTGGAAATATACCTGCATATATCCATAGCAGCTGTTGTGGGTATTGCATTGGTGCTACAGAGTCAGGAGCGAAAGATGTTGCAAAAGTGAAATTGACAGACCCTTGGCAAAAGATTGAATATGGGGGCTGATGACTCTGAATTGAAAGCCTGATGGACTGAGAGGATGGTGTTACTATCTACAAAAATACAGAAGATAAGAGGCAGGAAGAGTTAGGCAAGAAGATAGCAAGGTCTGGTTTTGACATATTGAGTCGAAGATGTCTATTGAATGTTCAGTTAACAATGTATGAAAGGCAGTTGGAAATGTGAGATTGAAAGTGAGCAGAGAGACTTGGGCAGGAAAGATAATCTATTAAATCTCATCACAGAACTGAAAGTGCTCTCTCCAAAGATACTGGCTAAATGTGATATTTGTTTATTTCTTCTAGGTCTTTATCTCTCTTGACCTCTCTCAGGCATTTGACACTACTGACCACCCCCTTCTCTTGGGTACAATGTCCTCTCTGGGTTTTTGTATTCTATTTCTCTTCCTAATTGAACATTTAGTTTCCTTTGTTGGATCCTTTGTCCTAGACTCTCTTTTCTCTCTACATTCTCTCTCAGTTGTATCATCAACTCTCCTGGGTTTATTATCTATATTCAGATGATTCCCAGATCTACATATC
This sequence comes from Potorous gilbertii, assembly GCA_028658325.1. Lineage (NCBI taxonomy): Eukaryota > Metazoa > Chordata > Mammalia > Diprotodontia > Potoroidae > Potorous > Potorous gilbertii. The sequence goes on from CM053770.1 coordinate 163,141,585, forward strand.
TAGCCTCAATTTCTCCACTAAGGTTCAGGCTCACAACACTTGACTACTTGTTAGACATTTCCAACTTGATGTCCTATAGACATCTCAAACTCAACCTATCCAAAGTAGGGTTCTTCTTTCCCCTCAAATCCTCCTCTCTATAAAACTTCACATTATTTCTAAAGACACCACCATCCTTCCAATCTCCAAGGTTTGCAACTTCCATGATAGTCTCAACTCTTTATTCTCCCTCAGTCCACATATCCCATTCATTGCCAAGTCTTGCTATTCTACTTCTGATGGGGTGCTTGGGTGCATGTGCTTAGATACCAATTCTAAAATCACATTTCTCCTTAAAAAAAATCACATTTCTCCCTAGCCCCAGTACACTGTCTCAGGCAGTTTCTTCCCAGTCCAAGGACATAGCCTGCCCCAGCAACAACCATTATCTCCCTTCCTGATACAGTAGTTAGCTGCACCTATAGAACTTATTAGTTTGAACCAGCTGTGTACTGGCTGAGCTGGCTATGTACTGGGTCATAATGACATTTTCTACTCACTGATCAATCATATGTATCCTAGACTTAGACATATATATGCCCTTATATTTATCTTGTCTAACAAGATGGTAATGAGAGCAGCCTGGTATTCCTCAGTCAGTCCTGACTGCTAGTTGACTTAGTGATGTTTTAGTCCTAAAACCACACCTCCATTTAGTCCTGCCTTGGCCTATTTCCTGATGAACTCTGGGTAAAATACATGTGCAGTAGATATCAAAAGTGCATGTCCCTTTAAGAACTAACCTCTCCTTAACCACTCCCAACCTGAATCATCAAAATTGGCGTATGTTTTATTATAGAATATCCTATACAAACTTTGCCTGTACCCTTCTAAGGCTGCAGGTTCCCTAAGAACGCTTGCCTGCTGAAAAGCATAGTAAATCTTTATCTTGATCTCAAGTCCGTGAATTCATTCCAGGTAACCTGCCCCTGTACAGGGGTCTCACTTCCCTTCATCCAGCCCTCATCAATTCCACAATATCTCTTGCATCTGACTTCTCTTCATCACACCACCATCACTTAGTTTAAGCTTCAACTCTCACAATCTCGAAGTTTCCCAATTGATATCCCTTCCTCAATTCTCTCTCTACTCTATTCCTTTTTTGATTCAGATGCCAAAGTGATATTCCTTAAGCACATATATAACCATGCCACACCCTTGCTCAATAAATTTCAGTGACTTTCTATTGCCTCTGGAAAAACAAATACTTCTGTTTAGCTGTTAAAGCCATTTATTATAATTTGGTCAAAGGCAGCTAGGTAGCACAGTGGATAGAGAGGTAGGCCTGGAGTCAGAAAGATCTGAGTTCAAATATGGTCTCAGATATTTACTATCTATGTGATCCTGGACAAATCACTTCACTCTGCTTTCCTCAGTTTCCTCATTTGTAAAATTATCTGGAGAAGGAAATGGCAAACCACTCCAGTATCTTTGCCAAGAAAACCCCAAATGGGATCATGAAGAGTTGGACACAATTGAAATAGCTGAAAATAGCAACAATTCGGCCAAAATTAACGTCTTCAGGCTCATTATACATTATTCCCTGCATTCCATGGTCCAGTTCAACTCACCCTTTCTCTGTTCCTTACAAATATATTCCATCTCCCATCTCTCTGTCTTTACCTGCCTTTCTCTTGCACCTAGAATGCACTTATTTGTCACCCGCATCACACAGAATCTTTCATTTAAGAAATGCCTCAAACACCAGCCTCTCATGAAGACTTTCCTGATTCCTTTCCAGCTATTATTGTTCTTTCTCTACACTTACCTTATATTTAAGTAACTAGCATTTATTTTGTATTTATTCTGCGTATACTTAAGTATGTACTTTTTGTCTCCACTTATAGAATATGATATTAAAAGCCAAGATACTTTTCATTCTTTATATCTCCAGAGACTAGCTCAGTGCCTGTCATACAGTAGGCACTTAATAAATGTTTATTAATTATATTGATTGATTCTAGTTCTATCCTTGCTTCTTAACTTACTTTATGACCTTTGTTAAGTCACTGGACTTCTCTAGATCTCAGTATTCTTACCTAGAAAATGAGAAATCTCTTCCAGCTCTAACATGTTGTGATTTTAATTGTATAACTCTAATAATAATAACACTGTCTTCATCTGTCTGTATTCTTAAATCAAATATAGATCACCTGGGATTATTCAATATGAAAAGAAATCATTTTCTTTCTATTAACTTCAAACTTCCTTTATTCACAGTCTCATTCCCTGTCATCTACAAACATACCAAAGTCTTTCCATCCTTTGTAAAAAAAACCACTTCAATTAACCCCACCATTAGGCTTTCATACCAGATCTCTTCTTTTACAGATCAAACTCCTAGAGTTATATACATATATTGCCTCCATTTCCACATTTTCCATTCATTTCTCAATCCCTTTGTAATATGGTTTTAAACCATAACACTCTAGTGAAACTCCTATCAGAACATTTATCAACATGGCTACCATAGAAAAGTAATCATTTTCCTACCACAGTACTTCCTACATGTAGAGGCACTTATTTTCTAAATGAGTTTTTTTTATGATAAACTAACCACCATACTGAAGCGAAGAACCGTAGACCCTGGCAGAATTTAAGTACTGAGAATTATTGAACAATAGTCTTTGCAACTAGTAGAAGTGTCCCCAAAGTGCTGTCAGTGGCCTACAGGAGAGGATTTTATCAGACAATATTTTAATTCAGTTACAAAAAATCACCTCCACAAAACACTAAATATAAAAGAATAATCAAATCACAGGACAGCACCTTTTCCCAAGGCATTTTCTAAATTCCATCAAATAAGATGAGACTAAGATTATCCTTATCACTGTCAAACATACCAAAATGTCCTCTAACCTGTGGCTGGAACTGAACAGAGAAAGGTTAAAGATAGGAGAATCAGGACTCAAACAGTAGTTTACTTTCCAAGTGAAGGAAGCAAGAACACGTTTGTCGGGGCCTCACCCCTAGTCGGGGACCTGCTTTAGTGTGAGGAGATCTAAATACTTCTACCAACAGTTACATAGTGAGCTGTCACCCTGACAATGAAGTATAACAGCTACAATGAGACAAGTTCAATTTGTCGCAGGTCTTCATCATCGGAATATAGATACAGCAGGTGCTTGTCCAAGCTCAGAAAACACCTGGCAAAGGTCAAAGCAACACAAAAGTTACATGAAACAATTCTGGGATTTTGCTGCAGCTGAGATCATCCAAAGGGTGAATGCAAAGGATTGTTGTTATGCCAAGTTCAGAGCTCAGCTTGCTTGCTGGGCCTTAGCTCTGGAAAACAGGGAGTCTCCTAATATCTTGGCATTATCAGTAACACTGCCAACAATGTTATTATTAATAATATAACCTAACACATATTCAATTACAAAAGCAATCATTGTATTCATCTGCATAATAGTCCTCTGAACAGTGAAAGAACAATGGTCAGATAATGATTTATTTCAGGACTGTTTCTTCTATCTGGCAGAAAAATTCTTAATTTAAGGGCAGAAATTATTAATACCAAATGTCATATTACTTGCCACTCCTTTAAATGATCATAGTAATGTCAGCATTTCAGTAATGTCTTTGTATTTCTATTCTTAAGTTATTTACTCTGCATTAGGTTGAGCTGAACCACACCTCAAGTCCCAGCACCTGGGATTTTACCTTGTGAAGAACCTACTTGAAATGGATCTCCCTTCCCCTCCAAAAACTGTAAAATCATTTTCATGGGTCTCTTTGGTTGGGAAATCCATTAGACAACCCCCAGGGTGGCAAGTTTGCTACCTTGTTATCTCAATTAAAGATATTTTATTCTTCAATTTATGGCTTTGATTTATCTCAGAACTTGACATGTCTGCTCTCAAATATATAACATGAGAAGAATAGGAAAACAATAGCTCACATTTACATAGCCCTTTGAAGTTTGCAAAGTACTTTACATAGATTATCTTATTTGATCAGGATCCCTGGTTAAAGAGCTGTTGGGAAAAAGGGATAGTTTTAGGCAAAATGTTAAAGTGTCTAAGTCTATGAATGTGGTTTTAGAAATCTTAGTAGGAACCTAAAGGTCTGAACTCTAAAGCAATCAAGTATGAACTTGGACAAGGAAATAGTGAAATCACTCAGAATCAATATGTCTTATGTTTGTGTAATTCACAGTAAGTGAGGACTTTGAACCTCCTGGACCCGCTGTCATTCCCTGATAATCAGTTTGATAGTCAGTCAGCAACCTGACTGCTTTGTCTGGACACCAGGCCACAGGAAGTCCTGTATCTCTAATTTTGAATCAGGGGACCAAGTTGTAGGCCTGACTCTGTCATTTGCTTGTTGTATGACTTTCAGAGAGCTGCTTCACCTCCCTTGAACCTCAGTTTCCCCATTTGTAAAATGAGGACTATTGCCTGTCCTAGCAATCTGACAAAAAGGTTTTAAGGATCAAATTGTGCTTTAAAGTTTTACAAAGTGCTTTACAAATGTGATCTCATCTGACACTAATGACAACCTTGGGAGGTGAGAGCTATTGTTATCCTCATTTGCTGGCTTTTTATTCTGTTATTCAGTCATTTTCCGTTGCGTCTGACTCTTCATGACCCCATTTGGAGTTTTCTTGGCAAAGACACTGGAGTGGTTTTGTCATTTCCTTTTCCAAATCATTTTACAGATGAGGAAACTGAGGCAAACAGGGTTAAGTGACTTGTCTAGGGTCACACAGCTAGTAAATATCTGAGGTCAAATCTGAACTAAGGAAGGCTCATTTTCCTGACTCTGGACCAACACTCTATCCATTGCACCATTTAGCTGCTCCTCTCTTCCCCTTTAGTATTCTATGATTACTATCTCCCTCATGGGATTAGCACAGTGGGAAATGTTTAACAACCAGCTCTTTTCCCTAGTGAGTAGTTAGGTGGCACAGTGGATAGAGTGCCAGACATGGAGTCAGGAAAACTCGTCTTTCTGGGTTCAAATCTGCATTATTAACATTTTCTCCATCACTTTCTTAAGTCTAGATAATCAACAAAACAAAGAATCGAGCCCTGACTTGTAGCACTTACTGATTTCCTAAGTATAAATACTCCCACTGAAAGCTCAACAACTGGTCAGAGCTGGCTTAAAGATACCCTGGCTCAGTTAGCTAACTACTAAAACACCCTGAGGTCTTTTCTCAAACTAAACTGCCAAGCATTCAAACTCTGCTTCAGAGAGCACAACTCCAATGGACTGGCCACATAGTTCCAATGCAAAACATACATTTGCCCAAAAGACTGTTTTGTGGAGAACTCACACAAAGCAAGCAATCACGTGGTGATTAGAACAAGTGATACAAGAACACTCTCAAAATCTCTCTCAAGAACTTTGAAATTGATTGTGTGACAGGAGAGACACTGGCACAGGACTGCTCAACATTGCATGCCCACATCAGAAAAGGTGCTGTGCTCTATGAGCAAAGTAGAATTGAGACAGCTCAGAGGAAACACAGGACAGATTTACAGTATGTGCTCCAAATGTTCATATGGACTATTTGTGCCCAACCTCTGGTAGAGCATTCCGAACTCTTATTAGTCTAATGAGCCACAGTTAGACACTTTGAAACTTGACTAGCATAGTGATGTCATTTTGGTCCTCTTTGAGAACAAAGAACAACCACCACCACTAAAACATACTAATAAAACAAAGTATTCTAGTCCTAGAACCTGAAAAGATGTATTTAAAAAAAAAAAAACGAATATGATCCATCATTTTAGAGTTGTGAGGAAACTTGGAAGTCATCTACTGATTTTATAGATAAAGAAACCAAGACCTAAACATGTTAATTCACTTGACCACAGTTGGTCAACCAATGGCACATCAGGGACAAGAACCCAAGGCTCTTAATTTCCAACCTAAATCACTTTGCTATGGAGCCAATAATACATGTTTTTGGGGGTTGGGAAAGGGCACTAGAGGGATCTTTTGAAAGCTTTTATCTGTCTTAAGCATATAGGTGTCTGGTCTTATTCATTATAATAACAATATCCAATATATGTAGTGGTTTAAAGTTTGCAAAACATTTTACGTGTATTATTCCATTTGATCTTCACAAAAAAACCCTGTGAAGTAGATGCAATCATTTTACAGAAGAGAAAATTAAGATGAAAAGAGATTAAGTGACTTGACCAGGGTCGCTTAACTACCAAGGCTGATATGAAGATGCTCTAGAGGGCCTATGACAATAGAAGGCTGACAATGGTAGCATTGATGCTTCTGAATCTCTGCCCTGCTTACCATTTGACTTATTCACATACATCCTGAGAAGGGGTGTGTGACTAATACAAACTGAATCTTGTCATAGTTATTCCTTAGAGATCAGTAAATTCATATAGGTTTAATTCCCCTTTCTCCCTTTTCATACAAATAGTATGGGTCAGAGGCAGCTAGGTTGCTCAGGCTCACACTGGGCCTGGAGTCAGGAGAACCTGAGTTCAAATGCTGCCCCAGACACATACTAGCTGGTTGATCTTGGGCAAGTCACTTAACCCTGTTTGCCTTAATTCACTGGAGAAGGAAATGGCAAACCACGCCAGTATCTTTGCCAAGAAAATTCCATATAGGATCATGAAAAGTGAGATACAGCTCAATGACTAAACAACAAGAAGTTGGGTCAGATGCAGAAACTTGGTCTTCTCGATTGCAAAACTGACCCTCCAACTATCCTGCCTGTCACCTTAGATAAAAGAATATTTAACAACAATTCACTCCAAAACTAGAATTCACTCTTTATCCCTCTGATTACTAAAAAGCAACAGAGACCAGAGGGGTTTTTCTGCTAGATAATGTTCTACTATCTAGGGGATTCAGGACCCTTATATTCCAAAAGCTTTTTTCAAGGCCATCCACCTAAGACATACTTCCTACATGATTTTCTCTTATTTTTTTTTAAGCTGTTGTTTCATTTTTTTTTAATTTACAACTATAATGGCTCATAACCATTTTGTGATTCACATAATTTATTAAAATGTCAAATGGGAAAAGCCAATGAATAGCTTGTGGTTCCGAAATAAAGAAAGATGACAAACTTCTGACTGTTGGAGAGCTACAGAAAAAGTCATTTTTCTCCCCTCTGCCCTGCCCCACCTCAACTCCTTTTGACTGGGTAGAATGAACAAATTGAGAATCCTATGGTTTTGATTTTATTAACAACTCATATGCTTCTAAATAGCTTATAATGATAAGCCATGTTATCTTGAATCATTCATTCCCTTACTCTATTGAATCATTTGGCAACTAGGAAACACAGAGTCACAGGCATTTCAAGAAAGTTTTTGGCCTCTAGAGTGAGTATCAAGTAGAGCTGCTGAAAGGTCAAGACTCCTAAGCTGACAAGTAGAGAAAAAAGGTAGTCCCAAAAGAATCTGACCTTAGACTGAGTACCTCTCCCTCTGAATTTCACGTTCCACTTTAAATCCCCAAACCTTGCCAGATAGTGCCATCTTCTGGTTATACTTTTCTCTGATGTGTGTGTGTGTGTGTGTGTGTGTGTGTGTGTGTGTGAGAGAGAGAGAGAGAGAGAGAGAGAGAGAAAGAGAGAGAAAGAGGGAGAACCTCACAAGGAATGTGTAAGGAAAGGCCTCTATAAACTTTAAAGTACTCTGTTAATATCTGCAGCTGATACTGTATGTGTGTGGAATTACATCTTCTCTATATAAAACTGTATACCCTGAAGCAAGACTCTAATAGTATATATTAAGAATAATCTAATAATTCTGAGAGGAAATTAATTATCTCAAATAAGCTTAGAATTTCAAAAACAAGTAACTGTTTGGTTTTTCAATTAACATACTAATCAGTTCTTTGCAATATCTTAGGCTTTCAGGATGCTTATTTTGCTACAAGTTTTAAGACATTTCTATTTATCATAGAATAAACAAAGGAGTTATTTTTTTTTAAGTATATAAATCTTGGTTATAATGAAAAAAACCAAATTTACAATTTGGTACCTTGATTGGTAGAAAAGAGAGTGCCCATCTTATGGACAAAACAAACAAACAAACCTCCAAATAAATAGTGCAGTGACTGGTTTTCAAATGCAGTTAGGAGAATATTTGAGACATTTGTGACTATAAAAGGATAGATTTTTTTAATGTAAAAAATAAATTTCTTTCTAAAAGTAGAATAATCTAATTCACCTTATAGAAGTGACCATCCACACAATGAACTGATAATCAACTGGGACTCATCATAATCAGAGATTATACACTGGTAAGTTTCCAATGAAAATGATTCCAGCTCACCAGAATACATAAAATTTACACAACTGGAAGATGAGAGAATCTCTTAAACATGAATTAGTTGGAGACAAAATTTCATCCCTACTGGTATTACAAATAGACCAAAAGTTAGATATACACGTCGCAATCCTGAAATTTATTAACTTTATAGGGGCATAAGAATGGAGCTAATGGAGTTTCAGTTCTGAATTCTCTTTCTCCTTCCTCCCCTCCTCCACCTATTGAGAAAGCAGAAAAACGAAATTCATAAGAATGGAACTAGACTAGTCCAGAGGAACGCACCATGAGCATGTATGTCTTCTTCCCACTGTTACTTCTGACTACCTATATGTGTCAGAATTGTGAAGGAAGGAATTTTGGGAGAAATGCTCCAGATTTGGGGTCAAACTATCTCCCCCTAAACCAGAAAAACAAAATGGTTTGGAAAATAACTTAAGGACCCTGAACTTCCCGCTTTCTCATTGATGAATCTGCCTCACCTTACCATGATAAGGAAAACTCTTAGCAACCTGAGAATGGTATAGAAATGTGAATATTTGTTATTGTTGCTGTCAGAGATCATTTAATCCACGCATTTCACAGTAAGAAAGTTGAGGTCCAAGGAGGTGAAATGAGTTGCCCAAGGACAATGAGAGAGCTAGGATTTGAAACCAGATCTTTAGCCTCTCTATCCATATGGTTTCTTCTTTTCTTTTTTCTACAGTTAATTATATAATATTTTCTTTATCCCCAATTACATGTTAAAACAATTTATTAACGTTTTTTTGTTTACTATGGTTTTTTCTTTTTAAATTTTTTTTAAAATTTATTTTGAGTTCCAAATTTTTATCCCTCATCTCTTTCTTCCTCCCACCCCAGCAGTATGCATTCTCATTACCCCTTCCCACAATCTGCCCTCCTTTCTATCACACACACACCCTTTCCCACTTCTCTTATCCCCTGCCCCTTCTATTTTTCTATAAGGCAAGATAGATTTCTATACCCTATTGCCTGTATGTCTTATTTTCCAGTTGCATGTAAAAACAGTTTTAAAACTTTGAGTTCCAAACTCATTCCCTTCCTGACTCCAAAGAAAGAAAGCGGTTTGATATTTGCATGTGTAGTCATGCAAAACACTTCCATAATAGTCACATGGTTTCTTAATGGGAAAGAATGTCTCGACTCTTTCCATTATGTTTCTCAATTCCAATGTTGTTTAGATGAGCCAACACTATGGTTTCATCATATAGGGAACTTTGGTATGAAAACTTCCTCCATTAGTGCAGATAGACAAGTGATCTATAATTTCATAATCTTAAGAGAGTTTCCTGGTACAATAGGTTATGTGTCTCACAATCAATCTCACAGCTAGTATGTGTCAGAATTAGCAACATAGATGTTTCCTAACCCTAAAACTGACTCCCTATGTACTCTGTTGGCTAAGACAGAATAATATTTAATAGCAATCCACCCCAAAACCAGAACTTGTTCTTAATCCTTCTTATTACTGAATAATAACAGAGAACAGAAGATTTTCTCATAGATGGAGCTTTAGCATCTAGGGAAAAAGCAGGATCCCTGTATGCTAAAAATTATACTTTTTAAAAATTCAATTTTATTTTATTTTCAGTTCTGAACTCTTTCTCCCTCTTCCTCTCCCCCACCTATTGAGAAGGCAAGAAAAACAAAACTCATTACAAATATGTATACACAATAAATTATTGCATATTGGCCATGGAAGAAAGGAAGGGAGGAAGGAAGTAAGGGAGGGAGGGTAGAAGGACAGAAAGAAGAAAAAGAAAATATCCTTCATTCTGTACTCTGAGTCCATGAGCTCTTTCCATGTGGAGGTAAATAGCATATTTTATCTTGAGTACTTTGGAATTACATGAGCTCTTTCCATGTGGAGGTAAATAGCATATTTTATCTTGAGTACTTTGGAATTACGGTTGTCACTGTGCTGATCAGAGTTACCAATGTTTCATAGTTGTTAGTCTTTACAACATTATAACAGATGTACTCCTTTTTTTGTTTGTTTGTTTTTTGGAAAGTCATCCACTTCCCTAGTGAAACTAGTACCAGTAGGTGAAAGTTTCAGGGAAGCAGATTTCTGCTCAGATAATTTAAGGAAGTATTTTCTAATATTCAGAGTCATGTAAAAATAGAATGGGCTGCCTGGATAGAGAAAGAATTCTGTCATCTTAGCCCTGGAAATGCCTTATTGGAGTGTTATAAAAATAATTCATGCTTCAAGTAGGGGTTGAACTAGATGATTTCTAAGGTAATTTTCAACTGATAAGAGTCTCTGATTTTACTTATTGAGTTCTGAGGAGAGAGATCAAGAAGTTCCAGCAGACATACCATCAATCTGACCTTTGATTAGTTCTCCTTTGCATTGAGTCTGACTATGAATATGGAGCAGAAGGATCATAAACTAAGTTAAGAAAGTCAAGCAAAATACTGAGTGACTTTGAGTTGTCAAAGGAAATGCAAATGGCATAGATTTGATGGGGTGACATGTCTTAGAAACCAGTCATTGAACTTTCCCAAACATTTTCATCAGCCCAGATCACTGCCTTAGGCATATGACCCACCCCAGCCCACCTTGATTACTTAAATTAGCTTACTTGATACTCCTTAATCCCATCTAGATCTTTTCACAGTTGCACTTTGGCCCACCCCAGGCTATTTACCATTCCTGGATCTCATCAAGTTCTTTTCCCTGATCCTTTCTCCCTTTTTTGTGTATAAGCATGTCTCATCCACATTAAATTTCAGACTCACTGGGAATCTCTGCCCACTCCTATTGAGGATACAATAAACCTTGCTACTTTGACTAAAAGAAGGCTTGAGTGCTCAAATTCTTACAGGCCGACTCATCCTGCACCCTTACATTTTGGGGTTTCCAGCATTCAAACAACAATAGATTCAAATTACTTTTGAAGGCTAGCTGCCTGTCTGGGGAGGCTGTACAAAGATTAGCAACAAACTCATAACCCACTCCTAAGAAAGAATACTAGATTTAGGTAAGAGCTAGGAGTTCTCATAAAGCCATAAGTACAGTAACTTATTAGGTGGCACAGTAGGTAGAACACTAGGCCTAGTATCAGGAAGACCTAGGTTCAATTCCAGGCTCAGATGTTTATTAGCTATGTGATTCTGGGCAAGTGCCTTAGACTGTGCTTCAACCCTTAGAAAAGGGAGTAAAATAACACTATCTAGTTTCCAAGGCTGTTATTTGACTGTTTCTTGGCTTTGTGTCAAGTCCTGAAATGAAGCAATTACTTGAGTGGAGGAATAAAGTATCTTTAATCCAGAAAACAGGGTAGCAAAACTGTCACCAGTTGATTCACAGGAAAAGGTTCTTATTCTTTGAGGGTGAAAGGGAGAGGGAGTCACATTAGGTAGTGAGGCCCAGCTGCCTTTGGCAATCCAAACAAAGAAGACTACTTCATTCTAGCTGTTTTGCCCATCGTGTCATGAATTGCAATGAAAAGAAGCGTGAAAAATGATTATTAATAACCAGTACCTTAGAGATTCAGAGCTTCTCCCAGCATCCTTCTTCCAAAGTCTGACTTTAAGTTCAGTTTTTCTTCAGAAGGACATTACTGACAATGAGATTTAATTGACTCACCTTACCCTGGTCAGCCCCCATACAAGCTTGTAATTTAAGCTAAAGTAGGGAACCCCATAGTGTTTTACTCAAGCTTGGATGGAGCCATATTCTTTTATCTAGAAAGCCCAAGGCTAGGAATGGTCTGGTATAAAGACATTTTTTCTGTTGAGGGTGAAATGATGATGGAGTAACATTAGCCCCTGTTGAAAGGTATATAAACTGTGCCCCCAACCCCAAAGTGAGCTCAGTTCAAAACTACAGCTCCCATACATGGACTAATGCCTCTACTTGGAAAGAAATAAACAGGAATATCACCTAATTCTGTTTGTCTTTCTTAGGCTGAACTCCAAAGGTTGGCAGGGGCAAGGACGTGGCAAGCTGAGATCCAGCTCAAGATAGGTTCCCCTACGAGGTAAAATCTCAGGTGATTTAGGGTGTGGCTCAGTGCAACCTTAACAGACTAAATATCTCAAGGGTAGTAATCCAAGGTGTAATACTGAGATTCTGTCATTACTAAAATCATTTAGGAATGGTAAGTAGTATTACAATTGATGTTAATAAATCTCTGCTACTCTATTAACAATTTTTCTGTCATTTGTAAGCATCCACATAGTAGATGCTTAATAAATAAATGTTTGTTTCTTTCTTTTCTTCCTTCTACTCTACTGCCAATAAAATGCACAATATACATATTCTGCAGACACTTTATTCTAATGGCTTCATCAAAAAACAACAATGAAATTCTAGGAAGGCCCCACTCCGAGGAAATGGCTAATAAGAACAAAAGAGTCATTTTCCATTCAATAAACATGTATTAGGTGTCCATTGAATGGCAGACACTATAAAGACAAAAACAAAGCCCCCAAGGAACTAAAATTTTTTGGCGGGGGTGGGGTGGGGGGTGGGGTTGGAGTGCGGGGTACACACAAAATGTACATAAAAATTAGGTCGAAAAGATATACAGAGTAATTTCCTGGTGAGAGGGCACCAACAGCTAGGGGACCAGTATTGGTCCCCTAAAAGAGGTGATACTAGAAATTCTAGGAGGTAAATGTGGTGACAGAGTTCATGGCTGGCATGGGGGAGATAATCTATGCAAAAGCTTGGAGACTTTGAATTCCAGAAGCAGCAAATGTCTTCCATTTTTCTGAAATATCAACTATGTAATAACCATAGCAAAGTTATGCTAGAATCTGAGTGTAAAGGGTTTTAAAAATCCAGAAGAGGACTTTGAATTTAATCCTAAAGGCAATGTGGGGAGGCATAACATGGGTGTTCCTTGAATGATCTGGGCAGCTAAGTGCTTTAGGAATATCAATTTGGCAATTGTATGGCATAGAGTCAGCAGCAACATGTTGTATTCTCATGCCTCATCATCGCATGGAAGTGACTCTGATTTCTAGTAGGTCAGCTGGATTAGCCCAGAAGAATATGGAGAGGCTCACTACCAGAAAGCTGGTCACTTGTTGGTGGATATTCTGGCCATGGCAAACATGAAACAGAGAAAGATACAAAATGGCCCTTGGTTCTGTGTGACCTCTATTTGCTTCTGCTCTGACAGTGGCATACTGACATAAACTTTTATAAACTTTAATCTTACTGTTGTTAATACTCATCCTTGTCCAATGACTGAGTGGAAATATTCTTGAAAGAGTTGAATTTTATCAATTTTGCTATTCAACAACCAAACTAGAAGAAGGAAATTGAAGCTAAATGGAAAAAAGACTCACCAGTGCTCAATAAATCAACCAATAAACATTTATTAAGTGCCTACTATGTGCCAGGGTCTATATTAAGCACTGGGATACAAAGAAAGGCAAAAGATAGTTTCTACTCTCAAGGAACTTATAATCTAATGGTACTCCTTTCAGGGAAATAAAGAAGAGTTAATAGAATAGATATCATTGTACATCCAAAGTCAACAAAAAATGTTATTTCATGGGATATTTGGTCGTCTCATACTGCAGACAACTCTAAAAATAACTGCAGTTTCTATCTCAACATCTGTTACTGAAGTTGAAGAGACAGAGGGAACCTATGAAAAGAGGGACTGTATGAGACTCTAAAAATTAAATCAACATACATTCTAATACTCAAGACTCAGGTGCAAAGATGTGAAAAAATGAAGTTAACAAGATCTATGGGAAAGTGAGTTTCAAAAAAAAAGGGCAAAGACTTGTGGCTTGCCCACAAGTCTTATGTCTTTATATTGTAAACACTTTTTTTTCTTTCAAAAAAAAAAAGAGTTGGTAAATGCTGTTAAAAACACTCTTGATACTGGAAAGTATCAAGGAAAATTTATTAAAGTAGAAAGTAGAGTCCAGGGGAATTGAACACCCTGGCCAAAGTGAACTCCACCTTTCTTCAAAAAGGAAGAAAGAGAGAAAGAGAGAGAGAGAAGAAGACAGGAGAGGAGAGGAGAGAGGGAGGGAGAAGTGAGGGCATTTTTAGAAAGTTGGTACAGGACAGATTCTCCCATCAGAGGATGAATTGATCTATTCTTTTTTGGGCCACAATCTTTTGACAAGACCACTGTATGTCATTAACAAACACAGGTCGATTTTTAGGTGGCCCCTTCCAATGACTTCATATTCTCCTTTCTATAGGCTTTCCCTCGAACAGCCTGCACGCAAGTTTCTAACCTTTAATCTGACCATGCTAGCTCACAACTCCAGTTAACTACCACCACTGAGAGTTTTGACCCTGTGGAAATGGAACTTTTCCCTTTGTTTCCCACAGGGCTGCATGTGGTAAACATTAAGGAACATCATCAAAAAATGAAACTGATTATATTTTAACAGGCAGAAAAAAGACTTATTAATATGAGTTATCTCTAAACCAGCTGTTTGTATACAGTCAAACCACCAATTTGTCAAAGCAAATAACAGAATAAGTAAACAGAAAGAAGAAATATTAATAATGAGAAAAATATGATGTGTAATTGAAATAATGCAATCCTGGACTTTTTAAAACTAATCACTAATGAGAAATAGGAAATCAGTGTTGGAAATTAAATGAACAGCAATTACATGATTTTTATATAAAAGTCCTTTAAATCTATTGCCTCATAAGAAAATAAAAAGAGCTAAGAAAGTATCTTATTTAGTGAGTTAGTAAAAAACCCTTTAATAACTAATACGGATACAAAGAAAGGCAAAAGACATTCTCTGTCCTCAGTAATCTCATGATTTCATGGAGGGAGACAATGTGCAAAGAACCATGTATATACAATGTACTGTTGTTGTTGTTCAGTCATTTCAGTCATGTTGGACTTTTGTGACCCATTTTGGTTTTTTTGGCAAAGATACTGGAGTGGTTTGCCATTTCTTCAGATCATTTTATAGATGAAGAAACTGAGATAAACAGGATTAAGTGACTTGCTCGGGGTAATTTAGCTTGGAAATATCTTAGGTCAAATTTCAACTCATTAAGATGAGTCTTCCTTGATGAGGTCAAGGGGTACCCCAAAATGTTGATGTGCAAGGTCATCTCGAAAGGATTTGCTCAGGCTATCTCCAAATCAAGTAAAGGTATTTATTGGGGACAACACAACACACGAAGCAGGCTGTTCTGCCTATTAAGCGAGACACCAGTTTAATGTAGGGGACAGTTTCTTAATGGAGACAGCAGCTCCTTTAGAGAGATAGCCACTCCTCACTAAGGAGACAGCTACTTCCGGGAGATGCCTCCCAATAAAGGAAATGCCCATCAGTGGAGAATCCAGTTTATTTTTTTTTTTAATTTTTATTTTATTTATTTATAAATGTTCTACAATCACTTCCTTAAAATTAAGATTTT
>CM053770.1:163157780-163171560 GCA_028658325.1 Potorous gilbertii
TCCTTCCCTGTGTTGCTGCGCGGCTTCCACTGTTCCAGAATTTGTCAGGAGTTCTTTTTACAGGAAATCTATGGGCTGTGGATTCGGAGCTAGCAAATGTGAGTCTTTCTACTCCGCCATCTTGGCTCCGCCCCCCCACATTCTTATTAAACACATTTTCTAGGTGAGATTTTTTTCAAAGATGTACATACATGTTTGTAGGCAGCAGAAAAGCAATAGAAAGGCAGAGACTAAAGATTGGGGAAAGAGTGGGAATGATAGAGGAGGCAATCTGCTGAAGAGGACTGAAGGGAAGGGGGGACAGTTTGTGCAAGTAAAGAGGTTGGCTTGGCAAGGAGAAAGGTCACCTCTTCATGTGAGATAGAAGTGAAGGAAGAGGTAGTGTAAGAAGATATCCTAACAATATGAAATGACTAAAAGGAGAGAACTCTTGGCAAATGCCCTCAGGTTTTCAATGAAGTATGAGACAAGGTTCTTAAGTAAGAGGGAGAGGGAGGTTTGAGGAGGGATGAAAAAGTTCAGAAAAGCTTCAGTGAGGAGAGGGACAATGAATCAATTAGAGAGATGTAAAAAGATTGCCTTTCTTCATTGAGGGCCCAGCTCTATTCAAATATATGAAGAGTAAAGGTAGTAGATGATGGAATTGGTTGGGAAAGTGTAGAACTTGGCAAGGCATGATCTGCAACAGGATGAAGAGGCAAGGGACTTGGGTGTAGGGGATAGTGTAGAGGTGAACCAGTTCAGTTCACTGAAGGGTCACAATGGGGAAGGGAGAATCCTATAACCAGTGCAAGGGTAGTGGCTTTGGAGAGAACTTGGTGGTGGAAGGTTTGGCAGTCACCGTGAGAGCTGAAAATCAAATTAGGGCAGAGGGAAAGACAGAATAATAAAAGATCATGATCAAGATCAGAGTTCATGAGTATGAAAGCAGGATACTTACAAGTGACGGCGAGATCAAAGGTATGGTGACCTCTGTACATCTGAAGTACAAAGTAAGAGTAGCTTGTGGGAAATGAGTAAATCGAGAAACTGGAAAGGTAAGACATTGGAGGGTTCCAATGCAAACATTTGACTTCTCCAAGCAAAAAGAGATGGTAGCCAAGTTAACACCACATTAAATCATAAACTCAGTAAAATTTTATGAATAAGGATGATGAACAGTTATGAGCAGTGTCAATTTATGAAGCAGAAAGAAACGGTGGAAGGTGAAACTAATTTAAAGAAAGCTTGACAAGAGATACAATTAATTCACAAGCATAGGAGAGCATGTAAGGACAACATGAAAGGATAAGAAATAGAAAAAATGGGAAAGATTTGCTAATATTACTGCCAAAAACCTTTTTTCACCATCAAGCGTAATGGAATCACTACACTAAAACCCTAATATCATGGTCCGACCTGTACTTTTAAGGGAGGTAAAAATGGCACTAAAGAGAAAAAAAAGAGAGGAAAAAAAGCGCCTGGATTAGTCCCAGTGTATACAGAGGAGACCCGTATTAGAGAAAACACAATTGTGAGAATGAAAAAGGATCAGTGATCAAGATGTCTGAAGGAGAAGGTACCAAATGTATAGATAATTGTCTCAGACCTTACTGATACTAAAAAAAAAGTTACCAAAAGAATGTTAACGATTATCAAACTTACTCTCTTTACTTGTACAAAATCTATATGTGAACTGAGGTCATCCTTAATGACCTTGGATCTTGGATCTTGGAAGGGAACAGACTTTTCCAAGCAATATTCAACAGTGGACCACACCTTGACATTTCACAATTGATTAAAAGTGGTAGAAAATACAATTGTGATGATGATGATGGTAGTGATGTTAGCATTTAAATACCTTAAGACTTAGAAAGTGCTTTATATTTATGTTTATTATTTGTTAATTATTCAAAGGCACTTGATTCAGCTCAAAAAATATTTTAAAGACTTTTTTCCAGTTAGGTGTTTCTCGTCCACATATGAAAAACGTTCAAGATATGAAAAATAGAAATAACCCTAAATGACAACTCTAGGATCATAAATATCAGCCAAGGCAAAAAACAGAGGTATACACTTACCAAGGTGTAACTACCATGATGACAGAGATCCATCCAATTCAGAATCCAAATTGAAGATTTCTTTGTGAGGAAGGTGAGGTTCTCTAGATGCTACCATTTGAAAAAATAATTGTGTTGGTTGCAATCAAGTTCTGGAGCATTTTAAGATCTTCTGAAAAGATCTGCACTCATTCAGAAGGATTTTCCCTGACCATCTACATAGAAAAGACTAAGTGGATGAAGAATACTCATTGTTCCTATTTTGAAGGGGAGGAAACATTTATATAGTGCTAAGCACTTTACAAATATCTCATTTGATTCTCACAACGATACTTCTAGGTAGGTACTATTATTCCCATTGTATAGATAGGTTTAGATGATTTACAGTCTGCTTCATTGGAGAGAACTTCCTAGTTGAAGTCACAGTAGGGAAAAGATACTTTGGAGAAAACTCAGGGAGTCAAATTAGGAAGCTATTTCAACAATCCAGGTGAAAGCTGTTCAGGGTCTGAACTAGAATAGTGGATGTGTGAGTGGAGAGAATGAAAGAATGAATGAATGAATGAAAAAGTATTTATTAAGTACTTATTATGTGCTAAGAACTCGAAAAAACTAAATAATCTCTCTTCTTATGGAGTTCACACTCTACTGGGAGGAGATAACACAGAAATGAAAGGTCAGACACAAAGTGAACAAGAACATTCATTGTCTTCTATTTCCTTAGTTATTCTCCCTCCCCCCCAACTCTTAGTATAATACTTGGAGTGAAGGTGGGGGCACTCAACAGTTCTATATCTTTGTTTACTGCCCTTATTTTTCTGTGATCAATTTTGATCACCAATATCTTGTACATATTGAATATTCCCAACTGGTTGTCCTATGGGCACCTCAAACACAACATAATCAAAACAGAAATCATTAGATTTCCTCTCCAACCCTTTCTTCTTCCTAAGCTCTTTCTGTTTAGAGCAATAGATTTTCAACCTCAGACTTATCCTTGACTTCATTTTCCCACATTCTTCACATCCAATCCATTGCCCTTATCAAGCAGAGAAAACAGGCCAAACAAAAATGGAAAAAGTGGGAAATTACTTCTCCAAAGATGATACAAAATAAAATGAAAATTAATATTTTGTAAACAAAATACATTGGTGCTGAGAGGATATGTAGTAAATGGATAAATTGAGGAGATTATAATTATAGAGTTTTTGTTGTGCAGGTGAACTTTGAGTAGGGATTTTAAGTAAGGGAAAAATAAGAAATAGAGACAAACAATTTATACTTTGCCAGCTTTCATCTTAATCCAGAAGTCAAAACCATGTTGATCCGTCTGTAGGACTGTGGGTCTGATTAGTATAGGTGAGATCTGAGGAAATCTAACCTGGTTCTGCCTAAGTCCACAACCTTATCTGTGTAGTTGAGTCAAAGATTTATAGTATGATTATTTATAGTATAGAGAGCATTCAATTTAGGATAAGAGGATGCCACATTTACTATTAATAGTTATATACACACACATACATATGTATACGTATACATGTGTGTTTATATGTGTATATAATTATAGTTTTATATACAGTTATATGCATATATAGTTATATATACATATATAGTTATATATGTCTATGCATGTAATAGTTATGTCATATCTAGCTATCATCTATATCTATCTTTCTATCTATCTATCTATCTATCTATCTATCATCTCCTGACTAGATTGTTCATTCTTCTCTGTTTATGCTCCAACTTGGAAATGTTCCTCCTAAATAAATTATCCAGAAATAACCATGATTATGTGATTAGTTTTGTAGTCCATCTGGGGCAGGGTCGAATACATGTCAATTACTAGGTAAGAAAGGAAATAAGAATGATTAAATATTACATTGTTACTAATTAAAATTAAATTATAAAAATACTAATTAAAATTAAATTATAAAAATAAAATTAAATACATCAAATATTGTTTATAAATATTAGCTCATATGATCCTCACAAGAGCTCTGGGAGGTAGTTTCTGTTGTTATGCTGGTTTCATAGTTGGGGAAACTGAGGCAAACAGAGGTAAGTGACTTGCTCAGGGTCACACAGCTAGCATCTGTGATAGGATTTAACCTAAGTTCTCCCTGACTCCAGATGTAGTACTCTATCCATTGAGCTACCTAGGCAGCACCCAATGAGGGAAGAAGGAGGCAGTACAAATTTGAATCTGAGCAAGCATAAATCAACATTCTAAGCAGGACTGATACCAAGGTTTCTTTGGAGGGCTAGAATTCAAGGGGTTGAAACAAAAGTGAGAAACTGGTCGTAGCAGTAGAGATTCAGGCTGGACTGCACAGTAGCCTGTCAGAGGAAAGATACCAGGAGTGGCAGCAAGCTATTTATCTAATTCAATATACTTTTTCAAAGCCTTGTGCCTTTAATGGAAGCTACATGCATCCCCTACCCTCACACTGTATGAATGGAGTGGTCTGCCCTACCCTTTCCTTATTTGGTAATTCCATGACAGAATACAGTATCTGAGGAGAACACAATAAAACTATCATTTGCCTCAATTCTTAGAAAATTGTGGAAGGAAAAAATACTTTGAAGGAGGAAGAGCAGCCTTAACTTTCCCTTGTTGGTATTATGAATAGTGAGAGAAATGAATAGATTTCTGGAGTACCCTAGAGAATTTCTGAATCTGGGGGACCCTAAATACTGTTTAGCTGACACAGATTTCTTGGGTCTTTTTTCGCTCAGGAGGGAACTGTCAAAAATGGTGTCAAAAATGGGCATGAGAGTAAAATATTTGAGAAGGCCCTGGGATCAGTAAAATGTCTTTGATTAGAAATGGGGCAGGTTTAAAGTGTTCTGAGGAACACTGTCTTGGCTCATATCAACCATGTTCCTGGTTTCATAATCTTCAATTACCTTATCCTTGTTTGCCCCCTGATTTGCCAACACTGCCGACATTGATCTGCCAACCAAAAAAAAGGAACACTCCATTCTTGGCAAAAATCCTTGGTTGAAAACTTGGATGAGAGACAGGTTACCCTATAGAGCTTCTGCCTGGGTCAGTCCTGTCTGCTTTAGCTGCTAACACTGCATTTATATATTCTGAGCCCCCTGGGAGGTAAGCAAATGATCAGCTCCAAAATAAGTGGAGTTGGCAGTATGACCACTGTTCTATTCAGGGCAGAGAAGGGAAATTGTAAACTACCCCACCATGGGTCATGGAAAGGTGGCCAAGGGAAAAAATTTGTCTAATCCTACTTGACTTTTATCTAAAAAGACTTTTTCTTTTGATTATAGTTTAATTGGCTAGCAACCAGGAGTTCTAACTTCAGGCAGAAGGGAGCAGAGCCAGGCTGAGAAAAGAAGCTATATAGAAAGATGTAGAAAAGAGCTTTCTATGGTCTATTTCTGTAGCTATCACAAAGGTGCCCTTCACTGGGTTGTTTTTCCTGGTAATGGAGGACTGTTATCAGTTGTGAAAGGTCAAATATTCATCTGTGATGCTAAATATGCGGGACATGTGATTCCTGTGGCCTGGTGTCATAAAAAGAGCCCTTGATTTGTAATTAGGAAACATCTAGGTTCCTATTCCATCTCTGATCCTCATTAGCTATGTGACTTTGGCAAATCACTTGACAGGCCTTGACAACAGTTATGACATTTTGAAAGGGTTTTAGAAAAAAAAATGAGAACTAATAATTCATAAAGTAATAGACTTTACTACTACATATAACATAGAATTAAATGTAGCCTATTATATATATCAGGCACATAATCATACTATTACAGTATTTTTTAAGTCACATAAGGTATGCCATTCATTCTATTTATTATCTAGTATGTATTTTCATATGTATACTTTCTCTGATTTCTATTTCTTCTTGGTTTAAATAAACAGATTAATTTAATTTATTTTATTCAGTACATGTAGTCATCGTGGATCTGGCATTTGGTGAGAAGGGAGTGAAACCTTGTTAAGTGACAATGATCAGTAGTGGAGCTTGAACCTAAAAATTATTTTCCCTAGACCAACAATATTTAAAGAAGCAGATAGATTTAATTCTAGCCTAGTACCTTTCCTCTGAAACAGTGGTCAGTCTCTGATTCCAAACTCTTGCTTCCCCTCACAAAAAGAATCAGTTCCCCTTGGAGAAGCGTAGGAGAAGCCTCTAGAGAAATCTATTCTTTATTTCCCTTCAGGCCACATCTAGATAGACCCATGAGGACAAAACATAACCCATATGGGCAAAACACATAATGTGCACATATTTATGTAGGGATATGAAAAAAGCTCTGAAATATTAAAATTATCCCATGCTTAGGAAATTTCCTTCAATTCAACTAAACTTCTATATTTTATATTACATAGATAACCTGTACAGTGAGAAGTCACAGGCATTTTATTGGACATAGTATAGTAAAACTAAAGGAATTGCTTTATCCACTGGTAGGCAGAGAAAAGAATAAGAAAGAAATGGAATAATTGGAACCTACCAACTCTGAAAATAATCAGAGAAAATAGGTCAGATGAGTGCTAGGGATGTCCTGGCCTGCTCTCAGTGGCAAATTGAGTTTCACAACAACTGTCAGCCTGGTCTCCCCTAGAACACTGGTCCTATTTTGCAATCCTAATGCCTCTTGACACCACTACAACTGGTTCCTTCCTGCTGGTTCACTCCTGCCCCGTAGGTACCATTGCTTTTCAGGATCTATCTCAGTTTGTCCTCCACTGAGCCCAACTCAAGCCACAGCTGCAGAAGCAAATGTAGAAAGCAGCAAAATGGAGAGCAGCAAACAATTGGTAGCATGTTACTCATTCCATAGAGTGCATGGAAAAAAAATGGCAAGGAACAGAGGAGCTAGAATTCTCTTCATGGGGAAAGGAAACAGGAAAAGCATATCTTTTTTTCTAAATGTTTTCCTTCATATTTCCATTTCTTATATCACCATAGTATCCCATGTATCCCTTTCCTCCTCCCAGAATGCCATCCCATATAACAAATAGTATTTTTGGAGGGGGGAAAAGAATTCAGCACAACTGAAAAATACATTGAGAAAGTCTGAAAACATGTGCAATATGTAGTATCTGTGGATTTCCCACCTCCACAAAGGGTGACTTGGGGATGTCTTCTCATATTTCATAGAGTGTGCTCAAGGAAAGACTAGTACCTCTTGTGTGATGATTGCCAAGCCTTTTTCAGGACTGCTTTCCACTTTTGCTGTCCACCCAATTCTTACCTATAGCTCCAAGAAGCTCTGGCATGTGCAGTGGCCACACCCTGGTAAACTGTTTTAGCTAATGGGCTAAACCAAATTGAGGGTAACAGAGGGGTCCTAAACCCATTGGTGAGTTGGGAGGTGTCTACCTCCCAAGCATGTGAAGACTTCCTTTGCTGCAATGGGCGGATGAGAACAAATTGTTCCAACAGCCATGAAGATAGCTGACACAGGTACTGTGGAGTGCTTAGAGCTTGGTTAGATATAGGAGATGCCAAGGTTATTCACTGATCTAGAGGTATCACCAGCCATCTTGATTCTATCCTGCCACTGGACTGTGATGACTCTGGAGGAGAGGGTGAGGCTGATGACTTTGTGCAATTCTGCCTTACTTAAATCCAGTTTACTCACAGATCAAAAGATATAACCTATACCATTTCGCCATTTTACCTATCTCAAAGTGCTGTGGTGACAGGCAAGTAATGAAGCAGCAGGTGCAGATACACTGGGAGCCATAGTCATAATCTTGCACCCAGGCAGCCCAAGCCATAGGGTCATTTTCTCATTGGAAGCAGCAGTGGAATCCAGCAGCTCCCTGGGTGTCTGAGCAGTCTTTAAGGATTGCACTGCTCACCTCCAGGTGCAAGAAAGGGGCTAGAAAAAATGCTCTAAATATTGTTTACTTACCCAACCCTGGCCTCATTATGGTGGAAGGTGGGCAATCCCACTCTGTGGTTGAAACACAAAAAAATGTACAAAAATATCTGCAAAGGTGATTTCACTCACCATTGGTACATAGAATGTGTACACTCTTATAGAGAACCTGAGTAGACCTGAGAGATAAACCTCTTATTGCAAGAGAACTCAGCAGGTATCACATCTCAATAGCAGCTCTTTGTGAAACAAGGTTGGCCAACTAGGGCAACTTAATGAAGTTGGAACTGGATACACATTTTTCTGCAGTGGTCACAGTGAAGGGGAGTGCTGTGAAGATGGCATAGGTTTTGCAATCAAAACTGATCTAGTCAAGAAGCTTGTATGCCTACCAAAAGAAGTGAACAACAGGCTCACGACAATGTGATTGCCACTTGCAGGATGCCACCATCATCAGTGCCTAATGCATCCATCATGACGAACCCTGATGAGGTCAAAGAAAAATTCTATGAAGACCTGGAGACCTTTATCAACAATATGTCAAAAGAGGACAAAGTTATAATTCTGGGTGATTTTAATGCTAGAGTAGGCTCAGACTACCAAACTTGGCAGAGAGTCCTAGGGAGGAATGGATTTGGAAATAGTAACAGCAATGATCTGAAGACTTTCTTACTACTGAAGACTTGTACATCTCATGACCTCATCACCAACGCTGTCTTCCATTTACCTAAATGTAATAAAACTTCATGGATGAATTCTTTCAACAAACACTGACATTTAATAGATTATATGTAAGGAGAAGAAACAGACAGGATGCAAGAGTGATGAAGGCCACGTGTGGCCTAAAATGCTGGACCGATCATAAACTTACCCTCTCCAAGCTAAATATTCCCATTCAATAAAAGCAACATTCACAAGGCAAAATGACTACCGGAAGATTAATATCAGATTAGAGCTCTTATCTGAGGGGGAACAGTTTGTTGAGAGGGAATTTGGAGGGAAAGTTGAGCCAACATGCAGTTGGCAACAATGGAGCAGAAAAGGAGTGGGCAGCTTTCAGAGATTTGGTGTATAGCACTGCATATGCTCACCTGGGTCAGAATACTTGCAAGTATCAAGACTAGTTTGGTGAAAATGGTGGGGAAATTCAGAAGCTGCTGAAAACTCCACAGAGTTTAACAGCAGAATAGTTGATCTATCTCTAAGAAGGCAGCATTGGATTCCATCAAAAGTATAAAGTACAAGCAAAACTTAGAGAGAAGCAGGATTCTTGGTTCAGTAAGAAGGCAGATGAAATTCAGTTTTATGCTGATAGTAAGAACCCTATGCACTTTTATGATGCCCTGAAGGCTATTTATGGGCTAAAAACTCAGTGCTGATGGAGGAATATTGATTAGTGATGAGGATATGATCCTAGAGAGATGGGAATCAATGCTGAGGCCATTGACCATTCACCTCAGGTTGAAGTCAGTCCCTTCCTAGCTGAATTTTCAACTGAAGAAGAGGTTTTGAATGACATTAGGCTCCTTTCATGTGGCAAAGCACTTGGTGTTGATTCTATTCCAGCTGAGATTTACAAGGTAGGGGGTCCATTGCTCATACAAAAGTTGACTGAAATTTTCCAGGTTATATGGCAAGAGGATGTTACCCCTCAGGAGTTCAAGGATGCCTCCATTGTCCATCTCTATAAAGGTAAAGGAAATAGATTGTCCTGCGACAATCACAGGGGGATCTCTCTCTTAGTCATTGCTGACAAAATTCTTGCTAGAGTCCTCCTTAATAGGCTGATCCTTTACCTGGAAGATGGGCATCTACCTGAGAGTCAGGGTGGCTTCAGAAAGAGCCAAGGAGTGGTCAGTATGGTATTTGTTGTCAGATAACTCTAGGAGAAATGCCAGGAGGAGGACAGAGGTCTGCATACAACATTTGTAGACCTGACCACCACCTTTGATACTGTCAGTCACAAGTGCCCAAAGAAGTTCATCAGCATTGTATGTCAATTTCATGCTTGTCCAGGTTCTGAATAATATACAATGTTCTTGTGCTTTCCCAGTCATTAATGGAGTGAAACAAGGCTGTGTGCTTGCTCCCATGCTTTTCAGCATGATGTTTTTAGCCATGTTGTCAAATGCTTTCAATGAAGATAAACACAGCATCAAAGACAGCTACTACGCTGATAGTAAATTCTTCAATTTGAAAAGGCTACAAGCCAAGATCAAAGTGGAGGGAGTGATTGTGCATGGTTTTCTGTTTGCAGATGATTGTGCACTCAATGCAGCCCTGAAGCTGAGATGCAAGAAAGCATGGATCAATCCTCTGCTGTTTGTGCTAATTTTGGCTTAACAATTAACACCAAGGAAACACAGGTGCTCCATCAGCTATCACCATTCATATGTGGAACCATCAGTAACAGCAAATGAAGAAGTTTTGAATGCTGTGGATAAATTCATTTACCTTGCTTGTGTACTTTCCAGGGATGTACACATTGAAAATGAGGTTGATGCATGCATTACCAGAGCTAGCTCAGTGTTTGGGAGCTCCAAAGAAAAGTTTTGGGAGAGAAGAGGTGTTAAATTGACTACCAAACTGAAGGTCTACAGCTGTTGTGCTGACCTTATTGTTGTATGCCTGTGAAACATGGTCAATCTACCAGTGCCATGCCAGGAAACTGAATCACTTGCATTTGAATTATCTTAGGAAGATTCTGAAGATCACTTGATAGGATAAGATAGACACTGAGGTCCTTTCTTGAACTAAACTGCCAAGCATTTAAACTTTGCTTCAGAGAGCACAACTCCAATGGACTGATCATGTTGTTTGAATGCAAAATGTATGCTTGCCAAAAACATTATTTTATGGAGAACTCACACAGGGCAAATGTTCACATGGTGGTCAGAAGAAGTGATACAAGGATACTCTCAAGGTGTCTCACAAGAATTTTGGAATTGATTGTGTGACACAGGAGACACTGGCACAGGACCACACAGCATACTGTGCCCACATCAGAGAGGGTGCAGTGCTCTTTGAGCAAAGCAGAATTGAAGTAGCTCAAAAGAAATGGAAGATGCACAAATTTAGAATCCACTCCAAATGTTCAGATGGACTATTTGTGCCTGAACTGTGGTACAGCATTCTGAGCTCATATTGGTCTGATCAGTCATCGGACACATTGAAACTTGATTCTAACTCCACTTAAGGGCTGTTTTCTGGACCCTCCTGGCTTAAGAGTGATTATCAAGAGTAGCTGTTGCTGTTTCCCTCCCAATCTGATGTAGTTATTTTTCTTTGCCTCATTAAAGGGGTCATTCCATGAATACTTCTTAAACAGGCCTATTCACTGAATGGGTGTTATCTCATCCTAAATGAGTACCTGAATAGACCTTGACCTAAAGGGGTCAAGATCTCCCACTGCATCCTGGGCCACCTCCAGTCATCCTAACATATATCTGATCGTTGGACTCAGATGGCTCCAGACGAGAAGTGAGGGTGGTGACCTTGCACAGCCCTCCCTCACTCAAAACAAAGTCAAGTGCAAGTCATGTAATATCTCTGATAGCATGGTCTTCTTTCTTCACAACAAAGGATGTTGTGAAGAAGGATGAATACAACATTGTTGGCCAATCAGTGAGATCCAGAGTTGTTGTACTTGCTGGGGGCTCTACATATGTAACTTGCTGGTATAAGTGTTGACAATAATCCTCCTGCACAGAAAGGTTTCCCTGCAAGGTCAAGGCCATATGGGACCCTCTAGGTCCTCAAGTGCAGCCCTTTGACTGAATCCAAACTTTACAGAACAAATCCCTTTAATAAAAGAATTTGTTCTGTAAAATTTAGACTTGGTCAAAAGGCCACACCCACAGACCTAGAAGGCTACATGTGGCCTCAAGGACACAGGTTCCCTACCCCTGAAGATCATATAAATAATTGGCCTGTATTATTCATCCACATAATATGACTTTTTGTCTGTTGGTCAATATATGCCATAATTTCTCTTTCTAATAAACAATTCACTCCTCTAATCAGCTGCTTCTCTTTAAAGCACACTACAAGGTCATCATGAAACTGATTTGTATTATTAGTGTCTGTGTACATTTAGAAAGAAGTCTCTTACTGATCTCTCTGTTGCTGCCCTGTAGCTGTTGTTGTCCTTGACTGCTGTGTTTATCCACTCCTCTTGCATTTCTATTCTTTCAGCTGTTCAAGAGGCAAATAATCTCTCTTTTTCTGGTTTTCTTAGTAAAATATGTTTCAACCTCTTCTTTATTATTGAATATTGATCTTTTGTTCTATATGGTAAAGATCAGATTTGCAAGGTAGGTCAGTCACCCTGGGCTTTACCCTGAGCTCTATTGTCTTTGAAACATATTATTCCATTCCCCTCTCCTTTTTCTAGTGGGCAAGTAATAGTCTTGAACAATTTGAATGTCCTTTCCTTGTATCTGAAAGTCTTTCTTCTCATAATTTACAGAACTTATTGTTTCTGAATTGAATTATTAAATTTGACCACTATATGTTTTGGCATTTTTAGCTTTAGGTTGTTTTTTTTATGGAGGTGATCTTTGAATTCTTTCAGTTAGAATTTCATTTTCTATGTTTAGAAGTTCCAGACAGTTTTCTTTCCTTTTTTTCCCATTATGGTATTAAGATTTTTTTTGTCCTGTTGTGTTCTTCTGACAGATCTGTGATCCTTAGATTGACTCTGCATGTCCTGTCATTACATTTAGTATGTTTTGCTTGTAGAGTGAATATATTTTCTTTTAATGCTGTTGTTTTTTGCTTCTCTTCTATATTGTCCTTCACATCTATGTATCTGCATTCCAAATCTATTGTTCTCTCTTGTTTCTTTGGGGAGGCCTGGCATTGCAGATTACAGTTTTTCTATTCTACCCAATATTTTTGCTGTATAGGACATAAATTCTGTTCTCTTAATTCTCATTTCTCTTTTGAACCACTCATAGAACTCTATGTTCTAAATTTCACAAACACTCTCTTCAAGTGTTTGATCTTATTTTGCAGGATTTTTTTCATAGATGCCTGAACTTATTTAATAGACCTAGAGGACACATTTCCTTCTATTGTTAATGTTTTTCCTGTTGATGTATCTGCTTATGTTGAAGATCTTTTTCTCTTCCTGAAATCTTGGATGATTTCTGTCTTTTTCCTCCTTTATTTTTCTTGTCAATCATTTCCTGTCCCCTCTAACTGTGGTTTTCTTGGGGCTGGATCTCAAAGCATCTTAGCCTTCTCCCACACTGGCCAGTTCATAGTTCATTACTAGATTTCTGCTCCAACTGACTATTAGCTATCAAACTGGCCCTCTCTGGATGCTGTGCTCTTTCCTTCAGGTGTGATGGATTACTGCATAGCTCCCCACACTCAGAGGTCTTATGCTGGTGACCTGTCTCACTCCTTCTGTTTCTCAGTTCTCTAGCCCAGTGCCAGAAATTCAGAGACAGCTTTCCCTGGCACTGGCAGAGCCTGCTTTCCCCAATATTGGTGTTTTCAGGTTGCAGGCCCCCAGCATGCTTTTGCTTTTAGAAGTCTGTAGTTAAATTGGCTGTTGAAGTCAGAGCAAACCTCCATGCCCTGGAGCTAGCTCTTTCCTTCTCTCTACTCACACAGACATCACTCTCGTACAGGCTGGAATGTCTTTGTCTGGACTATAGGAATGGCTTCTTTGTTGGTCTCTACCTCTCCATTTGGTCTCTTTCCTCTCTAATCCTTTGTTCATACCAACAACCAAAATGATTTTCCTAAAGTATGGGTTTGATCCTGTCACTCTTACTCAATAAACTTCAGGAGCTCCCTATTGACTTTAGGATTAAATATTATTTCATCTCTAGTTTGTCTTTTTTTAAAATTCAAGTGTTATAATG
>CM053770.1:163172060-163218446 GCA_028658325.1 Potorous gilbertii
GCTAGGCCACCTTCCCAAGCATTTCTTTTCATTAGGCTCTTTGATATTCTGGATCTTTTCTTTTTCCAAATGAATTTTGATATTATTTTATCCAGCTCTAGAAAATAATTATCTGATAGTTTAATTGGTATGGCACTAAATAGGTAAATTAATTTAGGTAGAATTGTCCTCTACTTCTTTTACTTGATTTTCAAAATCCTTTTTGAGCTCTTCTATGGTCTGTGACCAATTCATGTTTTTCTTGGAGGTTTTGGATGTAGGAACTTTGATTTTGCTGTCTTCTTCTGGTTGTATGTTTTGATCTTCTTTGTTGCCAAAGTAAGGTTCTATAATCTGAGTATTTTTCCTCTGTTTGCTCATTTTCCCAGTCAATTACTTAACTTTTCAACTCTTTGTTAAGGTAAGACTGCTTCCAGTGTGGAGGGCACACTCTCCCAAGCTTCAGGGGTTTTGTGCAGCTGTTTTCAGAGATACTTCTAGGGACCTGTAAATTTTCAGCTCTTCCAAGGTTGTGTGATCAAAAGAGAGGTGTTCACTCCTCTTCTGGCCTATGCTGCGGTCTATGAGTGACCAGAGGCACTCTTTTCTGCTTTGGAACTGTGAGGAGGATTCCCTCTTCACTGCTGCCACAAACTCTGCCCCACGAGCACTCCTCCTCACCTTGGGCCTATCATCCAAGACTGCAACCCTGATCAAAATATGGACAAAGCAAGAGAATCCTGCCTCAGTGCCAGCAAATAAATTCCTACAATCCCCCTCTGATCAGCCCCTCAATCCCCCCACCATCTGTTGTCTGAGAGCTCTGGAAACAATTTCCACCACTGCTGCTGTTGCCACTGCTGCCACCAGAGACAGGGCTAGACTGTGCTCCTTTCTTCTCCAGGTCTGACAGACCTTTCCTACTGACCTTCTATGTTATCTTTGGCATTTGTGCATTGAGAAGTCTAGAAATTGTCACAGCTGCCTGTGATTCAGTGCTCTGAGATCTGCTCCAGGTTTTTAGGGGGCCCAGTCTATGCTGGCACATTTTGTGCTGGACTGTGATTGGACTGTGCTGGACTCTTCTTTCAGTCTGGTGCAACAGACCTTTCCTGTTGACCTTTCAAGTTGTCTTGGGCTGGAAATTTGCTTTACTCTTTTTGTGGGTTTTGCTGCTCTTTAATTTGTTTAGAGTCATTTTTTACAGCTATTTGGAAGGATTTGTGGGAGATTTTAAGCAAGTCCCTACTTTTACTCCACCCTCTTGGCTCTGCATGCCATTTGCAGTTCTTATCTATGATATGTATGCTAAAAGACTACATAATCAGCCTATCTAACTTGATATCATAATTTGATCCATAGGTATTTTTCATTTTCTTGGTTTTTTTCTGTATGGACTATTAGGCTGAATCACTTTTGAGTGATGATGGATTTCATTGAAAAGATCCTATAATATTTTGAGCTTGATGCAATCAGCTTAATATTTCATGTGAACAGGAGACCATGTGGAGAGAAGTTTGCTCAACTAGGTCAGGTTATAAGTGTTGCAATTGTATAAAGTACCTTATCTTTCAATTTGGCATTAATTTTAAACTTTGTTCTAACCATTTAAACAACCTGATTGCAATCTGATTCAGAAATGAGCTTACTAGGGTAACCCCTGGACCTTGGAACTCTCTTCTTATTGTTGGAGGTGAAGGCCCTTCCCTATGTGAAGGGAGGATAGGGTTGGTATATGTTAGTCTTCTGTCTTTTAGACAATTGTTTTTTGTGCATGGTTATATTCATGTTCTTTCACACTTAGCTCTCTGAATGAAGTGTAATATGTAGGAATGAGATTTCTGAATAATTCCACTTCTTAGGTTCTGTGTACTCCTTAAAACGCTTTCTCCTTGGAAGGATAAGCTATGGCAAACCTGGACAGCACACCAAAAAGATCCCTAAAGTCAAAGCTATAGTTTTTCTAGTAGCAGTGTATGGCTGCAGAAGTTGGACTATAAGGAAAACGTTGCACCACAGTATCGACACTTACAAATTGTGGTGCTGGAGAAGATGTTTGAAAAGTCCCTTGGACTGCAAAGAGGTCAAATCAGTCAATATTTAAAGAAATTAATTCATACTATTCATTGGAAGGTCAAATACTGAAGGTGAATCTTAAGTATTTTAGTTACATAAGGAGCAGATGGGACTCATTGGAAAAGACCCTGATGTTGGGCAAGATTGAAGACAAAAGGAAAAGGGGATGGCAGAGGATGAGATGGATAGATAGTGTCATGGAAACAGCATGAGCTTGGACAGATTTTGAGATACAGTGGAGGTTAGAAGGCCCTGGAGTACTATGGTCCATGGTATCATGAAAAGTCAGACATGACTAAATGACTGAACAACAACTCCTTATCCCAGACTCTTCAAGTCCTGTAACCTCCCAGAACAAAAACAAAATGCTCTGTTTGGCATTCAAAATCCTCATAGCTTCTACCTTTCCAGACTTCTTACATCTTACTCCCCAATTACTCATCAACTCAATGGCACTGACTTCTGATCCATAAACAAGACAATGCATCTCTTGGTTCCAGGCATTTTCTCTGGCTGTCTTCCATGCCTGGAATATTTTCCATTCTCCACTCAGACTCTGACTTCCTTTAAATACGGATTGGAATCACCTTCTCAACTAAACTCTTTAATAAATAATCCACAGCCTTTCAGTTAAGATAGTGATGTGAAAGGAGATAGATGAGCCCAGATCTCTCACATAAAACCCAGTTAATATCTGACAATATCAAAGAAAATCAAAATGAAGATGAACAGAAATAAGCTCTACCATTCACAGGCCAGAAGTCAAGGCAGAAGTAGGGGATCATACTAGGAAGGTTAGTATGAAATCTGGATAAAAACAGAAGCAGTGAGAGAAGCCCTGGCAAGAAAACTAGTATGAGGGGCTCCAAATAGAGCACAGTAGTTAGGTGGCAGGGGACGAAGGAACCATCATAAAACCCAATAATCCAATAAACATCAAAAAACCATCATAAAACCATCATAAGACCCAATAATCAGGAGCCTGAAGCTAAATCCCAGCTCTGGACTATTAGAACAGAAATAAGAAACAGACCCAGATCCAGGGGTGTGCTAGAGCCAGCTCAGGGAGCTAATTATTAAATTTTCAATTTGAGCATATTTGTACCTCAGAAGTCATCAAAGTCTATAAATCAGGGCCTGATTTATTATTTTATATATTGCCTAGACTTAAGAAACTAATGGAAAAAATAAATAATGTGGAGTAAACTTAAAAGTGTGTTGTCCCATACAGTTTTCCCCCAGGAAGTCAGTTGCTAAAAATTTGCTAGCACACTCCTACTAAATGCCATTGGTCACCAAATAAGGAGAGAGGTCCTTTCTATGTAGAGTACATAGAGTACTGGGAGCCACAGCAGGATTGTAATGTTAATGGAATGAGAAGATCTTTCCCTGCCTATTAATAAGCCTATGTGACTTCTTTTGAATTCTTTCCCAGCTGACTGCTGTGATGGAGCCTGAATCATACGGAGCCTGAGTCATGGGGAGTCCTGGTGGAAGGAGCTTGCTGAATGAGTGGAGCAGGAAGTGAGAGTGAGACAGGAACTGAGGCAGAGAAGCTAGGTGAGAGACAGGAAGGAATTTTACCTAGGGGAACTTGTTTGTGGGGAGGCCTAATGGAGGGAAGGCTTGTGGATGTAAGTGCTTCCTAGATTTGTGATGTGTGTAAACTTCTTTGTTACCAAAGTGGAATTGATTTTCTGGTATCTGAATAAGTATCTTGGTTTAGTTTTTGAGGAAGAGAGTTTGTTATATTTTTCAATTCAGCCCTGGAAATATGTCTGCATATTCACAGCAGCTGCTATCGCTATCACATTGGTGATATAAAGATACGGGGCAAATTTGGTGCTTGGGTGCCAGCACCAGCAGATGCTATCCAAGAGCCCTGGTTGTTAGGACCTGACTAGAGTCTGTTAGGATCACAGCAGGTGATAGAAGCATCCTCTAAGTGGGGATTATATGAGAGAAAGGAGACAGTGAATTGTGAAAGTCAGAACCTGCAGAAGACCACCAGGAGACTGAGACAGTCAGGGATTGATGAGAGGACAGGGCCGAGTACCAGGCACTTCATTCAAATCAGCAGTGATAGTGGTGAGTATAGGTTACAGAGGTGAAAGGCCCAAACAAAGTCTACGTATCTCATCTAGGAGTGCTGGAAGGGACTGACTTGAACATAAAATCCTAAATTGAAGGTAAAGATATGAGTTAACAGAAAAAAATCCCCAACAACCAACACAATAAAAAAATATTAGGGGTAAAGTAAAGCTCAGGGCAGGGAGGTGGTGCCATGGATAGAGTACTGGTCCTGGAATCAGGAAGACTCATCTTTGTAAATTCATATATGACCTCAGAACTCACTGGTTATGAAACTATGGACTACTAGACTTAAGAAACTAATGGAAAAAATAAATAATGTGGAGTAAACTTAAAAATGTGTTGTCCCATACACGTCACGTAACTGTGCCTCAGTTTCCTCATCTGTAAAATGCGCTGGAGAAGGAAATGACAAACTACTACAGTATCTTTGCCAAGAAAACCCCAAATGGGGTCACAAAGAGCTGGATACGATTGAAACAACTGAACAAAAAAAAGCTAAAACTAGAAGAAAGCAAACTCACGATGACTACAAGCAGAGCCTCTGAGGAAAAGAAAAAATGTGGCCAAGAGTGGCTAGAAAAAATAAATTAAGATGAAAAGTTGAAATTAAAAGTGGAATGAAAATTTGAGAGGATGAAATAGGAAGGAAAATAAATAGCCTTGAAAAGAGTAACGATAAGGCCTATGATTTCATTGGTGCAGGGAGCTCTCAGATGAAGGAACTGCCTCAGTCAAAGTCCTTTCCCTGCTGTTCAAAGTCTTAGTTTCACAGGGCTCTAAGAGGTGAAGTGACTTTGTCTTATAGTCAGTATATGTCTGAAGCAGGATTACAAGTCAGGTCTTCTTGGTTACAAAACCAGCTCTCTATTCACTGTTCCACTGTACCCTGGAGAAAGTCACAGCTTTTCTCTTCTTTGTATAGGCCTTCTGTGCCTATAGAAAGAGTAGAATGACTCTGTATAGTGCCGTGTTCATGTTTGTTACATTTATAATTTGGAAGTTGTATGGGATGAGCAAAATAGTTACCTCCTTTTTCTGGCTCCTACTCTATTGTGAGGAGTGGCCCTTTCCCTTTTCCAATTTTTCCCTTCAGTCATGACCCCCTCTCTAGTCACTGCTCCTATCTAGCTCCATCCCTTCAGAAGAGGAATTTCTTTAAACTTGCAGTAGGAAGAACAAAGGAACTGAATTTGCCTGAAACAAGTGACCTCCAAAATAGATGAATTCAATTTTTTATTCTCCTTCTGCTTCTTTGGCTCAGGCCAACAGATTTATTGTCCAGATTTACTAGGTCTTCCCTTCTGCTATTGGGGGAAGTTATAAACTATGGATCAGTAATAATCTCTCTTTTCAGTTTAATTACAAGCCTCTATTATTTTTTGCCAGAGAATACTTCCTGGTTTTAATCACATTTATCAATTTCTCACTATAGGTTCTTTGTCTCCAATTTCCTTCCTCTCAGGTGAGTATGTGGGTGTCAGCAATATAACAAACACACTTTTGGAGAAAAGAACGAAAGTTTCTTTCAAAACAAATAGCCAAAACAAAATGCAAACCATCTCTTAATAAGCAAGGATTAGGAACCAAGTGGGACTCTCCAGAAAGAAAAGAAAATAGAAAAATAGATTGGAGGAACTGAGTAGATAAGGAAGAATCAAAAACAGTGGAACCCAATATCCAATAAATCTGGGAAAATAAATTATTTGAGGGTAAATAAAACCCACTTTATGACAAAAATTGTTAGGGCAATTGAAAAACACTTTGGTAGAAATTAGGATTAGACCAACATCTAATTATCATAAGCTTACAACAGGTCTGTAACTACATAGAGAAAATTACATTATTTTAAAAATGAGCAGACAACCGATCAGGTAACTTTCGTGATTAAGCCTTCGGTAAAAATTGTTAACCAAAAAAGGTTTAGTGGTAGTCACAAAAGACAAAAAGATAGTTTCAATCACTTGCGGTTGAAATGCTTTTGCATAAACAAAATTCATGAACTAGGACAAGAGAAAATATCACTCAAGAAAAAATATTTTATCCACTCTGTCTCTGATAAGGATCTGATACCAACATATGTTGGTAATTAACACAAATAAAAGTCCAAGAAGCTGTTCAAAGGATATGAACAAAGAAGAATTTAAGACTAACGTCTGAAATTGGTTCAAATATCTAAAAAAAGAAATACAAGTCAGAATATCTGAGGTTTTACTCTGTGTGCAGAAAATTTGCAAAGATGATTCAAATACTCAAATGGTTTTGTGACTTCATTATAGAAATTCTCTTCAATAATACAAATTATAACCCATCTATACATGCCCATTCTTTGCTACTTTTGTCCATGTCCCCCAGTAAGTTCAACACAAGGGTATAAATTCTGATCTCCATCCAATGTGCTGGAGGCCTTCCTTGCTTTCTACTGACATTTTGAAGGTATAGGGAACACTATCCATATGTTAGTCTTCTCTTGTTTTTTCCACATGACAAGTCCGTCTTTTCTTTCAATCATATACTACCTCAATGACATCTTTCATGACTGTTCTTCTGTTTATATGGTTTTAATTGCAGCCCTGATTCCTATGGATTCCTCCATTGCCTTCTGTGGAATATTCATTTTTAAAGCTTTGTTTAAAGACTTTAATTCTTTAAAGAAAAATGTAGCTCATGTTTCTGCCATAGAACAATATTAGAAAAATTGTGTTATTAAAAAAAGATGGACCTTTGCTTTCATGGGAAGCTTGGGAGTCATTAAAGTAGCTTGTACATGGAAAGAAAAAAAGCAATTGAACCTGTTCTACTCTATGCAACTCTGGGTCCAATTCACTGTCTATCTATACTGTCTGTGCCAGATACACATACTAATAGATAGATTTTATGCATTTTCCATTCAAATGTATATTGTAATCTATAGTCTTCATCCACTTGAATTTTCTCAAGGCAGAGATGATAAAAGATGGAAACAGTCAAAAGTGGAGGGCTTAAAGAAATATAGCACACTAAAACATTCTTTTTGGAGCCTTTCTGGAAATAATTATTAATTGTTCTTTAAAAAGTGGATAAAATGTCTCTATCTTTTTATCTGGAGATCTCATTGCTATTTATAAATATTGCATAAACATGGGTCCCAAGGTGGGAGCTCTAGAGCTAGGAGGGTTAAGGCTTCCAGGGTATGGTCCCTGGTTCAAGGAATATATTGGCAGAGCTCATGGCAAGAACGTGGACAGGTTGGAACAGCTGATACTCTTATCTTCTGGAAGGGCAGAGGTTTAGGAAACTCTGAATCATGAAACCTGAGGTCAACTCATCTGAGACCTTTAGACTCAAAAGATACTAACAAGAAGACATAAATAAATCCCAAAGCGGTTAAAGATACATTCTATATGCACTAAAACAGTTATAGCAATACTTACTGTAATAGTAGTGAATTGGAAACAAAGTAGGTGTTTGTTGATTGAAGAATGACTAAACAGTGTTGTGCACAAATATAATGGAATATTAGTGTCTCATCAGTGAGGAAATCAGAATTTATACCTTTGTACCCATCATTTTTGATACTCCTTTAAAAAGTTTGGACAGAAGGGCAGAGAAGCTGAGCTGCGTGGGACTTGGCTAAGCCACTTTCTTTTTAACGTTTAATAAAAGGAGGTTTACTTAGCCATAGTAGAAAGGATATTCAACAAAGATATTCCGGGAGGTCACCACATGGATTCAGCTGAGTGCATCTTCCCTCTGTTAGACTATTTATTGGTCGGTCCATCTTCAGAAAACTGAGAGAGAGAACAGAATTACCTAATGGCATTTTGGCATTTTGTATGCTGGCAACTGGAAAACTGTCCTGAGACCAAGCTTTAATCCCCTTTAATGCCAACTAAATCTTGAGGTCATTTTCAATACCTGTAGTGAAAAACTCCCCTAATTTGCATGGGAATAAACCACTTTTCCAGTGCTCTTTAAGCTCAGAGATTTCAGATTTCATCTGAGGTCAAGCTGTTATTTGACCCTGACCTTGAAGCAGGCTAGTAAAAAGCACTACCAAATGAAAGAGCAGAAAGTAGGGAGGAAAAGAGACTAAGATTTTCTTTTCTTTTTCCATCTCAGTAGGATGCAGGGAGGGGATGTAGGAGGGAGAGAAAATAAATTGTATGTTAATTAAATTTTTAATTTCAAAGGTAGAGAATAGTGAAGGTTTCACTTGTGTAAGTATCCCTGACAGACACTTGTATTGTAACACCTGCTTGTATTAGATAGACATGCCATCACATTCTGTAATATGTGCTCATAATACCTACTTCATGTAGTTTAAACAGTAGTTGCTAAAGCAGTTTGTCAAGCCATGCTGTGCAGTGGGGATAAGTCCATTTCAAGCCCTGTTGATGTATCTTTGAGATGATTACCTGCAGAGCTGAGATAACAACTGTTGTTCTGTGCTGTTCAGATTGCTTGGCTTTAAGAGGGAAGAGTTTATCTGAGGACAAAAAGGAAAAGGACAAAAGGGAAAAACTCCTGACACCCACATTCTAAGCAAGATGAGGTGGGGTGAGTTGAGGGTGGGGTGAGGAATACACCCTTCTTTATCTTTGTCCCTAAAGCTTACTCTGGTCCTTAGAAGAGTCTCCAGGTGAGTATACCCAGTTCTTCTAGGTCCAGTGGATGAGTGACAGCTCAGCCAGCAGCATTTACCAAGGCCATATGGGTATGAATGGGAACTGTGATGGGATGATATTTTTCTTCCTATTACCTTTCTATTATTTTTATCTATTATATTTCTATTATTAAGGATTTCTCTTCTTTCTAATGTTTCCTCAGGAATACCTCATGCTGAACATTATAGCTCTAAACATTGAAAATTCCATTTTCCTTGGATTTTTTTGAGTGTTGAGCTGGCTAGCCTACCTTTTTTAGGGAAGAAGTGCTTTTCTTCTTCATTTTACAAATTTGATGCATGGTTTCTTTTAAAAAGGAAAGCTGTAAGGCATTATATTATAGCATATAGAGCTGGCCTTGGAGTTAGAAAATCCTGGGTTCAAGTCCAGCTTAGGATTTGAGAGCCTGTCTTCAGCCATATCAAATCTTCAGGACCTTGGGAAGGTTATCTTAGCTTTTTAGTGTCCCAGACCATGCTCTAAAATCTCAAAGAAGGTATAGATCTGCATTAATAGAGAAAATCCTCATTGAGAGCTTCCTACTCCCACGAAATTACAGATCTAGTCCAATTAACCAATGAACCTTTTCATTCTTTTCTCGGTGAAGTTTTATAGCCTGATTTTAAAAAATCCTGTTTCTAATTTTTGTTTTGTTTTCCACTTGTTGGAAAATGGTGTCCCATGGGTATTTCCTCCTTATATTTTATTGCTGCATTCATATGATGAATATAAATATGAAACTGATGCTAATAAGGGCACATATTTGCTGACACTATCCATCCAGCCAAGGATTATTTTAATGATATGGTTTGCATGTAATTCAATTGTTGGTATATGACTGGGATCCTGTGTAACTATTAATTGCATACCTACTTTATTGGTTATATGCTGTGTGCATTCCATGACTCATTGCTCCCCTGTGTTAGTGCCTATGACTAATTCTTAAATAACTAATGCATGTTGAATGCTTACAACTGTTTTATTGGATGCTTAACTATTCTCATTATGGATCAATATTTTGAAAATATGGAAGCTGAATATGAAATGTATTATATAATTGTCATTAAGGTTCATAGAGGACTACTGATATTTGAAGTATGTCCTCTGTATGAAGCTAAGCATATTACAAAAGCAGTAAAGGAAACATTAAGAGTTAGAAGACATAAGACCAGAAGATTTCCTTAAGAATACACTCTGTGACTTACCAGTTCCATTTGATTACTCAAAATCCTAGTAGGGAACAAAGAATTTTGAGAGAATCTGACTGGATCCATCAGCTTCTCCCTCTCATTCTTTTTCCCATTCTTGACTCTGCTCAACTCAGAGAGAACAGTGGAGTCTAGAAGTGGGATAAAGGACAGGGGGTGGAGAGCTTACTAGGTGAAAGAGAAAACAGTAGTAGACATGGAAGGCCACACCCAATAGATCTGCCTGACCATCTGTTTGGGCCAGGTCAGATTGTGCGCATGTGTGTGCACATGTGTGTGTGTATTTAATGTCTTGAAACTTAAAACTTGGTGTCTGTAGGACACTGTAATCTTTTGTCTGCTGGAAACAAATTTAACAATCTCCAGTTGCTTTCTGATTGCTGTGGATCTGAACAGGCCTGGAGCCAAAGGTGACTGCTACCTTTTTCATTCCCACCCTGTGGTGCTGGACAGATGTGTAGGGAAAAGAGGTGTCTGACTATACTTCCTCCTCTCCTTTGTTTCCTAGGAGCTCCTTGTTCCCAGTCGAGGACACAAGGTATGTTTTTTGGTTTCCTGAGATTGTCTGATGGAGTGAGTGTGTTATTTTGGCATTTTGGGATGGAGGTTGGGGTGAAGTATAATGAGACTGGCCTCAGCTATACCTAGAGACCCTCAAAATAGCTGAAGCCTGGAACAGGGTTAGGTTTTTGGGCATCTTTCCCCTTCCTCTTTGCTTAGCCCAGGGGAGGGGTGCCTCTGTTTAGACTTGCCTCTAGGAGCCATGTCTCTTCCCCACTGACGCCTGTGCTAGAGAATCACCATGAATCTCAGTGGTAGATTGCCCCTTCCACCCCTTTAGCCTACCATCTTTTGCCCTCCTGATTCTTCTGCTCTTGTATTTGCTGTAACTTTTCTTACTCTGGAGACTTCCCCACACACCAATTAAGTTTTTTTCCAATTCTCTTTAAAAAAATCTATTATAGGATCATAGATTTGGAACTTGGAGAGAGTTTGCAGATTAAGGTCGTCTCATCTAATTCCTCTATTTTATAGATGAAAAGAAGAAGACCCACAGAGATGAAGGGAAGGTCACGCAGTTAGAATTCAAACTAATTGATTGGCTTCTTGTCCAGCACTCTTTACACTGTACTATACTTGCCTCTGTAGGTAGTTAAACTTTATATTCACAAAATCATCTTGACACACAATAATGACTGAAGGGTTTCAAGTAAACATCTCTTCTGCAATTTTAAATGGTATAATGATGAAATTATTAGAGTTAGAGCATTGGAGTTGGGCATTTGGGCATTCCCACAAGTGATGTTGACAACTCATGTAGGCCTGCTTTTTCTGTGCTACTCTTGTCAGTGACCTCCCAAATATTCACCATGAGGTGAACTTCATCTTAGATTCGCCACGTGATGACTCTTATCTTTTCTTCCTATTATGTGATTCCTTGATAATATCTTTTATTCCTGTCCTTTTTTTTTTTTTATTATTTCCTCATTGGCATATATTGCAGCTTGCCATCCACCTTTCCTTTGCCCTCTCCTCATTTTTAGTTTTTTGGAAGCAATGATATTCCTTGCCTTGTTGTCACATAGTAACACTGATAAAAATTATTCATTTTGGAGAGATAGACCTTTGTTTTCATGGGAAAGTTGGGAATTAGGAAAAAAGCTTTTCAATTTCTTTGAGATATCCATCCTGTTCTCCTCCTCCTGTTCAACTTTGGGCCACACTTGTTTGTCTGCCTTTACTATCTGTCTCATATACACATATTGCTGGATAAGCTTTACAGTACAGACTATCCCTCCACATGCATACTGTAATCTGAAGCAATGGACATTCTTCATCCCCTTGTTCTTTCCCATGTAGATGGACAGGCAAAACTCCACTGAGTGACTACAGTTCACTTCCAGAAGGCTCTGCAATGTTCTGGAATTTGATACAACCAGCACAATGTTGTCCCCAAACAGGGGAGTTGCAAGGACCTCACCATCTACAGGGTAGCCATTTTGACCTAGACTCTGTAATGTATTTCCTCTATCACAACATGCCTTTTCCAGGCATGTCCCTCTGTTTTATGCTTTATCTAATATTTAATTTCACGTGGTCATTTCATCTTCAATGATGATATTCGATAAATATTTATAGACATATCATTGCACTGAGACCCATGGTTTACAAAGCTTTCTTTTTCTGTCATTAACATCTGTTTTAAATCCCTTGAGGTTAGGGACATTTTTGTGTATCTGAGTTGTGTACCTCCCAGATCTGTATGCAATGCAAGATGTATTAATAAGTTCTATATTGTGCCCTAAGCAGTACTAGAAGAAATGAAAGTTAAAAGCTTTTTCTGTTTCCTCTTCTTTACTCCCCTCCAAAAGAAAAGGAGTTCAACAGTTGACATCACTCAGGAAAACCAACTGACTGTGGAGAGACCATTTCCTTTCTTATTTCATCCAAGTGATTTAGCTCTATTAGTGATCAGTCCAACTCCTGATATTTTTCTAAGACTAATTTGTCATTGTTCAGTTGTTTTTCAGTCATGTCCAACTCTTTGTGACCCCTTTTGGGATTTTCTCAGCAAGGATAGTGGAGTGGTTTGCCATTTCCTTCTCTCTAAGGCTAAACAGTTGTTGAATACTTTTTGTTGTTGCTGACAGACGTTATTTTGACAAATCTGCACAAATTTATAATTAAGTCTTCCACAAAGTATCATCTCCCTTGCAATTTTAAGTGAGCATAGGAGTGTGATTGATAGTATACTTAGACTTACA
Organism: Potorous gilbertii; assembly: GCA_028658325.1. Lineage (NCBI taxonomy): Eukaryota > Metazoa > Chordata > Mammalia > Diprotodontia > Potoroidae > Potorous > Potorous gilbertii. Next base: position 163,184,826 of record CM053770.1, read on the forward strand.
TTTTTCTTAAAAGAAAGGGAATATATGTGTTTTCACCTTAATAAATTAGCATTAATGTTTTCCATTATTTTAAAGTATCCCAAAAGGGACACCCTGGAGCTTTTGTCATTTCCTGCTGTCTTTGTTTACATAATTGTTGGCAGAAAGTACATATTTTTTTTTTCTGTTTTGTTTTCTATACTCTGTCCCACATTATATGCAACTTCCCACATCTGAATTTTTCATCTTCTTTGTCCTTTGTGACATACTAATATATATTGTGATTTGCCCAGCTATTCTCCAATGATTGGCTATGTAATTTCCTTTTTACCTTTTTGCTGTTACAAATGGTATCACTATCAGTATATTGTATGAACTGGACTTACCTTCCTGTCATTCATCTCTTTGTTATATAACAAACAGTGGGAAGACAGGGTTAAAGAGTATAAATAAATTTTCTATAACTTTCTTACAAAATTCCAAATTGCTTTCCAAAATGCTTGGAGTAATTCATATCTCTACCAGCAGTGGATTCATGTGGCTATTTCCACAGCCTCTCAAACACTGAAGTTTTTTCCTTTTTTTGAGGGAGAGGATTGTTATATGGGTTTGATAGTAGAGACTTTAGCATTCCAAGTTTGGAATACAAAATGAGACAGGACAGACACTAATAGAGCTTTGTCAAGGTAACTTACTGGTCATAACATGCACACTTTTTCAACAATGCAAAATGCAATTCTACACATGGACATCACTAGATAATCAATACAAAAATTGGATTGATTATATACTTTGCAGCCAAAGGTGGAGAAACTTTTTATAGTCAGTTAAAAAAATAGCTGGAGCTGACTGTGATTCAGATCATGTATTTCTCCTTGCAAAATTCAGACTTAAAGTGAAGAAAGTAGGGGAAACCTTCAGACCATATAGTATGACCTAAATAATATTCCTTGTGAATATGAATTGGAAGTGAAGAATAGATCTAAGGAACAAGATCTGGTAGTTAGAGCTCCTGAGGAACTATAGGGAGAGGTTCACAATATTGTGCAAGAGACAGCAACAAAAAACATTCTAAAGAAAAAGAAGAGCAAGAAAGCAAAATGGCTGCTTGCTATTTTTACAAATAACTGAGGAAAGAAGGAAAACAAAAGGTGAAAGAGAAAGGGAAAGCTACACCCTGAATGCAGAATTACATAAAACAGCAAGGAGAGATAATATTTTCTTAAATGAGCAATGCAAAAAATAGAAGAAAAAAATAGAATGGAAAAGACAAGATAATCTCCTCAGGAAATTAGAGCTATTGAAGGAATGTTTCATGCAAGAAAAATCTTAGCTTCAGTTATAACCATGAAAGTGTAGTTGTTGCTCTAGAGTATGATTAATGAAGTAAGGGGGTCTTAGGAACCATTACTAACAATAAGACTAGTGGAAGTGATTGAATTGCAATTGAGTTCATTAAAATCTCAGAAGATGATGTTGTTAAAGTGCTGTACTCAATATGCCAGCAAATTTGTAAAACAGTAGTGGCCCCTGGAATGGAAAATAAGTCAGTTTATATCCTAGTCCTAAAGAAGACTAATGCCAAGGAATGTTCAAATTACCCAGCAATGGCACTCATTTCAGATACCAGCAAGGTTGTGCTTGAGATTCTGCAAGCTAGACTTGAGCAATATGTGAACTGAGAATTATCAGAAGAACAGAGTGGTTTTTGAAAAGGCAGAGGAACTAGAGACCAAATTGCCAGCATTCACTGGATTATGGAGAAAGCAAGGGAGTTCCAGGGAAAAAAAAAGATCTAATTCTGTTTCATTGACTACACTAAAACTTTGATTGTGTGGATCACAACAAAATATGGCAAATCCTCAAAGAAATGGGAATACCAGATCATATCACTTGTCATTTGAGGAACCTGTATGTGGGTCAAGAAGCAATAGTTAGAACCAAACATGGAATAACTGATTGATTTAAGATGGAGAAAGGAATACAAGAAGGCGATATAGTGTCTATCTATTTATAATGTATATGCCAAGTATATCATGTGAAATGCCAGGCTTGATGAATCAAAAGCCAGAATTCAGATTGCCAGGAGAAATATTAACAGTCTCAGATACCTAAATGATACCACTCTGATGGCAGAAAGTGAAGAAGATTAAGAAACCTCTTGATGAGGGTGAAAGAAGAGAGAATGTGAAAGCTAGCTTGAAACTTACATAAAAAAAAAACCCAACACAACAACTAAGATCTTGGCAACTGGTTCCATCACTTCCTGGCAAATAGGAGGAGAAGAAATGGAAGCAGTGTCAGATTTTTATATTCTTGGGCTCAGAGATCACTGCAGATGGTGACTGCAGTCATAAAATTAAAAGATGGTATACTCCTTGTGATGAAAGTTATGGCAAATCTGGACAGCATACTAAAATGCAGAGACATCACCTTGCCAACAAAGTCTGCATAGTTCAAGTTATGCTTTTTCCAGTAATAATGTATGATGCAACAGTGGGACTATTAGGAGAGCTGAGTGCCACAGCTTTTTGCCATAGCTGAGAGCTACAGATACTTTTAAATTGTGGTGCTGGAGAAAATTTTTGAAAGCCCCTTGGGAACAGTAAGGAGATCAACTTAGTCAATACTTAGTTAATTCAGACTATTCACTAGAAGGTCAAATACTGAAGTTGAAGCTTAAATACTTTGGCCACATAATGAGAAGACAAGGTCATTGAAAAAGACTCTTGTTGAGAAAAATTGAAAGGAAAAGGAAAAGGAGAGAGCAGATGATGAAATGGATAGATAGTGTTACAGAAGCAATGAACTTTGAGAGATAGTGGAGAATAGAAGGGCCTGGACTATGATTCATGGGGTCACAGAGTCAGACACAACCAAACAACAAAAATATATCTTGTACAGATATTAATTCTCCATGTATTTTGATATGACTTTCATCAGAGAAATTGATGTAAAGATTTTTATTTGGACAAAACCTTTTCAATTTTATGTAATCAAAATGGTCCATCTTTATGCTTTATTTGGTTAAGAACTATTGCTCTAATTAACGTATGATATGACCTTTTACATTTGGTTTATATGTTCTTTTATATATTAAGATATATAAGAGCTGTAAGACTGCTTTCCAATTTTCTTATTAGTTTTTGTCAGAGAGTACTTGCCCTAGTAGTTGATGTTGTTGAGTTTATCAGACACATTGCTACTATATTTATTGCAGTTTTCTTGTTTACTTAACCTGTTCTATTGATAGATTTTTCTTTTTTTAATAAGGATCAAATAATTCTGAGATTACTGCTTTATAGAGTAGTTTGAGATCTGATATTGCTGGCCCCCTTTTTTCTTAATTTTTTTTTTCATTATTTCCCTTGAGATTATTCACCTTTGTTCCTCCAGATAAATTTTTTTTTATTATTTTGCATAGGTCTATAAAGCAATACTTTGGCATGGCACTAATATGTGGATTAATTTAGGCTGTGTTGTCATTTTTATTATATCTGTTTCTTAGTAGCTTTCAGGGGTTTGCCATTTCCTTCTTCTTCTCCAGATCATTTTACAAATGAGGAAACTGAGGCAAACAAGGTAAAGTGACTTGCTCAAGGTCACACAGCTAATAAGTGCCTGAGACTAAATTTGAGCTCAGGAGGATGTCTTCCTTATTCTAGGGCTGACGCTCTAATCACTGTACTACCTAGCTGCCCTTTTATTATCTTAGAATGATCCAACCAAGGAGCAAATTAACACTTCTTCAAATATTTGTCTACCTTTATTTCTATAAAGAATGTATGGTAGATGTATTTGTATAATTCCTGAGTGTGTCTTTGTAGGTAGATTCCCAGATTTTAATATTATTTTGAATATAATTTCTTTTTGTATCTCTTCCTGAATTTTGTTGATAATTACAGACTATCTCGCATGTTTGCGAGATGATGTTTGTGGGTCTAAGATGTTTTAATGTTAAGAAGTCTCACTATCATGTAGTCTTTAAAAAGCAACACAACAAATAATATACAAATCTGCTTGTGATATATGGTGAGGTAGCTATTGTCTTAAGTACTTATTGGTGCAAACTGAATGTTTCCTTAGTTTTTCCCTTAAAATAAATTTAGCAGACATTTATAGATTTTCAACAAATGGATGATATCCTGACTTGTTTTTGAAAATATTTTTGAAAATACTCTGTTCTCTAATTATTTCCATCTATTTCTCCTAGCTCCCCTTTTAAAAACTGAATTTGTGTTTTTCCAGTGTACTGGTTTTTAGAGGATCTTATTTTCCTCGTTTTGTAAAAAAATCTAAGGAACTTGTCAGAGGCTAAACAATGACTCAGTACCAAAGCCAATAATATTATTCCTACCCTTGCACTCATTTCCCTGGGCTATGTTGCCTAACCTTTGTATTGCTAATGCAATTATAAATGTTTATATTATTATATGTCCTCAGATTGAAACATGACATGTTCCTTGGGAAGAATGGGGATTTAATGTGGCATGACAAATCTAAGTAGTTAGAGATCTACTATATATAGACCCTCAAACTCAGCATGATTATGCTTTTATCAACATAGCTACTGAACATCATTAATTTGTTTAATGTTATATATGCTGGAATAGAAACATTTACCTTCAATTCACTGTTTTTGTCAGACTACTAGATCACTTAAAAGACATTTAACCACTGAACCTAAGTGCTTTACAATCCAATGGACTGGCTAAAAGGTGACTATTTGTTATATACTTTTGTGGGGGCGATCAGAAAGATTGACCAGGCATTCTATTTTAATGTCTAATGTCTGGGTTGGTCTCATTTCCAGTTTATTTAGAAGGTTCTAACTATGAGATTGTGCTGAAGAAAAAAAATACCAGATTTTAAATATGTATTATTGAATTGTAAAATAGCTTCATTAAGTTTGGTCTATTTCCACAGAAGAATTTTAAATACTGCCACTTTTCCATTTAAGGAAAGAATAAGCATTTGTTAGGTGTCTATTATATGCCAGAGAATATGAGAAGGGCTTTACAAATATTATCTCACTTGATCCAAAAGCAATTTGGAAGGTAGGTGTACTTTTTGTCTCCATTTTGCAGTTAAAGAAACTGAGATAGACAGAGGCTAAGTGACTTCTCCAGGCTCACACAGCTAGTAAGTATTTGAGGCTGGATTTAATTTCAGATCTTCCTGTCTCTGAATCTAGCAATCCACTGTGCCACCTAGCTGCCCAAGTGACATTGTGATTAATTCTATTAATTTTGTTTTTTAATAGTAGATTTTTCTTCAACTACCTCTATCAAAATACTAAAAAATGAAGCTTGAAATTACAGAAATTTCTGTAATATTTTCTGCCTTGCTTTTCCTTTTCTGAGGAAAAGAGTGATGCTAATACAGTACGGAAAAAGGTTTACTATAAGAATGGAGGCAATCAGAATTCAACAGAAAGGAAAGTAAAGCATTTCTATAGCATCCTTCTGTCTAAAGACAGTTAATTAAAAGATAGCAAACAAAGTTTAGGGGCTAAAGTATGGCAAACATTTCCCAGATGTTTTCTCATCTGTATGATAGATATCTCCAAGAATACTCATACTTGATTACTATAGGCTCTGCAGAATCTCTAAATCCAGTAGTGTCCTTTCTGGACAGCTGCCAATTAACTTCTTGTATTTATAGAAGACTAAGTACTCATTGGTGGACATTGGATGTTTCCTTGATTTTTCCCTTATAATGAATTTAACAGGCATTTATATATATGTGAAACATGTTTACTCTAGAAAGAACAATACTCGTTGTGAAGCCAGGAAAGTTCTCATTTTATTTTACATTGTTAGTGAATGGGTCCCTGCTTGCTCAGACAAGTGCAAGGCTTATTATGCTGTTCCCAATTCAAATTTTCCCCCTTGCTCTCCATTTGCTAGAAGCAATCTCCTGAATCACCCACTTCATGTTCTCTTACTTGAGATGTTCCCCTTCAAACAGCTCTTTAAGCATGCCTACAAGCTTTGGACCTTTTACCTGATAATAAGCCTGGTTCTGCTAGCCCTGATTAGAATCAGTCATCTTTGTTTTACATTTTGATATCACTCAAAGCTAGGAGGAGTTTTAAACTTGTGGGAACAGAATTCCTTCTTTTGTTTCCCACATATATTTTCAACAAATTGCATGATCCTAACTTGTTTTTGAAAATTCTCTGCTTCCTACTGATTTCCAGCTATTTCCCCCAGTTCTCCTTTTAAAAACTGAATTTGTGTTCTGAATTAACTGATTTGGATTAACCTCTCAGAATTGAATGCTGAATTCTGTGTTTGATAACAACTTTCTTAGTGATTATTCTGCAGTTGGGGATAAGGTTAGCCTGTAAAGATAACGAGGTTGAAATTGTTATTAAGTGCTTATTATGTGCCAGGCACTGTGTTAGGGGAAAGACAGGGCATGAAAGGCAGCTGGAAGGTGGGGGTGAGGCAGAACAGACAAGGGCTACCCACCCAAGTTGGGAGGAAATAAAACCTGGTCAGCCTGGGCCCTGTTCCTAAATGGAGGCCCTGAAAAATGCTCATGAATGGGAGGAGGCGAAGGCAAGTGTGGCTGAGGGATATTGCAGTGTTCAAAGGCTTCAGACACTGAAGCAAATTCCGGGGTGAGACACCATGAGTCAGTGTGGCAAAGCCTATAAGATCAGGGAAGGGAATGAAACATGGCCTATCTGGTTATTTAAAAAGTTAGACTTAGTTTCTGGATAATCATTTTATTAACAATGCTAGTATATTACCAATAAAATGGGTCAATGACACTCTCAAATGCCAAAGGGTTTGTATGCCTTTGAAGGAATGGGTTTTCCTAAGGGTGACAATCAACCTATTTGGTTAACAATTCATGAGAGAAAGAATATTATGAGAGGTGGGCTTATTTCAACAGGGTCTTGAGGTTTGTGACATTGAGTACCCAAGTATTGGTCAAAGAGACTTTTCAATTTCTATATCAGCAGTCTGACAAAGGGGAGAATTCACATTTTCCCAGACCTGCCTGAGTAAACACTATGAACTGGAATCCACTATTCACCTAAACTTAGAATTTCTCTACTGTTTTTGATTAGAGCTAAGCTTTCCTGACTGGGTAAGTCTTTGAGCAAAATTTCCCACGCTGGTTAATTTCTAGATGAAGTGGAAAAGAAGGAAAACCTTGATCCTAATTCAATAATTAGCTATTAAATACAAGAAAGAAGTAATCATCTGTCTTCTGTTTAGTGGTCTATTAATTGACCAATTTTTTTTGACAATTTTTCTTTTTTAAACATCAAAGAAGTCTTTGCCCCTAGAAACTCTGCTCTAAGGCAATTGATTGTACAAAGGTAGAGGGTATTATGGGGTGAGGTTGAAGGAAATATTATAAGAATAGCACCTTTCCAGATAGAAAACTGTGTGAACATCATGGTTGATGCTTTTAGGGAAACGACATCATTCCTGTGAAAATGACATTTTGAAGGCAGGAATAAGGATGAAGGGATAGTACATGCATACAAATGTATTTATGTATTTGTATGTATGTACCCATTACGTATTTTTACATGTGACTGGGTCTAAACCTTAAAAAACAACCACCATGTATAATGCATAGTTGTGGGGCCCATATGTTGGAATGCACTCAATTTGACAAGTCACACCTACCGTTGTGTCACTCTGAGAATGACATAGTCTGCTTAAGCTGATCTCTACCAAGGACCCATGAGGACGGTAACAAATTAAGATGGACAGAAGTGTCAACTTCCTGCTCACGAAGGATTCAATCAGAGAAGCAATAGCAGAATTTATTTCGTAAAAGTGGCTTCTCTATAATAATAAGTCCTTGAGACTACAAGGGAGCGGAAACTGCAGCAAATGAAAGGACTGGACAGAGGCAGAGGAGCTGAATCCCTAAGAGGGCTTCCAGGAGAGCCAGGGTGGATGGGACTGTGGGAAGTAGTTATCCTCTAGGAACTTGTGGACTCTTATTGCAAGTAAGTGTAGATAGCTTCCCCCGACCCCCAAATTTATGGAGTATGACTGGAGGGCTTGCGAGCACAGTTGGAGTTAGCCTTTTAAGACATTTGAGAGAAGAGAAATCTCTTCTTAAGTAAAGGTCCCCTTCCAGCTTAAAATCCAAATACACATCAGTGATCACTACAAACAGCGTGTCAAGTAGCAGTTACTCTTATTCATTCATTCATTCATATATTCATTTCTTTCCAATTTCAAGGAGGGGAACCCTAACAGGTCCCCGGGGCCCCTTATTTTAAGCCTTCAGGGCTTCATACGCTTTGAGCCCATCTTGGATTCCCACTGCCAGCGGGAAAGCCCCAAGACTTTTAGCTGGCGACAAGCGCAGCCCCCCTGCAGAAGCGGATCCCGGCGTCCTCGCCCGGTCTCCCATCTTTGGGGGCGAAGCGAGTAGACATGCACCCAGTAAGTCTGGGTCAAAGGCGCGCCTCGGTCGGACACATTCGGGTTCGTTTTAGGACACCCCAGAGACCCTTGTGGGAGGTCCTTCGGTGATCCCACGCTCCTCGTCGCCTCCAGTTCCTACTACGTCCTCCCAGCTCTAGGATAAGCGCGACCCCGTAACTATGGAGACGGGAAAGCACGCTACCCCTAGAATCCCTGGGCTTTCCGCTTCCGTTGGAGGCGGGGGGCGGCGCGCGTCCCCGCGCGTCCCCGCGCGTCCCCGCGCGCTCCGAGTGGGCGGGGGAGGAGGAGGAGGGGAGAAAGGGGAGCGCGTGCTTCCTTGTTGTCTAAGATTGTTCTCGGCCGGACTACAAATCCCGAGATGCACCGGGGAGGTCGCGAGCCCGGAGAAGCCAGGACTTCCGGCTGGAGGTGATGCGCCTGCGTGCCTGGCTCTGTCGCATTGGCCCGAGAGGTCTCGTGCGATGCGTGTCACAGCGACGTGCGGCCGTGGGGCGGGGAAGACGAGGCGGCGGCGGCGGTCGCGGCAGTCGCGGCGGCGGCGGCGGCGCGGACGCGGACGCGATTTCGCTGGAGCGGAGGTGGTCACGGTAGCGGCTGGAGCGGGTTCTGCCCCCCCTTCCCTCCTCCGCTCCCCCTCCTTTCCCCCCCTTCCCTTCCGAACAGGCAGAACCAGACGCAAAGAGGCGGCGACAAGTTCCGGGTGAGGGACCCTGCAGCCCAAACAAACCCCTCTTCCCGACTTGGTGGGGGGGCAGGTGACCGGGGGCGGGGGGGAGGGAACCAGCCTCCCTTGTCTGTCAAAAGGACTGGCGGAGGGCGCGCGCCTCTCCCTCCCGGCCGCAGCCCTCCTCCTGGTTGGAGGTCGGTGTCCCGTTATTTTTCCATCGGGGGCTTGACCCACCTCCCTCCCCCCTTCCGAAAGGGAAGCGGGGGGCTTGGCTGCCCCATCCTCCTGCCCTCAGGGGGCCTCAGCCCCGACCTCCCCCTCAAATCAGCCTGCCCAACTATTGTCTCCTCTCTGTGCTTTGTTTACTTGATTACATCCGCTCTTTGGCGAGAATTTTGGTGGTGCCTTTATTTACCCTATTTACCTTTGGGAATAACTGACCGAATCCCTCACGAGTTCCTCCCATCCCGTCTTTGGAGCTCCGGAGAAGGATTTCCCCGCTTAGACTGCTTAAGATTGTGCATCGTTTTGGGATTTGCTGCTTTTCTGGCTTGACAGCTTTAGCTTCTCTTAAGATTCTCAATGACAACTGGGTCAGAAAGTGGTTTGCAAACAGACTGAGTTTTGTGATTTTGACTACAGGCATTTCTTTTCTGTGTACCTTGGGCTGTCATGATCTGTGTGGTTTTTAGTAGGGTATATCTGTCTGTTTGGTACGAAGACTAGGTGGGTTGACATTGCACCGTAGGAGAGAAGACGTTCTGGAGATATTGTGGAGTTGATAGAGGAATTGAATTGAAAGACTTCCGAGCCATAGGTGTCCTATAAACAGTACCCTTTGAACCCGTGTGCATATTTTTCTCTTTCCTCAGTCATCTTCACCAGGAGCATGGAAAAATAAATAGGGTGGACTTATCGTGTTTTTGAGAAAGTTCCAATTCTTTCTTTATCTTCCTTTTTTCTCTCTCCCCATTTCTCCTCTAGAAATGATTAGGGTCTTCTCAAGTTACAACGAGGTAAAGATTTCACTTTGGGGTGGGGGGAGGGGGAGAGAGAGAGAGAGAGAGAGAGAGAGAGAGAGAGAAAGAGAGAGAGAGAGAGAGAGAGAGAGAGAGAGAGAGAGAGAGAGAGAGAGAGAGAGAGAATGAATGAGATACAATTCCTATAGTAGTTGATCCAGGAAGAGCTTGTGTTTTGTCTTTAGCATTTGGACTTTTACGTTTCAGAAATAAAATTTAGAAAATACCTCTGAACTTCCCTTCACCATCTTCCCTGTACCACTCCAAGAAACTCAGTTGCCAGAGATAACTAATGTTTTAGGTGCTGAATTTCACTTTGGGAGGGCAGGGGGTGTCACATAACACTTTAAACTATCAGTTCTGTTCAGTCCTTGACATGCGTCATTACCAAAGTTGGTTTCCTCCTTTGCTGTTTTTCACTTTTGTGTCTAACTTAGGGAGTTGATTTGAATGATAAATTTATGGTTTTCTTGCTGCAGTTAACCCATCAGGGAGATGTGAGAATATTTCACACACACTGTCCCATAATAATTAACTAGGTTATTATAAAATTTGATGAGGTTTTGAAGTGATCTTAGGATGAAAGTCTCCTTTTCTATAAATAGTTTGCGCTTTGAAATTCAAAACTATAGCTAATTTTCTAAGAAAGTTAAGACCCCCCCCCCCCAAAAAAAAACCCCACCAAACCTTTCATGGTGAATCTTCTGTGGTAGTAGTGAATCATAAACTGTTGTGCATTAGATACCATTAAATTTTTCTCATTTGTGGTACAAATTGCATTTACCATTTCCCAATTTCACTGTTAAGATTGGCTGCCTTATTAGATTAGTTCAGAGCCTCCTTTGCACATTTACTGAGGACTGACAATAACCTTTCTACTGATTTTGTTAGACTCTTGAATGAAATGGCATCCAATTAATTCTCCGCTGCGCCCCCCCCCCCCAAGCAATTGGTATGCCAGCTCAAATAGTTTATTTCTTTATACTTGATACAGTATTATGGTGAAGTTTTCTTCTCAAAGTTTCAGAATTTGAAAGCTTATGAACACTTTTCTCATAGGAAATTTACAAATTGTATTTTTCCTACCTACCCTATACTGTGTTGACTTGGTGTGTAATTTGGTTCTTATTCTGTTTGTCAGAACCTAATGCTTCAAAGGCATTAATCTCATAACAGCAGTAGTTTAAAAAAATCTGTTTCATGCCCATATAATTTTGTAATAACTTTTATGGTACTTTAAGATTTGGAAAGTGTTTTATAAACATCCAACAGCCTTGTGAAGGAGATAGCTCAAGTATTATTGTCCCAATTTTATAGATGAGGAACTTGAGTCACAGATCAAGTGATTGTGAGGCGTCCCACAGCTAGTATCAAATTCAAGATTGGATCCTTTGTCTTTTTTTTCTTCTTCCATGTTCAGTGCTCTTTCCATGCTCCCATGAAGCTTCATCACTATGTTGATACTCGTTATCTGTCAGAAGTGGTTATGTGAATCTCATTTGGGATTGTATATTAGGAGAACTATGTTAGACTTGGGTTATTACTAGCTTTGAATTTAATAATTTACTAAAGCATATCCCACTACTGGAGTCCCCTCATGACCTGGTGCCTAAGTGCCTCTAAGTTCTTTAAGGCTATTCTGCTGCTAGTAGAGCAGGAATGTCAAACTCTAAGAGGACCATTAACCTGTACATAAGGATCCTTATGCGTCATACATTGACTTAGAAAACCACACATACTTCTTTCTCTCTTTTTTTATTAATACATCAACTCATTAAACACAGATAGGAGCTACATTTTAATCTGGTTTAGGCTGGTGCTTGGGATTGTGTGTGCCGTCTGTGGCCTTGCTGTGTGTTAACATTTCTGGCTTAGAATATGATTAGCTATAGAATGTAAAATGTTTTCCATCATGTCTACTAAGTTACAGAGGAGTCATTGTGATTTGCATTGCTGAAAAATTGGAAAGCAAAGATCACCTTTATGTGGTTTAAAAAAAATTTGTTTATGATTTTAAAGACTCTACATGATTTTTTCACTATTGATCAGTTAGAAGTATAGTATTTTGAAAAAACCTAAGTAACTAAATATATTTAGAGCTGAGAAAAATCTTGAAGATCATCTATTTTAGTTTAGTATTTCTAATCAGAATTAGTGCGGACTAGTGAAATACATGGTTTTTGTATAGTATACCTAATAGGTGGGGGTAAGAAGAGCAGAGAAGTAAGTTTTTTTAAAAAAAATTATGGATTTTAAGAAAAGAAACTTTGGTTGCAAAATGTCATGGACTGGTCCTTTTAGCTTGAGCAGCGTTGGGAGACACTGATAGTTTAGCCCTATTCCTTTATGTATTCCTAGATTCACAGATTGTTATAACGAGGAACCTTAAAGATCCAACCAACCCTTTTATTCTACAGACAGGAAACTGAGGCCTGGAGACGTTAAGTAACTTATCCTACTACCAACAATAAACCATCAACAAGTACTTATTAATTGCCTACTGTACTACATACTAGGCGCTGGGAATACAAATACAAGGAATAAAGCAATTGATTTTCAAAGAACATATTCAGATGGGAGAGAAAACAAATAAGTACATAGAGAATATAAGTACAAATCTAAATCAAGGTCGTTTGGAAGGGAATACACTAGTAGCTGTGGGGAGAGGAGCATTCAGGAAAGGCTTCTTCTTGTAGAAAGTGGTATTTGAACTGAACCTTAAAAGAAGAGATTCTCTGAGTTGTAGGGGAGGAGGCAGTGTGGTGTGTGAGATAGGGAAAAGTCCAGTTTGGTTGATTTGTACTGTGTAGGAAGAGAGTAATAAAAGAGGAGTGGAAAGATAAGTTGGTTCCAGCTTGTGAATTACTTTAAAGCAACGTTTTTTTATCCCGGGGTATAGAGCTGGGACGAAAGGCTTCAACTGACTTCTTATTCTGCTGTGCTTTCCATTTTCTGTTGTAAATTTGTTAATTTTCAGTTGCTTGGTGGTTGTGGAAGGCATTGTATTATAGTGGAAAGATATCTGGGTTTGAATCAAGATTGCTATTCTTTAGCTCTGTGATTGTGATTAAATCATTTAAATTGAGTTTTGTTATTTGTAAAATGTGGTTAAAAATACTTTACTGAAGGACTGTGAACAAAGTATTTGTCGATCTTATTCTAGAAAAATCTTCAGGGATTTATGAGTGTTATGCAAAGTACTTTAGGGAATAGTGTGGAAATAAAGGCTATAAAATTTCATCTTTTTTAAAAGTCTTATTTTTGAAGCATTTTTTTTGAGGGGGGAAGGCAAGGCAATTGGGGTTAAATGACTTGCCCAAAGTCACACAGCTATAAAGTCTATCAAGTGTCTGAGATTGAATTTGAACTCAATGCTCCTGACTCCAGGGCCAGCACTCTATTTGCTGCACCACCTAGCGCTTCCTCTAGAAGCATTGTGAAGGATGCATTTGAAATTTTGTTGTTGTCCCAAATTATTTTCATATATTTACATTCTGTCTCAGGCTTATTCTTACTTTTTTTTATCAATTTATTTGTTTTCAGTTTTCTACAATCATTTCTGTAAGTCTTAGATTTTCTACTCTTCCCTTCCCTCTCCCTCCCCCCTCCATCCCCACACTGTGCAGTCTTATATGGGTTCTTATTAAACACATTTTCACATTGGTCATATACATAAAAGAATTCAAATGAATGGAATAAACTAGGTTTATTCTTTAAAATAAGATGAAGAGTGCTGATTAAACTCTGGGGGTTATTATTAGCAATTGTAGGCATTTTTTGCTTCCTAAGCAAATTGATATATAGGAATTCATTCAGTCTCAACAACTGAAGAATTCTTTCAGTTGGAACTTAATAGAGGAATATATAAACTAAGTGGTATTACTACTGGGTATTACAAATACCCAGACAAAAGGAAACCCGCTTTGACAATTTCCCAGTGTATATTTTTCTCTTTCTCCTCCCAGAGATCCAGTCCTTATAATAATCATAAAAAATAAAAAGAGAAGAAACACTTTGGCAAAACTAAACAATACATTAGAAAAAGTCTGACATCTCAGATCACACCTATAACTACTTCCATCCATGTCTAGAAGAAGAGAGAAGCTGCTTTCTTATATATCTTCTTTGGGACCAAGATTGTTCTTTAAATTTTACAGCACTCAATTTCAACAGTTCTGTGGCTGTCCTTTCCATTTACATTGTTGTAGTTATTGTGCACATTATTTTCCTGTTTTCTGCCTACTTCATTTTCTGTCCGTTCACTTAAAGTCTTCCTATACCTTTTTATTTCATCACCTTTACTATTCACTATTTCCTACAGCATAGTAATATTCCGTTACATTACCAATGTGTTAGTGTCTGTCACATGACAAATGCATAATAAATGATTTGAGTGATTATGTTCATATACTACTGCCTTTTTAGACGTTCTCTAATCAATGCCCTTGTTCATATACATTTGTTTGCTTGTCGTCTCCCTGTTTAGATTGTCAGCTCTTTAAGAGCAGGAACTATCTTTTGTCTTTTTTTTTTTTAGTATCCCCAGAGCTTAGCACAGTGCCTGGAATATGGTAGGCACTGAATAAATGTTTATTATTGACTAACCATCCTGAAGCCTGTTTCATGATCCTCTTCTAGCTGCTAGTGCCTTCCCTCCACCCAAAGTAATTTATATAGAGATAGGGACTAGACAGCCATTTCACTATTGTAGATGAGATAACTCCATTGCCATTGAAAGTGATTGGCACTTTTCTTTGTAATTTGCAGTTCTACACTTGTCCACGGTGACAGCTAATTTGTGACAGCTAATTTGCGACAGAGGCAGGATCTGAACATAACTTCTTCTCTTCAAGTCTAACTGTATTATGCCTATACATTTACTTTGTATATATTGTGTACAAACCATATGTGTACATGATGTTTTCTCTAATAGAACATAAACTCCTAAAGGGTGAGAACTGTTTCACTTTTGTATTTACAATGGCTAGTGTAGTGCTTGACACATACATAGTAGGTACTTGACTAGTGCTGTTGACTTGGTTTGAATAGGTTTCTAAATTATCAAGTCAGCAGTAGTTTATTAATCACCAAAATGTGTCAGGTACTCTGCTGATGTGAGATGTTATGATACAGAATTGTTCGTAGAAATTAGACCTTGTGATTTGAGCTGCCTTTGAGAATGTTTCAGGCCTGACCATTAAATATAATGGAATCCTATGGGAGTGTACCAGGTGATATAATTTACCATTAATGGGACTAATGAAACCTGTGTTAATAGGAGAAATAAAATTCACCTTGAAGTAAATTTTGGTAATTACCAAGCACATTATAGGTATTTATTTACTATCTACATAAAGGAGATAGTATTGCTTTTTATCATTTTTGAAGGGATATCATGAAAGTTTATGAGAAGAGTTCAAAAGTAATTTGAAACTCCATGGAACTGTTGTGTTTTTTCTTTTTTGTTTTATTATATTTTAATTTTTTTCAGTATTATAAGATTTTGAGTTCCAAATTATTTCTCCCTCCTTCCTTTCCCTTTCCCCTTCCCAAGATGGCAAACAATCTGATACAGGATGTATATGCACAATCATATTGAACATTTCCACATTAGTTATTTTATGAAAGAAGAATCAGAACAAAAGGGGAAAACCATGAGAAAGAGAAAAACAAAAAAAAGAAAATAGTGTGTTTCAATCTCCATCCAGACTACATAGTTCTTTCTCTGGATGTGGATAACATTTTCCATAATGAGTCTTGGAATTGCCTTAGATCATTGTATTGCTGAAAATAACTAAGTCTCTCAAAGTTGGTGATTACACGATGTTGCTATTATTATGTACAATGTTCTCCTGGTCCTGCTCACTTCACTTAGACCAATTAATGTAAGTCCTTCCAATTTTTTCTGAAATCCACCTGCTCATCATTTCTTGTAGAACAGTAGCATTCTATTCTATTCATATACCTCAACTTATTTAGCCATTCTCCAATTGATGACGTCTCCTCAATTTCCAATTCTTTACCACCACGAAAGGAGTTGCTATAAATATTTTGTACATGTGGGTCCTTTTCCATTTTTTATCATCTCTTTGGGATGCAGATTTAGTAGTGGTGTTGCTGGATCAAAGGGTATGCACAGTTTTATAACCTCTTGAGCATAGGAACTGTGTTTTAAAAAGTGTTTCTAAAGGAACCAGAAGCCTGTGTTCCTACCATTGATTAATGTTTACCTTTGTGTCTTCAGTCTTCTAATCACAGAGAAATGCATTTCATATTTGTTGTATTTTTGAGAGTTTCTCAACCTAAAAAGAAGAAACCTGTAAGATTACTTGGAAAATTTTTTTTTTTTAAGCCCAATTGTAGATTGACCTTAGTGTCTTTGGACGGTTTGTAGATGGATTAGTTAGTTCCTTAGGACATCTTCTGATTTTATTTTTACTTTTTGGACTAGACCTATGATTTTATTGGTAGAGGGAACTCTGGGTGAGATGATGGAGCTCTTGGATACCAGTTTTGCAGTTTATAATCTTTAAGGGTGTTGAAACTGAGAGGTTAAGTGACTTGTTCAGGCTCACACAGCAAGGTTGTGACAGAGGGAGGACTTAAACTCAGTTCCTCACTCCAAAACTAGTTCTCTATCTCAACTAAGTCAAGTTGCTTTTAGTTTTTGCACCAGATTTTTTACTTTCTAAGTGTAGGGAGCTCCTGGTAAGGATTTCTATCAGATCCATCAGCTTATAGGCCTTCCATTTATAGCTGTAGAGAGTTGCCTGGGGCCCTTTCTGAGAGATCCAGTGACTTATTCCCAGCAGTCCCTCTGTGTCAGAGGCAGAATTTGAAGCCAAAGCTTCCTGAGTCCAGCTCTCTATATACTGTGCCAGGCTACTTCTTATTCATGTAGTGGATTCTGGATGTCATATTGGCATTTAATTCATATAAAAGAAAAAATGATTTACAAATAGCATATTGTTATATGCTCTTTATAATATATGCTATTTATAGCATATTGGCATATAGCATATATTTATGGCATATAAATAACTAATTATTATTAACTTGAAACATTTCCTCATTTAAGCTATAGTAAAGAAACTATTGTATAATTTTTAAAGATGCAATTGTATATAGGATGCAAGTTATGATAAGCTTATAGTGAGAAGGGGAAAATGTAATTTTCAAAACAATTTATATTTTCTCTAGTGATCTAAATTTTATCGATGAGGAAAACAAGACTTTGAGAGGGGAAGTAGGCTTGCCCAAGGTCATTCAGGGAGTTAGTGGGCGATCTAGAATGAGAATATGTCTTTGAATTTTCAATCCAGTATTCTTTGTGCTCTAGCTACCTTATGTAATAATAGCTTTTAAAAACTTTCCAAGTAGAAAATAACTTCTTTAAAGGAACATTTCCCAGGTGATTTGGTTATCTTGACAAGGCATTTAATTGTGAGAATTAGAAAAGTAACGGCATCATTGAGATTATGTCAAGGTTATAGACTTTGATTATCCTGAAAGTAAATTGTGATGCAGTTAACTTTTGTTGATATCTTTTTCTTTTTCACAAGGTACTCCATTCCATTTTTTGGACAGCTTTAATTCTTAGTAGAAAAAAACTCGGTTAGGATAAAGTCTTATTTCTGTATACACAGTTACATTGCCAACCAAACACAGGACTGAACTTCATATAACAGATGTTTCCTGTATGATTTTTTTCATTCATATTAAAGTTTCATGAAAAGAGTAGTGAATCTCATCTCCATACTAGTGATTGTTTCTAAAGATACAGTAAAATGTGTAAAATTGTTAGGCCAGCAAGTACATGTTACTTTATAACTATATGTTATCTTTGCTGTATTCTTGACCTCTTGAATTTAATATATAAGCTTGAAAATCTCTTGACAAAACTTGATGTAAACCTAATTTTAAGTTAAAATCGTGTCACTAATTTAAGTCAGTTCAAAAAGAAATAGTGGTAGCAGAAGACCCTGGATATGCACTGTAGTTTATTGTTTATTCTTTGTATAGTTAATTAATGACTTGGATGGTGACACTATATTATTTAGGAACTCAGGAGAACTTAAGAAACATTGTAAAATCAGAGAGACTTGGGGCTGGGAGAGACCTAAGACATCATCTATTCCAGTGGTATCAAACTCAAATAGTAATAGATCCCAGTGGGTGCATATTGACTTAGAAAACCACCGGTTTACGTTATATATGTTGTATTTTTATTTATTTTATTAAAACATTTCCCTATTACTTTTTAATTTGGTTGTGCTGCTTGGGAGTTTTGCTGATTGAAATGGGCTTTGAGTTTGATATCACTGATCTATTTCAATCCCCTCCTTTTTACACTTTAGCAAATAAGAGGTTTAGAGACTGAGTGACAGCATATGGTTACTTTAATTAATATGTGACAAATCTGTGTAAATCCAAGGTCTGAGCTTTTTCTGCTCTATCATGCTTCCTTAGTTTTTTGCTTCATAAAATGATAGATCATATATAGACTCTCTAACCTGTATAACATTTGGTCAGAGAAAGTTTCTCATTTCCCTCTTTACAGATGAGGAAACCGAGGCAGACATTAGTTAAGTTATTTGCTCAGGATCATACAGCTAGGTAGTGTCTGAGGCCAGATTTGACCCATGTCTTCCTTATTCTCAAGCCTAATCCTCTGTAAACTTTATCTATCTAGCATCTCTTTGTTAAATATAAAGCTTTCTAGGAAGTTCTCTACTGTCCTTTTATGTTAAATAAGCCAGTAAGACTATACTGTTTCTTTACCTTTTTTTTAAAGAGGTAGTTTCTTTTTTTTATTGAGGTCTTTTAACTGTAATCATTTCCATTTATCTGGCTTTTTCCTTGCCCCTGGCGTTAGTGTGAGCCTTACGGAGAAAACATTTTATGTGTAGTTCTATGTTGATTATAATCTGCAGAATGTAATATGTTTCATGCTATTCTTAGGTGCATAACCTGGTAGTTAGTGAGACCATAGATAGCTAATAAGTGGTGGTCAGTGCATTTCAGTGTCAATCTTTGAATATTCCAAGTGTAGTCCTAAATTGGCATCGGTATTGGAGTCTGTAGTGTTTCCCCAGTGACTTAAATAATGCATTATGCTAACTTGGGTAGGGTTGCAAATATCTTGCAAGATAGGCTAGAAAGTGACCTTGTGACTAATTAGAGAACCTGTTAGTTAATTATATGATAAAATTCAGTAAGAACAAATACAAAACTATATTTAGGATGAAAAGTAAGATATAACTAACAAGAATTAGTTTGTAAAAAGTCTAAATGTTTGTGCAGTACTAGTCTGAATAGACTGAGACAGGGGTTATTTTTGTGTTCTTTTAAAATATTTAAAAATGGTTATCTTTTGTTTGTTATATCACTTTCTTTTCCTAGCATAGCTTCGTCTTCCAGAGAGTCATCTCTTAAAACCTCATAAGAAAGAAGGAAAAAATTCAGCAAAACTAAATAATACATCAACTGAGTCTGCGGTTATATGAAATGTTCCATACCCTTAGTACTCTGTCTCTCCAAATAAGGACAGAAGGTCATTTTCATATCACTGCTGGGGCTGGCAGGAATGGGTGTTACAGTTTCATAGCATTAAAAAAATATTTTTTGTGCTTTCCATTTACATTGTTGTCTTCATGTTTTCCGTATTCCTTGCTTTACTTTGCATCTGTTTGTATGTCTATTGTGTTTTAACAAAAAAAAAAAGAGACAAGAAAAATCCCAAGATGGTTAACAAAAATATAGATTATGCAAGAATTAAGAAATCTTTCCCTTCTGTATATTTGCACTTTATTTCATACAGTAGAGTTCCTTATAAGGATTTTATTATCTTTTAAAATTTTTTCTAATATTTTTAGCCTTTTTATTTTAAGTGGAAGGTAGAGAAATTGGAGATTTGGAGCAGAGGCCTTAACTCTGTAGCTCCCAACACTCCTGAGTATTGCCCAAATTAAAATTATACAGAAAATATTTTACAAGTAAAAATACAGTAGAACGTAGGTAATGTCAATGTGTGGTTTTTTAAGTCAGTAGACTGGCTGTTGGGATCTTTACGTATTATAGTTTAGTGATTCCTGGTTTCTATTAGAGTTTGACACCATTTTTCTAGAGAAGAGGAGCTACAAACTCTTTAGTGCTCTTTGAAACATCTTAAAATGTAATTGTGAAATGTTTAAAAAAATAAACAAAAATATAATACCACAAGGATCATGTTAATTTGTGGTTTTCTAGGTTGGTTTGCTACTTGCAGGGGTTGATATTTGTGTTGGTACACTAGGTTGTTTTCATTTTTTTAAAGTTTAATTTAAATTTTATCCCCATTGTCTAATGCAATGAGTGGCACATAGTAGAAACTTAAGAAATGCTTATTGATTGATTGTGTATGTTGTTCAGATTTTGCTTATATTACTCTGCATCAGTTCACATAAGATCTTCCTATGTTTACCTGAATTCCTCAAATTCATTAAATTTCTGTGTTTGAACTACTAGTTATGAAATGATATTTTGGGGGGCTTATGTAAAAATATTTTTATTGAAATTTAAGAAATCTATTTTTCTCTTCCATGGAGTAGAAATTTTGTAACATTGTTTTCTAAGGATTTGTCAAGAAAGATTTGTAGGTTTGGTGTTTAAGCATTTGGTAATTGGAAGATTTTTTTCTCAACTTTTATTTGGAGAGGGTTATCTAATACTTTTTTCATTAAAACCTGTGGGTCATGAGGACTAAACATTAAGGCTCCCTTCTTTGTTTTATGTGGGAATATCATTTCAACTGTCTACCTTTTTCCTCATGGTTTATACGTATCTTTTAGATATTTTCCCCCTCTTTCTTACCTTTTCTCCTCTGCAACATGGATAATGTGTAAATACATACACACACATAATTGGTATTGCATTTCTTGTAGGTAGAGGAAAGGGTGGAGAAGGGGGTGTTAGGAAATGAAAATAAAAATTAGAAACCTTTAAAAAATATATATTATAATTTAAAAAGAAAAATAAAAAGTAACAGTATGAATCTCATAGTCAGCAATTCTCAGATACATATGCAGGCATGTAATAAACCTTTCTAGGTCTACATGATACCTGATTAAAGGCAGAAAAAATAGTCCAATTGTTATGTAGTTGCACTAGTAAATGTATTACCAAACTTAAAGTAGTCTATAAATGTAAAATATCATGCTGTCAGATAATAAATCTCATTCATTTATTCTGTAAAAGTAAAACAAAATTTGATCACTTTTTACTTATTCCTAAAACAAGGTATACTGGGTGGAATCCTCTATACATTACTTCAAAAAGTCAATTTATTTACACATTAGAGATATGTGTTTTAATGAATGACTGAGGATAGCCAGTGACCATCCTTTTTGTGATTAGCCTTTACATGTTTTGGTAAACTGCTTGTTGGCTGGTATCCAGTTTTATTTAATTTGACAAGCATTTATTTTCTTTTTCCCACCTTTCCCCCCACATCCATTGGAAATGAAAAAAGAAAATAAAATTCTTGTAACAAATGTGCATGGTTAAATAAAACAAATTCCCACATTGGTCATGGCCCAAAATATAGCTCATTTTGCATCTTAAGTCTCCAAGTTGCCTGTCGGGAGATGAGTATCATGCTTTACTTTTGGTGGATCATTACCTTGATTAGATTTCTTAAATCTTTTTAAAGCTGTTTTTACAATGTTGTTATTATGTAGCATGGTTTTTGGGTTTTGCTTTCTTGACTGCTTCATTTCACGTAACTTTCCAGTTTTCTCCTAAACTATCATTTCATCATTTCTTATGGCACATTTCATCCCATTAATATGCCATGTTTTTTGTTCAGCTATTTCCCAGTTGATGGCTTCCTTTTGGCTTACAGTTCTTCATTACATATAAACAAAAAGAGCTTCTATAACTATTTTGTACACATTTTTTTTGTGTGGGTCTAATATAGCTATCACTGGGTCAGAGGGTATGTACAGTTTTGTAACTTTTAGAGCAGTCCCAAATTGCTTTCCAGAAGGACCATACAGAGTTTGACCAACAGTGCTTTAATGTACCTGTTTTCTGTAGCCCCTTCAACATTTTCATTTTTCCTTTTGTCAACTTTGCCAGTTATGAGGTGGAACCTCAAACTTGCTTTAATTTAAATATCTGTAATTATTAGTGGTTTGGAGCATTTTTTTCATTATTACTGTTGGTAGCTTGGATTTCTTTCCTTGAGAGCTCCATTCATCCATTGACAGTCATTTGAGGACTGCTTCTAATAAATTTGAATCACTTGCTTATATATCTTGGAAATAGGACCTTTATCTGAGAAACCTCTTGCCAAGATTTTTCTTTAACTGTTTCCCTTTTAATTTTAACTGTTGGTTTTGCTTGTGTAGAAACTTTTGAATTTTATATAATAAAATTATCCATTTTATCATCTTTGATCATCTTTATCCTTTGATCATACATTCTTTTCCCTATCCATAAATATAAGAAGTAGTTTCTTCTATGTTTCATATTTTTTATGATGTATTTTATATCTTAAGTCATATCCCCAGTTGGAACTAATCTTGGTATATTATTTGAGGTATTTGTATAAATTTAATTTTTCTGGTAGGAGCATCTGCATTCAGTTCATCAAACATTTATTGAAAGTTTACACTGTGCAGGGCATTTTGCTCAGTGCTGGGGATACAGAGACAGAAAAACAAACCAAAAATGGATGCTCCAGCAGGGCTACCTTTGCTTTTTCCCTTCCTCACTCCCCACTTTCCCTTTCTTGTATATTGTCTTTTCCCGTTAGAATGTAAGCTTCTGAGGGCAGGGCTGGCTTTCATATTCTTGTGTTTGTGTCCCCAGTACTAAGTAGAATACTGAATATCTTCTTTTGGCCTGTTTATCCCTGGTCTTAGAAAGTTACATTCAAATATGGAGAGACTGGAAACAAATGAAGAGAGGACTGTTGAAGTTGTGTTCTGTAGGTTTTGAGATGTGGAGTATGGGAGATCAGAGAACTCCCCTCAAAGCCTTTCCAACTTATCGAGACCAGCCACAAGTTTGGGCTCTACTGTCATAACCTTTGAGAACGCAAGATCCTTCCATATAGTGAAGCAATAGGGTTGTGATTTTGGAAGATTGATAATAGTAACAAACAGTAACAAAGTCAGTTTCTGATGTGAAGTGTATTGATAGTGGATTTCCAAAGTCTCTCCCCACCCTTTTGTTCTTAGATGCTGACTTCTTTTGGTACTCTGACACTGTTGGCCTGAGGCTAAGAAAACAATGTGACTAATACTGTACAAGTCTTTGTACTCTCTGAATTAAACGCTTTAGTCTTTGGTGCTGAACGTAGAGTACTTTACAGTTGGGGACAGCAATAACATTAAAATCATGTGGTTTTACTAGTCCAGCATATTCCCTCAGTCTTTGGTGAAAGCAGAAAAGCAAATATAACTACCTAGACATGATTAAAATAACTGGTTTTAAAAGTTTTCACTTTTTTTCTTAAAACTTAGAGGGATGGACTTGACTTATGATGTTTATATTTCCCTTGTTAAAGAATAAGATTCTAAGAGTAGGGTCACAAGGTCTAAGAATCCGAGTTGGAAAGGATCTTAGTGACCTAGTCTCAATCCCTGGGAAGAAAGTCCCCTATGTCCCAATACTCAACAAGTTCTGTCACTTATAATTAGATCTTTTTTGTCTAAGATCATGATTGTAATTAACCCTGCCTTTTTTTAGTTCATTTGAAGCATATTTGAACTCTCTGTGTGTCTTTCTGTTTTAAATGTGTCTCTTGTAAGCAACATATGTATTGTTGGATTCCGGTTTCTAATCTATTTTGCTATCTGCTTCTGTTTTAATGGGTGAGGTCATCTCATTCACATTCACAGTTATGATTACTGTGTGTTTCCCTCCATTTCATTTTTTGTTCTCTCTTTTTATCCCTACTCAAAAGTCTATTTTAATTCTAACCACTGCCTCCCTTAATCTCTCCTCCCTTTTGTCTCCTCCAACCCCCTTCTCTTATCCACTTCCCTTCCTATATTTCTACTAGGTAAGTTACATTTCTACACACAGCTGTGTATACTCCCCTTTTTGAACCAATTCTGAGAGTAAGGTTCAAACATTGTCCACCCCCTCAAGCTCTTTCTTGCATGACACTTTTATTCATGGGAAAAAAAAAGTTCTCCATTCTACCCTTCCCTTTCCCCTTCTACCAGTGCAATCCTCTTTCTTATCTCCTCAGTTTTTTTTATTTTTTGGAGATGATTCCAAAATGATCTGCTAATATCAATGCCCTCTATGCCCTCTTTTAATTGCCCTAATAGTGATAAAATTCTTAGGAGTTATCTGTGTTATCTTCCCATATAGGAATGTACAAGTTTTATGGTTCTTTTATATTTACCTATTCTTTTGAGTCCTGTGTTTCAACATCAAATTTTCTATTCAGGTCTGGTCTTTTTTTTTTAATCAGGAATGCTTGAGTTCTAGTTTAACTAAATGTCCTTCAACCCCCCCCCCCCTCCCCCCGTCCTCCAGGGATTATACTTAATTTTGCTGGGTTGTTTTTGATTGTAATCCTAGCTCCTTTTCCTTCAGGAACATCATATTCCAAGTCTTCAGAAGTTCCTTTAATGTGGAAGCTGTTCAGTCTCGTGTGAACCTGACTGTGACTCTACAGTATTTGTTTCTGGTTGCTTGCAGCATTTTCTCTTTGACCTGGGAGCTTGGGAATTTGTTTGTGTTATTCCCGGGAGTTTTCATTTTGGGATCTCTTTTAGGAGGTGATTGATGGATTCTTTCAATTTCTATATTTCACCTGAATCTAAGCTGTTAGGGCAGTTTGCCTTGATAATATCTTAAAATATAATGTTTAGGCCCTTTTTTTTGGATCATGACTTTTATGTATCATAGTAATTTTTAAATTATCTCTCTTTAATCTGTTTTCTGGGTCGTTTGAGATACTTCAGATGAGATATTTAACATTTCTATTTTTCTTTCCATTCTTTTGACTTTCATGAACTTCCACTTGCCCAATTCTAATTATTAGGGAATTATTTTCTTCAGTGAGCTCTTTTTCCATTTGACCTATTTTGCTTTTTAAGAAGTTCTTTTCTTCGCTATTTGTGCCTCTTTTACCGTTATGTCGATTCTATTCTGTAAGGTGTTATTTTCTTCAGTACTTTTTTGTGTGCCTCTTTTGCCATGCTATTAATTTTCTTTTCATAAGATTCTTGTATCACTGTCATTTATTTTTATAGAATTTTTCCTCTGCCGCTCTCATCTCTTTAACCTCTAGGAATTCTTGTTAGGTTTGGGTCAAATTAGCAGTTTTGTTTGAGGCTTTGTTTATAGCTGTTTTCACATTGTTGTCTTCTTCTGAATTCCTGCCACCATAGTAGCTTTTCGTGATCAAATTCTTTTTTTGTTGTTTGCCTCATTTTCAGCCTACTTCTTGATTTTGAACTTTATGTTAAATTTGGTTTCTACTCACCTGGGAATGGAGAGGTACTGTGCCAAGCTTCAGGGTTTTGTTCTGTTTTTGGTGTATGTGTACTGCTGTTTTTCAGCGCTACTTCTGCAGGGGGTGGGGCGGTCTGCAAGTTTTTGGTACTTTCAAGGTTATGTGATCCTGGGAGAGGTGTGGTCACTGCTCTCCTGATCAGTACTTTGGACTTTACCCAAAAAGGAACTCTGTTCCTTTGTGGAAGGAACTCTGTTCCTTTGTGACTAAGTGCAAGGACTCCTTTCCATTTTGGAACTGTGAGCCAGAACTGTGTATGGGCAATAAAGTTGCCAATCAGTGCCAGCTCACCCAGTGCCAGCAGAAGGTCCGCTGTAATTTCTTTCTGACTAGTTTTCTGACCTTCCGCTTTTTTCCCCCGCAGCCGTCTCTGGCCTGAGAGTTCCTGAAGCTGTTGCTGCTGCTGGACCAGCTTGGTGCTATAAACTTCAGCTGACCTCCTAAGTTTTCTTAGAAAATGTCTATGTCTCAACTTAATGGCTCTGTCACTTCAAAATTTGATTAGAGGTTTTATATTAAAGTTGATTTCTTCTTTTTGTCTAGGTGACCTGTTGTGTATTCTAATGATAGAATCATTTCTTTTTTTCCCCTCAATTGATCTTTACCCATATACTTTGCAGCATACTTCTTCCTTCTTGTTTTTTTGATTTCCTTCATGAAGATCTCTTCTTAATTCCTTTTCTGTTTATTCCTCTTCTGTTTTTCTTTCTCCCCTTTCCTTGGTTGCCCAAAACCCATAGGAGATGCTTGACTACTCATATGATTTAAATAAGATGGAAGTCACTATTTTCTAGTGAGATGACCTTGCCATTTGTCCTGCCGCTGACCACTAAAATGACCTGATCTATTGATGTACAGATAAGCACCTATGCTGTCCCTCTCCCCCATTCCCCAACCTAAGAGCCCCTAGCCATCTTCTCTGCTTGTGTACCCTTAGGACTCTGGACCTGTAGTTCAGTTCTCTTTTATGTGTTATTTCCTACAATTAGATAAGTTAGCTTGTGAGTATAGGGCCTGTCTTGGTTATTATCATTTATATCTATAGAGCTTAAGCTTGTTTGACACATAGTAAGCAATGAATTTAATTAGAGAGCTGCCTAAACAGATTATGTAGCTTGTCCATGATCACAAAGTCATTATGTGTCAGAGGTGGGAATTGAATTCATGTCTTCCTGGATTGAGCTCAACTCTGTCCATTATGACTTTATGACTTTGCACTTAGTGGGTGTTTAAGGAATGTTGAATTTAATACTTGAGACAAATCCCAAGCTGCCTCAGCATTATGGTTTGGTGGTCTGGAAATATCTGTGGGAGAACATAAACAGATTAATAGAATAAGACCAACTTGATCCCAAGCTGGATCCATATCTGTGTATGATATCTGTATACATAACTGATATGTGTACATACTGATATGATGAAAGGTGTAATACAAATGCAATGAGTGCAAAGCAGTCTACTAATTATAAACATTCCTCACTATTGTAGCATCATATTTTCAAGCTGAACAGAACTGAGAGAGATCTAGCCTACTTATTTGAAAGATGGAAGGAAATTGAGGCCTTGATACGTTGTGACTTACCCAAAGTCACATAGCTAAGTAGGGGGTAAATCTAGAATCAAAAGAATTTGGATCTCAAAGCAAAACTGTCCCTTTTTTTAATCTTTTCTCTTTTTTGCTCCAATTCCCCCCCCCCCCACTTTTTCACCCCTTAGGAAAACATGGATTCTAAAAATAAAACATTTGTTTTATCTGATCTCTTACAAATAGACTACACAGGTAACTAAATGAATACTTAGGTCAGCAGAAATATTTTACCTTGGAAAGATGCCTTATTGTGAAAATTGCTTGTGATTGCTAAACTTTGGGGACTCCCTTGTATTTGTTTAGATTAGTTCCTTTCCAGAAGATAAAGTGTAGGTAATTGATAAAAGGTTTTTTTTTCACTTATAATTATCTTCATCATTCAGTAAGAGTTTGTAATAGTTTTATATGTTTAGTAATTATTTGTAGGGTACTGCTTTTAGACAGTACTCTTGGATTATTCTTTTGGTGTGGTTGAGAGTTCTTAAAACATGTCAAAAAGTAGTTTCTTTAAAATGTCAGATATTCAGCAGTAACAGCAAACAAAATCCTCACTTGTCGAGATTGGTAGTGAGGGAAGAACTAATATAATGATTTTGATTGTGCACTTACAGTTTTTCATTATTCTCAATAAAAAATTTTAATATCAATAAAAATTTTGAATTCTCATATAATGACCTTAAAAGTCTGTCCTCTTTGCTATGGTGGAAGAAACTGTCGAGAACTTTAAATAGCATTTTAAGTGCAGGAATATGAAGCTTATGTGTTATTTGAACAAAGTGAAAATGTTTTAAAGGTATAAAAGCAATGAAGTATCAGTTCATTTATAAAATGATGACCAGATTAGAGATCCAGTGTCCAAAGACACTTCTATTCTCCATCCTTCTAAATTCTTTCCTGTTAAAGCTTCTAACTTTTTGGCAGTGCAGTTTCTGGGTAATTAGTAATCAGTTTATTAACTAGGCTAGGAGTTAATAAATTGAAGGTCAGTGGTCTCTCTTGGTAACCAAAGACAAAAACCATGGCGATCTCTGAATGCTTAAATACTTTTGGAAAAGGAGGTACCCTGACAGGTGAAAATCACCCCTGATTGGTGAACAATTAATGAGGAGGAGGACATTTTAATGAGAAGTTGGTCTAAAAGTTATCAGCTTCTACTGAGAACTTGACCTTGAGATCTGGACCAAGGAATTCATCTCCACCCAGAGTACTAAATTAGATTCTATTTACACTTTAATCAGAAGCAAGCTCACCTTGTGTGTGATCAGTTTGTGGGGAATGTTCCCGGAGGATTAGGCAAATCTCATCATCAGCCCTGCCCTTCAGAAACTGACTGATTTACAAGGACTAGTCCCTGAATGAGGAAATAGAAAAGAACAAACCTTAGTTTGGTTTTTAATATCGTTATTAACTTAGGGACTGATCAACACAGTCCCTATTATATTATTAATATGATAGAAAAATAATCACTTCTCAACAAAGCTGAATTTCTGTTTTTATTCCTTTACTGTTTAAATGAGTTAAAGATACATGCAATTCATTTGAACTCATTGAGGCCCTAGAGTTCTGGAAAGCATAGTTTGAACAATGTTTATGGTATACTCAGACAAGACCACAAGCAGAGTGATGTGATTGGAAAGACTTCAATCCTTATTTGACTGTTAGAGCATCTAAATATAAATATTGATATTTCTGAAGGCAAAAGAAAGCCCAGGTTCAATGGTCATTTAAGGGAGAAGGGAGTCTTAAGAGCACTACATTTTGGAGGTAAAATATGAAACTGGCAGCAGTTTCAACTTATTCTTTTTGTGGAATGAGCACCTGCTTTGTGTTTCTGTATACAGTTTACAGTGACACAATTGGAAAAAATAGTGTTCTGAAACTCATGTTAAAAGGAATTGTCTTTCAGTAAAATTTGAACGGACATTGTTATGGTATATTTTTACTCCCAAGTTTTTGGTAGTTTCATTCTTTGATTTAGTCCTTTGTGTAATAGACACACCTTCAAAATCGCTCAGTTCAGTTTCTTCACCCCCATACTTTGGGATAAAACTAGTTTATTTATTGAGTGATAAGAATGCTTTTTTTGTTATGCTAGGTGGTTACTGAGAACACTTAATGCTTTTGGAATTTGACAGTTTTAGATTTTGATCTTTTTTACCCAAATGATGTTTTTAAAACAAGTGGAAGTTTTGCATTGCATACTTAAAACTGTTACCTAAATATTTCAGGTATCTGATTTTATCAGGATGAATATTCCTCAGAAACTCTTAGTGGATGGTCTTTTAAAATTGCTTTAGCTAAAAAATTCAGCCAACCCTGGGGTGAGTTTCTCCAAGTGTACCATGACCAGCCCTCAGTTTAAAAAAATTCTCGTTTTTCAGTCCACACTGAAAGCTTTTCTGTCTTGGAGATGACTTCTGAGACCTTATGCCCCTACTGACAGATTTTTGATAATTCAGCTTCACCTCCACACAACTAGGTACTGTGTGAGGATTTCCATCTAAAAGTTTAGTTGGTAAGTTTAAAAATAAAATATTCGTGCAGGACTCTGATCTCCCCTTTCCAAGTTGCAGCTTTTTTTTTTTTAATCAACTCTCGACTACTAGACTATCTGAGGCAAATAATTCACATTAGTTTTCTTTTATGTAGTGACTCTTCACTTCTCTGTGATTATTAGCGGAAAACATCTCACTGTGAATTTGTTTTTGTTCTGAATTTTTCTAATGCTTTAGTATGAAATGAGAGACATTAAATGTTACTGGTTTTATTTTGCATGCACTTAGAATAAAGATTATTATACAGAGACTTAATGTTATAAGTTTTTGCAAAACGATCTGGAAAATAGTGTTAGTTGTATTCCTGTGTATTGTTTTTCTTTTAAAAATTTTCTTCTTATGAACTAACTACCCACAAACCTGAATATTTCATTATATGAAGAACTTAATGTATAGTTTTGAAGATAATGACAGTGAACTATTTGACCTAGTAATAGACTTAGCAGTGGATAGATCTATATTAAGCATTGGGATGCAGTTTAATTGTAGCTCAGCTGCTGTGATGTAGAGCAGTCTTGAGATTTCCTTGACTGTAAAATAGGGATGTTAAATCTCCTTGGTTAAGTATATGGACTAGTTATGGTATATGAATGTGATGGAATATTATTTGTAAAAAATGAGGAAAAGGAGAATGGCTTCAGAAAACTTCTATGATCTAAAGTTAACAGAACCAAGAGAACAGAAATATTGTAAAGATAATCAACTTTTGAAGGACTTAGGGACTGATCAACACAGTGACAGACCACATGTCTAAAGGACTTATTATGAAACATACTATCCATCTCCAGAAACGAAGGACAAATACAACAGCAAGAGAGCTGATGGATTCAAATGACAACTTGGAAAATAGTTCTTTTTTCTTTACTTTCACTGCTCTTTTGTTGTCACCTTTTTTTTTTTTTTTTTAACTTTTGGGTAATGAGAGAATTTGTTTTGTATTCCTATACATATTTGTAATCGGCTTCATTTTTTCTTGCTTTCTCAATGGGTGAATTGGGAGGGGAGAGAGGAGGGAGAGAATTTGAAACTTAAAATAA
The DNA here is from genome assembly GCA_028658325.1 of Potorous gilbertii. Taxonomy (NCBI): domain Eukaryota; kingdom Metazoa; phylum Chordata; class Mammalia; order Diprotodontia; family Potoroidae; genus Potorous; species Potorous gilbertii. The sequence continues at coordinate 163,215,623 of CM053770.1, forward strand.
AATAAAAATTTAGAAAATAGAACTATTGGTTTAATTGCTTGTCTATTACACATGTTGAGGGGGAAGAGGTGGTACTGTTTGGTAGGTGCGGTGATATCTGTTGTTTACAGTTGTGTAGTCAAGTATATGGAAGGATCCCTGTGAGTCACATATTGACCTAGAAAAGCCATGTTTTTCTGTTTTTTTTTAATGAATCAATACATTAAAATAATATAGGCACTAAATAAAACTAATGTATAAAAATTGTATTAGTATTATAAATTTGACAATTTGTTTTCATTTTTATTATTAAATACATCCAAATCTGGTAGGAACCAGTTATAGATAAAAAGCCTACAGTTTTATGTTTTATTATCGAATAGATTAAAAATCATTATAAAACATCACTTAAAAAGATTCAAAATTAATTTAGTATTATTTGTTTGAAACTTGGCATTTTTTGCCAAGTTTATTTTATATATTTTATCAGTATCAGGTATAGACCTTAGCGATAATGTAGTTTTCAGAGTGGATGTTAAATGCTTGTTTGTTAATTTCACCCTCATGAAGTTTTAAATCTTCAGGGGTGAAAATAATTGCCCACTTGGGTATGTACCACCCCAAATTGCTAAAATTCTTGCAACAGACAGGCCATTTAAAAAAAAATTACTTGGCAAGTGAGAGTAAAAAATTTTGGAACACTAACTTCATTATACTTTTTTTTTTAACCGTTTCATTGAATTTCAAAATTTCAGTTACTTTTCACACTAAATATCAAGAAAAAATGAAGCCCCAAATAGATTTTTAAAAAGTTATTTTTACATGTTCTGAATCCTTTGAATAGTCTTTCAAATTCAAAGAGTAATTCTTGAATATTTGAGGCATACTTGTTGAACTTGTATAAGAATCAAATGACTCAATCATTTTTACACATAGAAAAATGAGTCAAACCACAATATTTTAGTTGCATTTTCCAAAGATCAAGTTTTAAATACTTTAATGCATTTGTATATAATTGTTAAAACCTGGTTTCGACCCTAAAGCTTTAAATTCACCTCATTTGATATCTATATAGTTGTACCTAATATCTGTCTTGAAAGCCAACCCTTAAAACCAGTTCTTATTAAATTCTGGTGAATTCCCCTTTCATTTCTAAAAAAACATTATGATTTCATGGCAAAGTTACCAAAATTGTTTAAAAACCTAATAACAGTAAAACCAGTGAACTTCTGTATAATAAAGTAAGTCTTCCCACTCACTTTGAATTTCTGAGTAATGAAGAAAACTGTCATTGATTCAGTCCTTGAGACCGTATAACATTCACTGCTTTCTCAACAAACTTCAGCACATGTTCCATTTTCATTACTTTTTGAGCACATCACTTGTAGGTAATACAGTGAATGTGCTGAAACTTATTATCAAGAGCAGTTTCAACCAGGCCCTCATGCCTTCTAAGTAATCCTACTGTACCTCCCTTATCAACTCACTCTTCTCTTCAAAATAACTGTTCTTTCAAGTCTTTTCATTCCTTTTTAAATCTCCCTTGGCTTCCCCTCTCTCCAACCTCTCAACTGAGAACTTTGCCTCATGTTTTACAAAAAAAAATTTGAGGCCATTCCCCTTAGATTCCCTCTTCTCCCTTCTTCCTCATTTCCTATTACTCAGATACCTCCTGCTCATGAAGAAAGGGCCTTACTCCTTACCAAGGCCACTCTTTACCTGTCCCAGTGATCTCATTCCATCTCATCTCCTCCAACAGATTGCCCCTTCTGTTATTCCCATAGTTTTACTTATTTTCAGTCTTTCTTTCTCTATTGTGTCATTTTCCACTGCTTATAAACATGACCATTGTCTCCCTATCCTTTTGTCCTTCGTAGGTAAACTCCTTGAAAAGTCTTCAATAAGTGCTTCCGTTTTCTGTCTTCTCACTCTCTTAGCTCCTTTTAATCTGGCATCTGACTTTATTGTTCCATGGGAATTGCTCTTTCTAGTTATAGTTACTAACAGTCTCTTAGTTGCTAAATCCATTGACTTTTTCTTAATCCTCATTCTCTTTCATCTCTCTGCAGCCTTTGACCCTGTTGATCTTTGTTTCCTCCTTTATAATACTCTTGGGACACCACTCTCTCCCGGTTTTCTTCCTTCTTATCTCATTACTCCTTCTTTGCCTTCTTTGCTTGATCTTCTTCCTAGTAACACCCTGTAACTATTCATGTCACTGAGAAGTCTGTCCTTTTCCCTCTTCCCTTTTGAAACTGCTTGGCTTGGTGACTTTATCAGTTTCCAAGGATTTAATTACCATCTCTATAAAGATGATTCTCAAATTTACGTTTCCTGCCTCAAATTCTGCTCACCTCCAATTTCACATCTCCAGCTGTCTTTCAAATATCTAGAAATGGATATCCAGTAGACATCGCGAACTCAATATGTTTATGGAACTCCTTACCTTTCTCTCTCAACCCTCCCCTTTCCTACTTCCCTTTTATGGTAGAGGGCAACACAATCCTCCTAGTTCCTCAGGCTGGAAACCTAGGAGTCATCCTGAATTCCTTACTATACGTTTACCCTTAGACCTGACCCTTCATATCCAATCTGTTGCCAAAGCTGGTTGATTTCGCCTTTGCAACATCTCTCATACTCTGCTTTCTTTGTCTGACACTGCCACCACTCTAATGTAGGTCCATATCACCTTACCCCTGGATTACTGCAAAATCCTTTTTGAGCTCTTCCAAGGCCTGAGCCCATTGAATATCTATTTCAGATGTTTGGGATACAGAGGCCTTGACTCCTATGTCTTTACCTGATGGTAAGCATTGGTCTTCTTCGTCAGAGAGGAATGGTGGAA
>CM053770.1:163218546-163237312 GCA_028658325.1 Potorous gilbertii
TACTTGACTTCTGAGATTTCTGTCCACCCCCGCCTAGATCCGCCCAGCTAGTGCTTGGGGTCTGAGATTCAAATGCTGTTCCCCAGCCTCAGAGCTTTGGGCAGAAGGCCTGGCTGCTATTCAATGGGAGCTTAAATTCTGATGCTCAGGTGGGGCAGGGCTGCCTCCCAGGCTCAGTTCCCTCAGGGGGTTTATGCAGAGACCTTCTGTAATGGAGCTCCTGCTGAGCTCCTGCCTGCTCTGGGAGCCTCTGGCTGCCTGCTACCTCTGTTGCTGCCTCCCAAGGGGGCCCAAGTCATGGAGATACCCCGCTCCCCTCTCAGCCCATTCAGACGTCTCTTCCACTGACCTGTGCGTCTGTGGGTGTGGAGGGACCTTCGCGGCTGCTGGGAATTCTGTCCCTGAAGCCTGCTCAGATCTGTTCGCTCCTCTCAGTGCTGAGCGGCCAGGGCAGGGCTAGGATCCGCTCCCGTCTGGTGCATGACGGACCTCTGGGGTCGGTTTTTCAGGACTCTGGAACGGAAATCTCCTTCACCCCATTGCTGTGCGGCTCCACTGTTCCAGAATTTGTTGGGAGTTCTTTTTATAGATAATTATGGGCTGTGGGTTCGGAGCTAGCATATGTGAGTCTTTCTACTCTGCCATCCTGACTCCGCCCCCTGGATTACTGCAAGAACTTGGTGGGGGTCAGCTTGCCTCGTGTCTCCCTACTCCATTTCATCCTCTAGTCACTAAGGTTTTCCTAAAGTGCAAGTTTCATCAGTCACTCCCATATGCAGTAAACTCCAGTGATTTTCTGTTGCCTCCAAGAGCAAATAAATAACAAAAGGCTCTGTTTAGCACTCAAAGTACTTCAAAACCCAGTCTCTTATTTTTCCATCCTTCTTACATCTTATTCCCTGGCATGTACTCTTTGATCCAATGACACTGGCCTTCTAGCTGTTTCATGAACAAGACACTACATCTCTTGACTTTGGGCATTCTCCCAAAGCTGTTCCCCATGCCTGGAATGCTCTCTGTCCTTCACTCTGATTACTGACCTCCCTGGTTTTCTTTTAAGTTCCAACTGGAATACCACCTTCTACAGAAAACCTCCTTCAACGCCTCTTAATTCCAGTTCCTACCCTCTGTGGATTATTTCGTATTTATCCTGTATGTAGCTTGTTTTGTATATATTTATTTGCATGCCTCTTTTTCTGTCCCTAATGCTTATACAGTGTCTGGAACATAGTTGATGCTTAATAAATGTTGATGGATTGATTGAATTTCATTCTGTTTAACCAGTAATTTTAGTTATGAATCCATTTGTCCTGTCATTGCTGCTGTACCTTCTGTGGACAGACAGACACATGTACACACATGTGTTTTATTAATGGAAGGTTATGGTTTTTAGAAAGATATGCCTTTTTAAAAGTTGAGTATTTCTGTAAAAATACATGTACACACATGTGTTTTATTAATGGAAGGTTATGGTTTTTAGAAAGATATGCCTTTTTAAAAGTTGAGTATATCTGTAAAAATATCTTCACCTGTCGTATCATTAAGAGAAAGAATATCAACTAATTCTTCACTCACCCTAAGATTTTCATCACCTGCATGAATAAATATGGCTACTTGAGCCAGTCTGCCAATACTTTTAATTTTCATTAAGCAGGATTTAAAAAGTAAGTTTTCCAATTTCAAGTTTTCCTCTGATGTCAGCAGCAATTTTATTAATTCTTTCTGCAGCAACCAGGTACAGTAAGGGGACCAAAAAACTGCAGAAACAGATCCTAGGGTCCCTTGTACTAGCAACTGAGAGCAGAAATGGGCACTATCTAGTAGCTCTTGTCACCCATTACCCAGTTCCAGAGCAAAGAGGAGCAGTTGCATTTGTGAGGGAGCATGGAGCCAGCCCACCAGTGAAGGAGCAGAGTACAGACCCAGAAGGCAGTAAAGAGACTTCTCTCTGGGAAACACCACTTTGGAATCAGCAAAAATTTACAGGCCTCCAGATTGAGCTGTGAAAATAGAAGGGCATAAAAGACAGAAGCTCAGACCAGACACTTCTCAGAGGTGAGCAAAGCATAAGGTCCAAAATCAAGAAGTAGACTAGAAAAATGAGCAAACTACAAAAATAAAATGACCACAAAAAGCTACTGTGGTGACAGGGAGCTCAAGGTACAAACTGAGAAGGAGGACTTGAAAACATCTGGAAGCAAAACCTCAAAGAAAAATGTATATTGGACCAAAGCCCAACAAGGAGTCCTAGAAGAATTGAGAAAGAGCTTTAAAAAAGAGCAAATAATTTATTTTAAAAATCAAATAAGAGCAATAGAGGAAAAATTGGAAAAAGACGTAAGAGCTATGCAGGAAAGAGAATTAACACCTTCGTAAAAGAGGCACCAAAAAGTGCTGAGGGAAATAGCTCCCTAAAAATCAGAATTAGCCAAATGGTGAAACTAAAGTTTGCCATCATCATGCTAATCAATGCTAACAAATAAGAATGAATAAAACATGGTAATAAATTACTCATTTTCATAATCATAAAAATACATTCAAAGAAAATTTTGATTTTTAGTTTTAAAATGTAATATTATCTATGTAGTATTTTTATTTATTTTATTAATATTTCCCAATTGCACTTCCATCTGGTTGTATCTGCACCAAGGATTGTTATGGATTAGAGTAGAAACTCCCTCCACTTATCTAGATTCTCAACTCTTCTGCAGTTTATAGTCTCTGAGTTATCTGGGGCACTAGGAGATCAAGTGATTTCCCTATGTTCATGTACCTAGTAAATAATGTACCAGTGTAATTAACTCCAAGGCTACCCTTCTATCCATTATGCTGTGCTGCTGCTACTTTATTGCCTCTTGTTGGGGCAGTAGGGTATTTTTATCTGCTTGATTTTGCCTTGTAAATTGTTAGGTCAGATTCTTTTGTGTGCTTATAGGTCTGTTTTAGGAAGCTTTGCATTGTTCTGAGCTTTGATATAATCAGAACAATGTCATCTGAAAACAAGAACATGTTAACTTTCTATAGGAAGTCTCTCACGTGGAGTTGTCTTTCAAGCATATGTTTCCCTGTTTTACACTTTTCTTTATATTTTGTTAAAGGACTCACCTCCTCCCAATGTGTCTATTTAAGTCTATCAACCTATCTATCTATATTTGTTGTCACTGAAACATTTTTATGAGAAAGTAGATATGTATTTATGAGGCAGTTTGGTGGCTGAGTGGATGGAGCAGTGAGCATGGAGTTAGGAAGACCTGAGTTCAAATTGACTCTGAGACCGTAGCTTTGTGACCCTGGGCAGATCTGGAGAAGGGAATGTCAAACCACTGTAGTGTCTTTGCCAGGAAAACCCATGGTATGAGGAGGAGTCAGTCTGATGAGAGAGAGAGAGAGAGAGAGAGAGAGAGAGAGAGAGAGAGAGGCAGAGGCAGGGGGAGGGAGAGGGAGAGGAGAGGGTGAGAGATATGACCAGTATTTTATTCTTTTTTCCATAGTAATATTAATGATTCTTTCTAACATATCTTCTGCTCTTTAACATATCATGTGATTAGTGCCTTGGTGCCCAGTGGCCTCAGAATTGTCTCTCTTACTTGAATCTCTTGTGTGTACTTCCTTTGATCTAGCTGCTTTTCTCAATTTTGTTTTCTTTAGTGCCATTTCTACTTTTTTTAGTACATCAGAACCTGTAATGTTTAAATGGTTTGTTTGCAGTAGCACTGTTAGAGAACCTTGTTACAGAACAGTAGAACAATCTGTAATAAGTAAGAATCTACATCACATTTTTTGTCCATTATCCTTCCAGTTTCATTCTTTATTTCTTTCCAAATAAATTTTAAATATATCTTTTGTTTTTACATCACCTAAATTTGCCGAATACCACCCATTCTCAAAGAGCCATTTCTTATTTTAATGAATAATGAAAAGAAGGAAAAACAAAAAAGCTCTGAAACTAATGAGTGAATGACCATCAAAAACTAGTGAACATCAAAAAAGTTTGAAGCTATGTGCATTGTTTATACCCTTGGTCCCCTACTTCTGCAAAGAAGTGGTAGGAGAAATGCCTCCTTATAGCTCTTCTTTGAGGTGAAGTTTTGTCATAATTTTGCAACATTCAGTTTTAATTGCCTTGTTATTCTTTCCATTTAGTATTGTTGATATCTCTTTTTTCTGGTTTTGCTTACTTTATATCAGTTTCTCTTAAGGTTTTCCTTGTTTGTATTCAGCTTTCTCATATCTTTTATTAATAGCTTACCTTGGAAGCTACTTTGTAGCTAATTTTAAGAGCTACAAAGAGATAGCAAATAAAGTCTCTGACTTCAAGAAGCTTACCTTCTCATGGGGAAGAAAACCTAAACAAATCAGAACATAAAATATAAATACAGAATAAAATAGAAGAGATCCTTAGAGTGATTAGCACTAGCTGAGTGACGGGGGATACTAGGAAAGGCCTCCGTGAAAGAAGTGGTACTTGGGCTATACCTTAAAGGAAAGTATGGGTTTTAAGAATCAGATTAGGAAGAGAGAATATGTATTCTAGTGATGGAGAACAGTCAGCATATAGACAGAGAAGGTGGGTGGAGTATTAAGTGTGATGAACACCAAAATAGGCTGGTATGGCTAGACTGTAGAGTGCAAGGAGGAGAGTAGAATGTAAGGTGATGGTTAAAGTGGGAAGGTACCAGGTTGTGAAGAGCTTTAAATGCCAACGAAATGATTATGTTTGAGCTACAAGGTAATAGAGTTACTGAATTCTGTGTGATTATATGTTCATGCCTATACTTTAGGAAAATCAGTTAGGCAGCTGGGTAAAGAATGAATGGGAAAGGAGAGAGACTTGAGGCAGGGATTCAAATGTTTTTTAACATTTTGGTTTCTTCCTGTTGTGAAATTTTTTAAACATTTGTTTTTAAAAATTTTGAGTTACAAATTCTTTCTTCCTCCCCTCTCATTGACAACTTAATTAATTTGATACAGGTTATACATGTACAGCCATGCCAAATATTAGTCATGTTGTGAAAGGAAATAGACAAAAAAAGAAAAAGTTTACAATAAATATGTTTGGATTTACATTCAGTTCTTTCTCTGGAGTTGGATAGCATTTTTCATCGTGAGTCCTTCAGAATTGTCCTTAGATCATTGTTTTGCTGAGAATAGCTAAGTTTTTCACAATTGATCATTGTATTATATTGCTATTACTGTGTACAATCTTCTCCTGGTTCTGCTCACTTCACTTTGTATCACTTCATGTAGGTCTTTCCAGGTTTGTTTTGAAAGCATCCTGCTTGTCATTTCTTAGAGCACAATAGTGTTCCATCATAAGCACAATAGTATTCCATCACAATCATATATCATAACTTGTTCATTAATTCCCCAGTTGATGGGCAAAGGATACCACTTTGAAAGTTAATTACTGTACCACAATTTGTTTGTTTAGCCATTCCTCCAAAAATGGTTGTTATTTTCCCCTGTCTTTTACTACAGTCCCATGAATGGGCCATTCAGCAAGCATTTATTTTATGGGTGTGTCAGATTTACTCTTCTATGGCCCATCTCTGTAACTTTCCATATTAAAGCATCCCTCCTTGGCTAGCATTTTCCTATGTGTTCAATTCAATAAATATTTAAGCGACTATTGTGTACTATGTACACTGTACCAAGTGCTGGTACAGATATGAAAAAGAAAAGACATTCCCTGCCATCAAAGGGCTTACAATCTATTGAGACAAGACAGCAGATAAAAAGATGCTTAGAAAGTTGGGGAGGGAAAAGAGACACTAGGATCTATCTTGCCCATGGTCCTCTTGTTGTGTAGAGTTGATACTAGGCAGAGCTGCGGATGGGCAGTGGAATGATTTGGCAGTCCAATTTCTGTCCTTTATAAAGGAAAACTTTGGGAGGAATTTAGTAGAAGCAATGTAATTATCACAAGTATCTTTATCCTCTTTTCCCCCTTATGTGAAGAAACAGATTTATGGAGGTTGTCACTAGTAGTATCAAATGCTTAGTTAAGATTGGAATTCTGATTTAGGTTTCCTGACTCCAAATCCAGCAATTTTCTGACAATACCACAGTACAGAAGTATTTAGGAAATTTAGTTACCCTAGAATATTCTAAGATTTCATTGTCATACCTATCTTGTTGCTATGACTAAACTCTCATTTTTTTTTCTCAAATTTTTCCTTTACCGTTTTCTTTTTTTCTTTATTAAACAGTGTTTTACTTCTAAATTTTATTTAATTTTTCTTTTCCTTAGGGGCTGCACGACTATTTTGAGAGAACATTCTCCCAGAAGAGGGACTAGAAGGAGAAACATCTTTGCAAAAAAGACCTTGGTATCCCATGAACGAAACAGCAGATCTCGTATCGGGGTGCAGCAGTACTCCGGAGCCAGTTACAAGGCTCAGAAAAGGCTACCAATTTGATGTTTCTGGAAAAGGTCATGATGATAACCATCAAGGAGAAGATCTGGGGCCCCTTTTAGTGGCATCCACTCCCTGTTCTCACTTCAGAAAAGTAAGTGGGTGACCCCGAAGGGTTGCAATTAAACTAACATAAGAGAGTCTAGAAGATGATCATATGAAAATGAGCATAGTTTTGTTTGTATAGAGGAAGCCATTATTAGTACTTGTCAGTTTTCAGAGTAGGAGGATTTCATTCTGGCATCTTGTAAATTGGCTTAGATATTATAATGTCTTCTGTAGGTTTTCCTTTCTGAAGACTTTTTCATTTTCTCTTTATATAAGGGAGGGACATGGTTACCACAAAGTTGTCCATTACGTTGAACACTGAATCTGAACTCATACTGTAAAGCTGGTTGGCCAACCAGCCAACCAAAATTATTAATAAAAATCTCTTTTTATAGTAACCAGCTTTCCTCTCTTGCCCATGTTTTGGTTTTGATGTTCATATAGACTTTTTGAACAAATGCTGCTATTGAGGATAGTTCTAGCTGATAGTTCTATCAGACTTGTTTTCTGGGCTTATCTTAGTGTCAGTACAATTTGGAAAACAGAAAGAATTGCTTTGTGAGATTCACTTTTGTCTGCCAAAGGGAAAGAGTAGTTTTTGACAAGCTATCACAAATACAGCAAACCAAAGAGATGTAAATATGATAATAGTAGGAGGAAGTTAATTGTGTTAGTTTATCTGTTACATTTTGTTTGTGTGTTCAAGTACTCTGATACTATAAAAACAAATTAGCACACCAAATAACTGTCCATTTCTTTGGACTGTTTCAGTTGATCATAGAGTAGACTTCTTTCTTAGCATCTTGTTGGTTTGGATTTTAAGACTTTTCTCCCTTTAGGACTAGTGGGTAAATACTGCAGGGGACTGACAGTATGTTAAAACTATAATGATAAGCCAGGAAAGCCTAAACTGAGGCCTCAGTCTTGTTCTTGGTATGATTTCAGTAGAACATGTTAGTGGGATATCTGTTTAATGTGCACGATGGATGGATAATCATAGATTTAGAGCTGGAAGAGACGTTAGAGGGCACCTAGTCTAACCTCCCTATTAAAAAAATCTGAGGTTTGAGAGAGTTAAGTGATTTATTTTTTGTCACAAAGGTAATAATCAATATTTCCAAAATTTGAATTATGGTCTTTAGACTCCACTTCAGGTACTCTTTCCCTTGAACCACAAGTTATGGAATATTTCTCTGTAAATAGTGTGGCAAAATAAGGCCTTGAAGTTAATCCTTGGAGGAGGTTTGACAGACACATAGGACCTGTATTTCCTTCTATTCTGGCATATAAATTAAGGTCACTCTTAGAAGGATGACCGCATAAATACAGGGGGCAGATTGCTAGTTTGGGACACTTGAGAAAGAAGATTTATGTGAATATAATTATTTCTTTAATGAGTCCATTGTACTTGACAAGGTGCCTTCAGTAGTATCATTCTGCATGGAAAAGAGTGCATGTTTTACCCTCCTCCCCCATTAATTTCAAATACTTGATACCTTTTGCTTACTTTTTTGAAACCATCAAATTTGTTCAGGTAGAAGGAGTTCTGTAAGGAGATGAACATTAAGGCAATATTCCATTCTTTTATTTTAAATGAAATTGTGTTAACTGGCAGAGAAAAAGTTTTGCCATTTGGAAACATTTTTATGAGTATTTCCATTTCAGCACAACTGTAACCTAAATATAGATCAGTAGAGATGCAGAACTGGAAGAGAATTCAGAGGTCATCGAGTTCCCTGCCCTTATTTTGTAGATGGGTAAATTGAAGGAGGCTCAGAGAAGTGACATGACTTACTTAGTATCATACACAGAGTACGGAGTGGATCTGGAATTTCAGCCTATTTCTATTGATGCCAAAACTAGGGTCCTTTTTCTTCTGCCTTTTAAGCAGAGTTTCTATGTTGAAATCTAGGTTAGTACTAAATTCAAAGTAATTATTAGTATTTGTCTATTTTTTTATCTTTCAGGAAACTCAGTGCTTCGTGTAAATTATTTCAGTCAATTATTAAACATTTATTAAGTGCCTAAATATGCATATGCATTAGCTAAACAGAAGCAGAGCAGCTTTTTATAGCAAGGAGAATCAAAAAAGGGGTAGAATCACTGCTTGGGGGTGACATGGTTGAGCCTGCACTTTAGAAAATCACTTTGGCAGTTGAATGGAGGATGGACTGGAGGGGGAAAGGCTTGTGGCAGGCAAACCTCTTTGGCAGACTATTGCAGTAGTCCAAGTGTGAGGTGGCAGCATCAGGTGTGGCAGTATCAGAGGAAAGAAGGGCGTGTATATGAAAGAGATGTTACAAAGGTGAAACTTGTAAGTAGTTGGCAACAGATTGGATCAAGGGAGTGAGAGTCAGGAGTCAAAGATGACACTGAGATTGTAAGCCTGAAGGACTGGGAAAATGGTGTTGCTCAGTAAGGGAGGGTGGGAGATGGAAGAGAGTTTATGGGAAAAGATAGTAAGTTCTGTTTTGGACATGTTAACTTTAAAGTATATAATGGACACTTAGTCTGAGGTGTCTGAAAGGAATTTGGAGATGTGAGACTGGAAGTCAGCAGAGAGGTTAGGTCAAGATAGGTAGATTTAAGAATTGTCAGCATGGAAGTGGTCATTAAATTTCATGGGAGTTAATGAGATCACCAAGTGAAGTAGAGAGAGAGAAGAGGGCCCAGGACAAAATATTTTGATATACCTATGGTTAATGGGCGTGACCTGGATGGGGATTCAGGAGTGGTCAGATACGGAGGAATATAGCTAGAAGAGTGGTGTCCTAAAAACCTAGAGGGAAGAAAGTATCAAGGGGAAGATGATCAAGTGTCAAAGGCTACAGACAGGCCAAGAAGAATGAGAATTGGCATTGGATTTTCAGTTTTGAGATTACTGGTAACTTTGGAGAGAGCAGTTTTGGTGGAATGATGAGATAGGAAACCAGATTGTAAGGGCTTAGAAGAGTGATAGAAGAGGTAGTAGAGTCACCTATTGTAGATGGACTTCTTAAGTTTAGCCACACTGAGCAGAAGAGATATAGAGAATGATACTTGGTGGGAATGGAAAGATAAGGTAAGGGTCTTTTGAGGAAAGACATGGGCATGTATTTAATGCAGTGATACTTTTAAGGAAAAATTGTTTAGATCTTTATTTCAGGAATAGTGATACAGTTCCTTTTAAGCCTTGTTTGACCCCAGAAAGCATAACGAGGAGATATGGGTGATACCCATCTTTTGCCATGCCTAGGGAACTGAAAATCCTTTACTTGAAATTAAAAAAAAGTTCTACAATACCAACCCATACAGTCAGTGGAGTCTGACAGTATATTGAGTATTCCATACCCATGACCTCCCACCTCCCCACAAAGGAAGGGAGGGTTGCATTTATTTTGACAATTGTATTTTCTGGGAAGACTGAAGAAGAGGAATAAAGGTGTGCTTATTGCCAGACCTATACTTGGTTTGTTTCTCAATGAAATGGAAAACTTTACAGCTGGATCTTTATATTAAAGATCATATAGCTTAACTCTCATTTTAAGTATAACGCATTGAGGATAACCCTGGAATCTCTCAGCCAGAAATGGATCCATCCTTGATATTCTCAAAGCATTTTGCCTGAGTCTTTTCTATAATGCTTGTTCTGTTCCACTGTAATTAGTATTTTAGTTATTTGTATATGTGTTTTATCTTTCCTATTTTATTTTTGTTGTTGTTGACATACGGCACATCTAGGTGAGCAGTCTTCTACTAAGCAGGGTGGCACCTTGTCTATGTAATTTGTAGTCTTAGAGAGTTGTTTAGAGCAGTAAGAAGCTATGTTACTGTGTTACACAGGTGGCACAATAAATGTTAGAGATGGGACTTGAACTCGAGGTCTTTAGGTGACTCTTTCTACTGTATCAAATTGTTCCTCCTTGTGAATGCTGCTCAATTCAACATATTTACTGAACTGAGATTCAGTAAATGGCCGGTTGAATTTAAAACAAGATATGTTTTCTACCTACTCTTTCAGGACAGTTTGTTTTGTAAAACTATATCAGTTTTCTTGAGTATTGGATATAGTATTGGAGATTCACATTTGACTCTCAGATTTTAAGCCAAGAGACCAACTTGTGTTTGCTTTTGTTAGTTTCTGTAGAATTTAGAAATAGAAGTTAAAGTACCAGGACATTTGATTGTGTTTTTTTCAGTTTTATTAATGGCCAGTAGGAATCGTGTCCACAGAATCAAAAAATACTTCCATAAAGGAATTATTACTAGGTATGTTGACTTTTTTGCCTTCATATTTTTGGGGAAATTTTCTTAACATTATCTTTTATATGATAGCTGTCTTTAGATATTTAAAGAGCTTTTATGTGGGAAAGGCTTAAGCTTGTTCGGATTTGATGTAGAGGGCACAACTTGGAGTAATAAGTAGAAATTGTGAAGAAGATGAGGTTAAGAAAATATTCTAAGCAAGCTGAATTATCAAAAAATGTAATTGCCTCTCTCAGGACATATTGAATTCCCTTCACAAGAGAACTTCAAGAGAAGTCTCGGTGACCACTTAGGTATATATTGTAATGGAGAATTATTATTTAAGTTTTGATTAATCAGGATTACCTTTTAGATTCCTTCCAATTTTAAGTCTGAGATTCTGAGACCAGAATAGGAATTACGAACTGGGAGTAACGTGGGTAATAGAAGTGAGGATAATAATTTTGTTCAACAAACATTTATGTTAATGAATAGCTACTTTGTGCTACCGCTGAGCGATATGAAGACAAACATGAAAGTCTTTATTTCTCAGAGTTTACGAGGGAACACAGGGGATAGTGGTATTTTCATGAGAAAAGTGTATGTGTAATCAAATACAAAATATATTCAAGGTAATCTTGATTAGGCTTAGAATTGAGATGGAGAAATGGTAGGGTAGGGTGAGAGAAAGGAATTTCATAGTTATAAGGTCATGAAGGTGGAACAGTTTTGGATGATGATAGCATTTAAGATACAGGTTCCCTTATGGATTGCTCAGAAAGAGATAAAAGTCTAGGGATTTGAAGAGGTTGATAACCAGGGAAAACAAGGATCATTACTTTCAAAAGTCCTCAGGATGAGAGGAAGGAGGTTGATATGGAAAGGAATGTTGAGGTGCTGAGCTACTTGAAAAAGAAGGGAAGATTAGATTGGTTGCACTTCAGGGGAGAGGTAGGTTTCCAGGGGATGTTGGCAGAGGAAGGGCCTGGAATGCCTACTTGTAATAGATAATAACATATTTCATTGATGGTTACTTGTTACCAGGCAAAGGAAGTACCTGGCATCCCCATGTTTGCATTGTTTTTACTTGATACATTTACTTATGAAGCAAATTTTTTTTACATTTTAAAAATTTTGAGTCCAAATGTTCTCCCTCTTTTGAGCTCCTCCACAACTTATTGAGAAGGAAAACAATATATTACACATGTGAATTCATGTAAAACATAATTAATTAGTCATGTTGTTAAAAAAATAAAAATGAAAAAAATTATGCTTCAGTCTGCACTCAGAATTCTCTCTGAAGGTGAATAGTGTTTTTCATTGCGAGTCCTTTAGAATTGTCTTGAATCATTGTATCAATAAAAGAAGCTAAGTCTTTCACAGTTGATCAGCATTACAATGTTGTTACTGTGTAAAAGTGTTCTGCTTCTCTTCACTTTACTTTGTATCAGTTCATAGAAGTCTTTCTGAGTTTTTCTGAAACCATCCTCATCATTTCATTTTTTACAGAACAATAGTGTTCCATCACAATCATATATCACTAATTCCTCCATTCTCCAGTTGATGGGCATCTTCTCAATTTCCATTTCTTTGCCACCACGAGAAAGAGCTGCTGTAATTTTTTTTGTACATATCCATCCTTTCCATTTATCTCTTTATCTCTTTGCAATACAGACCTAGTAGTGGTATTGATGGATCAAAGGGTATACATAGTTTTATAGCCTTTTGGGCATGGTGCTTGAAACATTTTATAAGCACTATGCGGGGGAGCACAGTGCTTTAGAGCTCAGGAAGATAGAAAAATATGGTCCCTGAATGTTTATGCATAAGATCTGTGTTTCTAGTAGGAAAGAGGCTTGTTACACTACAACACAGAATACATAATCATCAACTATCACTGTAAGTGGGCAAGTAATAAGTGCCTTTTATGTCATATCTAGCTCCCTAACATCTTTTCACCTTGATTACCTTCTCTGAACTCTTAACAACCATCATCTTGGTTCAGGTTATCATCATCTTTTGGCTAGATTTTTGCAAAAGGCTCCTAACTGTTCTCCCTGCCTCTAATTCTTTATTGTCTCTAACCCATCCTCCATACAGCTGCCCTAAAGAACTCTTCTCACTGTGTCACTGTGACTCCTTGTTAGTTCTGTGACCATATATGTTAAACCCCTTCACAACTTGGCACCAAATCTATCTTTTGGACCTTACTATATATACCTCCTTTTACTGAACTCTATAATCCAGCCAAACTGATCTTCTCATTGTTCTTCACAAATGACTTTGTTTTTCTATCATTCTGCCTTTGTATTGGCTGTTCCAGTATATGAGTGCCCCAGTGGGGTGCACAGGGAAGACTAGTACCTCTGGTTTGAGGGCTGTTGAGCCCTTTTTAGCCCTTTTGTGTCTACTTTGTTTGTTTGGTGTTCCCTTGATTCACCTAGTTCTTGCCTGTGGCTCTAAGAAGCTGTAGCATATGCAGTGACCATACCCTGATAATCCATTTTGGCAGATGGGCTAAGGCAGGTTGAGGGTAACCCAGCAATGAGTTAGGAGGGTTTCTACCCCAAGCACATGAAGACTTCATCCAGCAGAATGGGCAGATGAGAACAGTTTGTTCCACAGTAGCTATGAAGGTGGCTAAAGCAGGCACTATGGAGCACTCAGAGCTTGGTTAGACATTGAAGATGCCAAGGACATCCACGGCATCCTGGGCCATCACCCAAATGTCTTAACTTTTGTCTTGCCACTGTACTTCAATGACTGGAGAGATTGAGGCCAACCATTTTGCATAACTCTGCCTCCTTTAAGTCTAGTTCGTGTGCCATTCAAAAGATACTGCCCATATCATTTTTTTATTTACTTCAGAGTCCTATGGTGATGGGCAAGTGTTGAAGCAACAGGTATGGATACACTGGGAGCTGTAGTCACAACCCTGCTCACAGACAGCCTCGGCCATAGGGTTGTTTTCTCATTGGACTGAAGCAGCAGTGGAATTCAGCAACCCCTGGGTTATCTGAGCAACCTTGTATAAGGACTGCACTGCTCACTTCCTGATGTGAGGAAGGGACTAGAAAAGATGCCCCAAAAATTGTCCTTCACCTAATCCAACCATTGTCTGCTTACGATGGCAGATGATAAGATGCAGTAGAAACACAAAAAGAGTACAACAACTTTTGCAAAACATGATTCTACTATTTACCATTGGTACATGAAATATTTGCATGCTTATGGACAACACAAAATTCAGTAAACCTGAAAGATGGAACAGCTCTTGTTGCAAGAGAACTCAGCAGCTATTGGAAACAGATAGCAACCCTGAGTGAAACAAGACTGGTAAATGAAAGCCAGTTTACCGAAGTTGAAGCTGGATACATGTTTTCCTGGAGGCGCCACAGTGAAGGGGAGCATCATGAAGCTGGTATAGGTTTTGCAATCAAAACTAATTTAGTCAATAAGCTTGTATGCCTCCCAAAAGGAGTGAAATGTGATTGCTACTTGCAAGAAGGTGCCACATCACCATAATCAGTGTATATGCTTCTACCATGATGAATCCTCATCATGTCAAAGAACAATATTTATGAAGACCTGGAGACTCTCATCATCAATGTTCTGAAGAGGACAAGTTTATAATTCTGGGTAATCTTAATGCAAGTGTAGGCACAGACTACCAAAAGTGGCAGGAAACCCTTGGGAGGTACAGAATTGGAAACAGTGACAGCAGTGGTCACTTACTACTGAAGACTTGCCTCTCATGATGTTCTCATCACCGACATGGTTTTCTGTTTACTTAAATACGACAAAACTTCATGGATGAATCCTTGAAGCAGACATTGGTATTTAATAGACTATGTGCTTGTATGAAGAAGAGACAGATGGAATATGAGAATGAAGAAGATGATATGTGGCATAGAGTTCTGGATAGATCATGGTCGTAGACTTCACCTCTCCCATCTAAACATTCTCATTGAACCAAAAAAAAAAGGTGACTTCAAGGCAAGATGACTACCAACAGACTTAATAATATTAACAGATTAGTGTACTTCTCCTAGCATGAGGAATTTGTTGCTAACTTGAAAGGAAAGCTGAGCCAGCACATGGTTGGCAACAGTAGAGAAGAAAAAGAAAGGGCAACTTTCAGAGATTGGGTGGGTAGCAACACATTTACTCATTTGGGCCAGAACACTTGCAACATCAAGATTGTTTGTTGGAAATTCAGAACCTGCTAAATGAAAAACAAGAACTCCACAGGGTTTTTACCAGCATGACAGTTCATCTCTCTTTAAGAAGGCAACATTTAACTCCATCAAAAGTAAAATGCAAGTGAAGCTTAGAGAAAGGGCAGAATTCTTGACTTAGTAAGAAGACAAATGAAATTCAGTTTTATGCTGATTTTAACAATCCACAAACACTTTTGTGATGTGCTGAAGGCTATTTATGGACCAAAGACCTATGGTGCATCTCAGCTACTCAGTGCTGATGGAGCCACATTGGTTAGTGATAAGGACATGGTCCTGGAGAGATGTGCTGAACACTTTCATAGTATTCTTAACATATTGTCATTAACCAATGCTGAAGCTAATAGACTGTTTACCTCAGGTTGAAGTTATTTTCTCTTTAGCCAAACTTAGAGCTGAAGAACAGATTTTGAATGTCATTAGTCTTCCCTTGTGTGCCAGAGTGCCGTGTGTTGATTCTATTCCAGCTGAGATTTTTAAGGCAGGGGATCCACTGCTCAAACAAAAGCTGACTAAAATCTTTTGGGTCATATGGCAAGAGGAGATTATTCCCTAGGAATTCAAGGATACCTCCATTGTCCATCTCTATAAGGGAAAGGGAAATGGGTTGTTCTGTGACAGTCATAGGCGGGTCTCTCTCTTAGTCATTGCCAGCAAGATTCAATGCCAGAGTCCTCCTTTATAGGCTGATCCTTCACCTGGAAGTTATGGTCATTTACCTGAGAGCCAGTGTGTCTTCAGAAAGGGTTGAGAAATGATTGGTATGATGTTTGCTGTCCTACTATTCCAAGAGAAAAACCAGGAGCAGAACAGAGGTCTGTACATAATGTTTGTCAGTCTAAGGCCTTTGACACTGTCATTTATGATGGTTTGTAGAAAATCATGGCAAAATTTGGTTGCCCAGAGAAATTAATCTGTACTGTATGCCAGTTCCATGATGATATTCTTGCATGGGTTCTGGATAACAGACAGTGCTCTTGAGCCTTCCTACTCACCAGTGGACTAAATCATGGCTGTGAGTTTACTTCCATAATTTTTATAGCATGTTTTCACCAATGTTGTCACACACCTTCAACAAGGATGAAAATAGCATGAAGGTCAGCTACCACACTGACAATAAGTTATTTAACTTGAAAAGTCTACAAACCAAGACTAAAGTGGAGGGGAGAGTTAGTGCCTGATTTTTTGTTTGCAGATGATTGTGTACCTAGTGTAGCCTCTGAAGCTGAGATGCAACAGAGTATAGATTGATTCTCTGCTGCTTTTGCTAATTTTTTTCTGACAACACCAAGAAAACAGAGGTTCTCCATAAGTCATCACCACACCATCCATACGTGGAATCATTAGTTATAGCAAATGGAGGGATTTTGAATGCAGTAGATAATTTCACTTTGCAGTATTCTTTCCAGGGATGTACACATTGATAATGAAGTTGATGTACACATTGCCAGAGCTAGGTCAGTGTTGGGAGGTTCTTAAGGAAAATATGAGAGAGAAGAGGTATTAGATTATCTATGAAACTGAAGACCTACAGAGCCATTGTACTAACCTCATTGTTTTATGCCTGTGAAACAATATACTTGTACCATGCCAGGAAACTGAATAGCTTTCATTTGAATTACCCTATGAAAATTCTGAAGATCATGTGGCAAGCTAAGGTACCAGACCCTTATGTCCTTTCTTGAGCTGAACCACCAGGCATTTAAACTTCACTTCAGAGAGTGTAACTCCAATGGGCTGACCACATTGTTCAAATGTTAGGTGTATGTTTGCCTAAAAGAGTATTTTAGGGAGACCTCACACAAGGCAAGTGCTTGCGTGGAGGTAAGAAGTGACTCAACATTCTCAAGGTCTCTCTGAAGAGCTTTGAAGTTGATAGGGGGACATGGGAGACACTGGCACAGGATCCCATCCAGCGTGGTGTATCTGCATCAAAGAAGGTGCTATGCTCTATGAGCAAAGTGGAATTGCAGCAGTTCAAAAGAAACATGAGATTTGCAAATTTAGAGACATCTCCTCTCTAAATGTTCATATGGACTATTTGTGGCTGACCTCTGGTAGAGCTTGCCAAGCCCTTATTAGTGTCAACAGCCACAGTGCCTTGACCCTGACATAGCTGATGTTATTTGATCCTCTTTGAGTATGAAGGACAACCACCGCTGGCTGTCTCCCATAACATTCCTTCTTTACCTCCTTAGAATCCCTGTTTGTTTCAAAATTCAGTTCTAGTACCACCTTATACATAAAGCCTTTCCAGGTATTAATATACTACTATTTCAGGAAGGGCTCTCCAGGGATACTTGATCTCACTTAGTCCTTGTTCACTTTCTGAACTTTTGATCCTTGACAACAACTTTGTTGTGGGCAGGTCCCCTTCCTTCTTTGTATTCCAGCTTCTCTTTATAACTTGTCTTACCCATAAAATATAAACTTCTTGAATGCAGGGACTATCTCTTTCTTTGTGTTTGTTACCCCAATTCTCAGCACAGCACTTGGCACATAATAAGCACTTAATGCTTGTTAATTGACTGATGAATAAATTACAGGTCCTGCATTAGGTGTTGAGTACAAAGACAAAAGTAAACAGTCCTTGCCCCCAAGGAACTTATATTGCTTTGGTATGTGGGGATGGGGCGGAGAGGGGGGGAGAACAAGTTGTTCGAAAGGTATTTACAAAGTGAGCACAGGGTAATTGAAAAGAGTGGAACAAGTGTTTATTAAGGGCCTACTCTGTACCAGGCACAAATATCTCATTTGATTCTCACTGGCAAGTACATGCTGCTTATTATCCCCATTTTATAGTTGAGAAAACTGAGACAGAAGTTGTTAAGTGACTTGCTTAGGGCTGAAAAGTCATCTTGTCTAGCCTGTTAATTTTATAGAAGAGGAAACCAAGAAGTTGTGACTTGCCTAATGTCACTCATCAATAAGTGGCAGAACTAAAATTTGAAGCTAAGTTCTCTGATGGCAAATCCAGCATTCTTCTGTTTGTGCCACTCTTCATGAAGAAGGCTAAATCAGTCGACAGGCATTTATTGAGTTAGAGGGATTTATTAGTAGGATTTAACAGGTAGTGATGGAGGTGGGCTGGGGAAGAGGAGTCCAAGAATAGGAAATGAAACAGCAAGGAACAGAGATGGGAGATTTGAACTAGGAAGATAGTATTCTTATAGATGGAAAGTTAAGTAGTCCATTTTTGCCCTGATCTTGCCTGAAACAGAGTACATCAATGAAATAACTGTGAAGTGAGGCTGGATACTCAATTGGGTATGAAAATATCTTACCCTACACTCAAGTAGGGGAGAAGGAAATAAGGGGGGAATGATAGAAGGGAGGGCTAATGGGAGGAGATGGTAATCAGAAGCAAACATTTTCAAGGAGAGAATTGAATATATGGGGGGGAGAGATAGGATGGAGGGAATATAATCAGTCTCTCGAAACAAAATTACCATGGAAGTGTTTTGAATGACTGCACACATAACCTATATCATATTGCTTGCTTTCTCATTGAGGATGGGTAGAGAGGGAGGACAGGAGAGAATGTGGAACTCAAAGTGTTAAAAATTGTTTTAACATACAACTGGGAAATAAGATATATAGGCAGTGGGGTATAGAAGTCCATCTTGCCCTACAAGAAAATAGAATGTAAGGGGATAAGAAAAGGGGGGGAATGGTATGATAGAAGGGAGGGCAGATTGAGGGAAGGGGTAATTAGAACGCACACTGCTGGAGTGGTGGGAGAGGAGAGATGGGAGAGAAAATTTGGAACTCAAAATCTAGTGTAAGTGTATGTTTTAAATATAAATTTATATAATGTATGTAATATATAACAATATTTTA
>CM053770.1:163237412-163335048 GCA_028658325.1 Potorous gilbertii
GGATCTCTTTCAGGAGGTGATCAATGAATTCTTTCAATTTTTGTTTTCCCCTCTGGTTCTAAAATATCAGGGCAGTTTTCCTTGATAATTTCTTGAAAGATCATGTCTGGGCTCTTTTTTTTTTTTTTTTGATCAGGTATTCCAATAATTTTTAAATTCTCTCTACTGGATCTATTTCCAGGTTAGTGGTTTTTCCAATGAGATATTTCACTTCATCTTCTATTTTTTCATTCTTTTGGTTTTGTTTTATAATTTAGCTTCCATTTGCACCATTCTAATATTTAAAGAATTATTTTCTAAAGTGAGCTTTTGGACCTCCTTTTCTATCTGGCCAACTCTACTGTTTAAGGCATTCTTCTCTTAATTGACTTTTTGGACCTCTTTTGCCCTTTGGGTTAGTCTGTCTTTAATGTGTTATTTTCTTCTGCATTTTTTTGAGTCTCCTTTAGCAAACTGTTTGTTGCCTTGTTTTTCATGATTTTCTTTCCTCTCATTTCTCTTCTCAATTTTTGCTCTGTTTTTCTTGTATCTTTGAATGTAGGACCTTTGACTTCGTTGTCTTTTTCTGGTTGCATGTTTTGATCTTCCTTGTCACTAAAATAAGATTCTATAGTCTGATTTTTTTCCCTTCTGTTTGCTCATTTTCCCAGCCAATTATTTGACTTGTTAGCTCATTGTTGAGGTAGGTTTCTGCTTCCAGTATGGAGGGTATACTAGGGGCAACTAGGTGGTACAGTGGATAGAGCACCAGTGCAGGAGCCAGGAGGACCTGAGTTCAAATCTCACCTCAGACATTTGACACTCACTGGCTGTGTGACCTTGGGCAAGTCACTTCACTCCAGTTGCCTCATCTTGGGTTATCTCCAATCATCCTGATGAATATCTGGTCACTGGATTCAGATGGCTCTGGAGAAGTGAGGCTGGTGACCTGCACAGGCCTCTCTCATTCAAAACAAAGTGCAAGTCATGTCATCATTTCTCTGATGATACGGTCTTCTTTGGCAACGAAGGATGAACACACACTAATCTGGAGGGTGTACTGTTTCCAACAGGCTTTGTGCAGCTGTTTTCAAAGATATTTCTAGTGACTTGTAAATTTTAAATTCTTCCAAGGTTGTATGATCAAAGGAGTGGTGTTATTCCTCTTCTGGTCTGTGCCCTGGTCTGTGAGTGAGCACAAGCGCTCTTTTCTTCCTTGGAACTGTGAGGAGGATTCCCTCTCCATCAGAGCCATAAATTCTGCCATGCCAGCGCTTCTCCTTGCACCACAACCTCCACCTAAGATTGAAGCATGAGCAAAGCAAGAGAATCCTGCCTCAAACCAGCAAAGAGATCCTTGCAGCCCCCTGTAATCATCTGCTAGATCTCCCCCATTGTCTGTGGGCTGAGAGCTTCAGAAATAGTCACTGCCCCTGCTGTCCTGGGGCTGGGGCTGGACCTTGCTTGTCTCTCACCCAGGTCTGACAGACTTTTCCTACTATCTTTTGCATTTGTGGATTGAGAAGTCTGAAAATTGCCTCAGCTGCCAGTGATTCAGTCCCTTGAGGCCTGCTCCAGCCCCATCTGTGCTGGTATGACTCATGTTGAACTGTGCTCTTCTCTCAGACAAGTGCAATAGTCCTTTCCTGTCGACCTTCCAGGTGGTCTGTCATTTTGTGGGTTTTGCTGCTCTAGAGTTTGTTTAGAGTCATTTTTTACAGGTTATTTGGAGGGATTTGAGGGAGAGCTCAAGCAAGTCCCATGCTTTTACTCCGCCATCTTGGCCCTGCCGCAGTGACATATTTTCTTATAAAAATAGTGCTGCTGGAAATGGTTAGATTCTCAGGTCATTCTACAAAAGTCCATTGAATCTGTAATATAGCTGAATTGGTTTAAAAACAAGAAAACAGTTTTTTTTTTTTGACCTCAAGTAAAAATTTATCTTCAGCATCTGTCAGCCTCTTTTTGTTTCTCCTTCAGCCTCTGTCTTTTTATGTAGACAAATTTTTTTCCAGCTAGAAGGGTCCTTAGAAATCATCTAATACAGATGTGTCCAAAAGGTGGCAGGGCATGTGACAGCATCACTCTCAATTGAGGAGAAATCAGATTAAAATGTTATTGGGAGATTTTAAACAAAATAAATAAAAATAACTGTAAAACACAGATAACATTACATTTTAAAACTGAGTCAATATGTAGCCACAGGGATCCTTATGGAATGGTTGTTTCTATTTGAGTTTGACACAACTGATCAAATGCATGCTCCTTTTTCCCATTCCCTTGTATTATAGATAAAGAAATAATTGCAAAGATTGTGCCTCATTCACATTTTTGGTGCTTCATACTGTTACTCTTGATCTTTGCCTCAGTTTCTTCATATAGTCTCCAATATCCCATTGTAGCATTCCTGTGTTTTAGGATTGAGGGACCCATAGTAGGACAAGTCAGATCTCCCTTGTCCCATATCCCTTCCATGTATAATTCTCATTCCCTTAGGCCAGATTTCAGGATCCTAAGAGAAAAGGTAATTAAGCAGATTTATACTAGGACTTGATAAATCCCTTAACCCTCCTAACATTATTCCTGTTTTTAAAAGAGAAGGTCTATTAACCTAGCTATTTAATTCATTCTCTGACAAAGTGACATGAATACACATACACACACACACACACACTCACTCTTCTGAATAATTCGTACATAGATTTAAGGCATCCTTAGAAAGGAAGATATTTCAGGGCAGATAGGGCAGTAGAGAAGAGGAAGGGGAAGGAAGGGCCTTGAAGAAGGGAGTTGAATCTTGAAGGGAGAAAGGGATTTTAAGATGAGGTGGTGAGGAAGGAGGGCATTCTAGATTTGGGGGACAGACTGCAAAGATATGGAGGTAAGAGATGGGGTGTTGTTTATGAGAAACAATAGTAAGTAGACCAATGTGGTGGGAATGTATGGAGGGGAATAATATTTAGAGACTGGAAAAGGGTTGTGTGAAGTGCTTTAAATACCAGAGGCCTTTATATTTGATCATAAAGGCAACTAGAGTTTATTGAGTAGGAAGGTGACATGGTCAGACCTACAGTTAAAGAAAATCACTCTGTGGAGGAGGGACTATGAAGACACTTGTGACCGTATCAAGGATATTAATTGTTATAATGTAGTCCAGTTTCTTGGTCCTTTAGTCAGCAAAGATTCAATAAGCATTTACTGTAAGTAAGACACTGTTAAGCTCTTTATGTATAAATAGGCAAAACTATAGTTGTAGACCTCAAGGAGCTCACATTCTAAAGAGAGAGACAACATGCAAATAACTATGTATGTACAAGTTATATATACTGCGTAAAGAGTAGGTAATATTGGGGGAGGGGAACCACTTAAGGCCTCCTTCAGAAAGTATTTGAGTTGAATCTTGGATCCCAGGAAGCTGAGATGGATGGAGGAAGAGCATTCCAGATCATGGAGACAAACCATTATAAAGATATAAAGACCAGAGAGGCAATATTGGTGTGTCAGGGATAGTGAATAGGCCAGTGTAAGGGGTTTGTAGTTTGTAGAAAAAGGCAAGGAAGATTGGAAGAGACCAAATTGCCAAAGGCTTTAAATGCTAAAAAGAATTTTGCATTTAATTCTTGTGGCAGTAGGGAACCATTGGAATTTATTGGGGGAGGAGGTGGTAATAGCACACCCTGGCAGCTGCATAGAATTTGGATTGGATTGGGGAGGATATATAGGAGAGAGGTGAGAACTGTGTGAATGGAAAAAAGGGAAGTATAAAAGAATTACTAAAGATGATACTATGACTTTGAGTCTAGGTAACTGGGAGGATTGGTGATATGTTCAACAGTAATTGGAAAGTTGGGAAAAGTGAGTGATTTCATTTGGGGTGGGGTGAAAGTAATGAGTTAGATTTTGAGTTTGAGATGCCTTTTAGGTCATCTACTGAGATTTCTGGAAGCCTTTGGAATTCTACTGGGAAGATACTCTCTACATTGGTTCCATTAGACCACACCCTCTGCAGCCACTGTTCCACTGATTCATCAGGTTGTTACTTGAATTTCTTCATCCATCCTAGCTTCTTGCTGATGAAGGGTTGCCACCTCACTTGCTTCCTCAGTGGAGGGTATCACCTTCCTTTTAGGTCCAGTAATAAGAAAAATCTGGGACTTTTTTTTGCCTTCTTAAAAAAAACCCACATAAAAACCATTGATGGGAGTTACCAAGGCATTTCTTTACATCTGCTGTCATATTCTTGTCTAATGGCTCTGATTTCAGTGGGATACAGGTAGCGGTGTGTGGGAAATGTTTAATAACTAGACCTCTTCTTCCCCCCCCCTTCCCCCCATCTCCTCAGTGTATATTATTTACTCTTTTAGGGCAGCTAGATTGAGACAGTGGATAGAATACTGGGCCTGGCTCCAGGAAAATTCATCTTCCTGAGTTTTCCATTCATCTTGGCCTCAGACACTTACTAACTCTGTGACCCTGGGTAAGTCACTTAGCCCTTTTTGTGTCAGTTTCCTCTTCTATAAAAAGAACTGCAGAAGGAAATGGCAAACCATTTAAGTATCTTTGCCAAGGAAACCGCAAATGAGGTCATGAAGAGTCACAATGACTGAACAACAGCAATACAGTTTTAAGTTTAATCTGCATTGTTTACACGTTCTCCATCACTTTCTTAAGTCTAAAGTAGACAGTTGACAAACCAATAAATTAAGCCCAGATTTGCTCATTTCTGAGGTATAAATATTTATTCTGTAAAGGTGTGGTGGAGCATGGTGGTGGGGAGGCTAGATTATAAAGGGCCTTGATAAACAGATTTTGTATTTGATCCTGAAAGTAATAGAGAGGCACTGTAGGAGTGAAGTGATGTGTCAGATGTAAGCTTAGGAAAATCACTTGGGCAACTGAGTAGAAGATGGATTGGAATGAGTAGAGACTTGAGGCAGGCTATTGCAGTTGTCTAATCCAGAGCTGATGAGGGTAGTGGCCATATCAGAGGAGAGAAGGGGACATATTTGAGAAGTGTTAACACAAGTGAAATCTATAGGTCTTGTCAACACATTGATTATGAGGTGGGGGAGTGAGAGATGGAGATCCAGGGGAAGATCACCAAGTAGTATAGAGGGAGAAGAGAAGAGGATCAAGGACAGAATCCTGTGAGACGCCTAAGGTTAGATAGTATGACCTGGATGAAGATCGTGCAAAAGAGGCAGAGTAATATGTAGTAAGAGAACCAAGAGAGTAATGTTCTGAAGACCTAAAGAGAGGAGAGCATCAAGAGGGTCATCAGTAGGGTCAGAGGCTACTGCAAGTTGGAGAAGAATGAGGATTAAGAAAAGGCAATTGAGAGATCTTGGAGAGAGGCTTCTGGTAGAAGAAGGAGAAGCCAGATTGTTGGGGATAAGAAGAGAGGACGTGGTGACACCTATTGTAGATGGCTTCCTAAGGAGTAGCTGCAAAAAGAAGAGATATAGGATGATAGTGGGGACAGAAAGATCAAGTGAAAATTTTTTTTCAGGATACAGGAGACATGGATATGTTTATAGGCAGTAGGAAAGGATCCAGTAGACAGGCAGAAACTGAAAATAAGTGAGAGAATGGGGACCACAGAGAGAACAATCTGTTGAGGGAGATGAGAGAGAATAGAATTGCTTGTGCAGGTTGAGGGTTATAACCTTGTTACAGGAGTAAGGCCACTTCTTTATGTCAGATGGGGTGAAGGAGCAAATAGTGGCAAAAGGCATCTGAGTGATAGAATATGAAAAGGAAAGAAGAGGGAGCTCACGATGAATGATCTCAAGTTTTTTCTGTAAAACATGAGATGAGGTAAGGTTCTCAACCGAGAGAGTAGTGGAAGAGGCGAATTGTGGGAGGTTTGAAGGATGACAAAGTTTGGAAGAGCCACCTTAGAGAATGGGATAGTGAGTTGATAAGAGAGCTATCACATAATTGCCTAGCAGCAGTGAGGGCCCACTTGATGTTGTGTAATATAAATGTGTAGTGATTAGTTAGATTGGTTGCATGATTTTTTTCTATTTTCATTCAGCATCACCTGTAGGAGCAAAGGACCCGAGACTGCAGGTCAGCAGTTTAGGCCAGATAAGTTGGCTTGAGAATTATCAGCATAGAGACAGTAATTAAATCATCGGGGGCTGATGAGATACTGAGTGATGTAGTCTATAGGTTTCAAATCTCTTGTGGAGAGGCTCCCAGATTCATTTATTTATTTATTTATTTTGGTTTCGTCATTTCTGTCGTGTCTGACTTTTCATGACCCCGTTTGGAGTTTTCTTGGCAAAGAACTAAAGGAGTTGCTATTTCCCTCTCCAGCTCATTTTACAGATGAGGAAATTGAGGCAAACAGGATTAAGTCATATGCCCAGGCTCACACAGCTGGTGAGTCTGTTTCAGGAAGAATGGTCTCCCCAACTTCAGATCCAGTACTTTATCCTCTCCATCACTTAGCTGCCCTAGCTTGCCAATTGTTGGAGCCTCTTTTGCTATAATTTAAGGTACTGTTTTTTATTTGCCTCCAACTGGGGCTTTATTGTGGATTGTTGGAATGTTGGATTCAGGCCTCTTTAAAACGCCTAGGCTGAGCTTGTATTCCCTGCCCCTGTATCCTGTACACTGCCGGTGCAATGTCTACTGGTCCTGTCCCCCCTGTTACTCCAAAAGTTCAGGCCTCAGTTCTTGCTAGTTTTAGACTCTATCTGGTAAGTACATGCTTTCTTCTTTGCCTTGTTTCTACCCAGAACGTTTGTAGACTTGTGCATGCTTCATTAACGGTTCTTAACTCATGACTGTCCATTGCAGGGATCAAATTTTTCAAGTCTTCCATAGGTTGGTTTTGTTTGTTTGTTTTTGTTTTTTTACAATACATTATAGTTCTGTTAAGTTGTTCTTCTGGTCCTGCTCACTTCATTCTCCATTAACTCATCCTTGATAATAACTACTTCATTTGGTGATTTCATCAGCTTCCATGGATTTAATTAACTTTTTTCTTCTCTGTGCTGACAGTCCTCAAATCTACCTATCCAGCCCAGATATCTTTACTGACCTCTAGTCTCTCCAGCTGTCTTAAAGACATCTGTCCAGTAGACAACTTAAACTCTACATGTCCAAAATTGAACTCATTGCCTTTCTCCCTAAAACCTCCTTCCTTCTAAATATCCTTATTACTGTTGAGGGGACTGCTATCCTTCTAGCCTTTCAGGCTGGTAACCTAGGAGGTATTCTTGACTTCTTCCTATGTCACACCCCTGTTGACAAGGGCTGTTAGTTTCTCCTTTGCAACCATCTCTTAAATGTACCCCCCTCTCTCCTGACACTGCCATCTCTCTGTTGCAGTCTCTTATCACCTCACACCTGGACTGCTGGAATAACTTACTTCACAGGTGGTGAACCTGCAGTTTCTAGGCCATGTGTGGCCCCTCTATGTTGTCAAGTGCAGCCCTTTAATTGAATCTAAACTCCACAGAATCAATCTCCTTAATAAAAGGATTTGTTCTGTAAAATCTGAACCCTGTCGAACGACTGCACCCAAGGACCAAAAGGCCACATGTAACCTCAAGCTGCAGGTTCCCCACCCCTGGGGAACTCGAATCTGTTTTCCATTCAGCTGCCAAAGTGATTTCCTGCTGAAGTATCCCTAAATTACACGTTCCCTTCATAAATTCCAGTGGCTCCCTATTAACTCCAGGATCAAATACAAAGTCTTCTGTTTGGCCTTCAAAGCCCTTCATAAAACTATACTTGAAGCGTATATTTCATTTGACCCAGTAATTGATAAAAGGTAAAAAAATGCAGCTTTCAGAAGAAATCAAAATTATCAGTAGTCACATCAAAAATGCTCCTTATCACTATTAGAGAAATGCAAATTAAAATAACCCTGAGACAGCTCCTGTCAGATTGGCTAGCATGACAGACAAAAAGGGAAAATGACAAATGTTGGAGGAGATGTGGAAAAATTAAGGACACCAGTACATTATTGGTGGAGTTGTGAACTGATCCATCCATCTGGAGAACAATTTGGAACTATGCTTTTAAAGAGCTATAAAACTGTGCATACCCTTTGACCCAACAATAGCACAACTGGGTCTTTATTCCAAAGAGATCAAAGAAAAGAAAAAGGACTCAAAAATATTTATAGTAACTCTTTTTGTTGTGGTAAAAAATTAGAAATTGAGGGAATGTCCATTAATTGGGGAATGGTATATGATTGTGATGAAATACCATTGTGCTATAAGAAATGATAAGCAGGACTGTTTCAGAAAAACGTAGGAAGACATATGAACAGATGCAAAGTGAACTGAGCAGAACCAGGAGAACTTTGTACACAGAAACAGCAATATTGTACAAGGAACAACTATGAAAGACTTTGCTACTCTGATCAAGACAGTAATTCAAGAAAATTCCAAAAGACCCATAATGAAAAATGCTATCCCTCTTTAGATAAAGAACTGATGAATTCTGAGTGAAGCACAATTTTTTCACTTCTCTCCTCTCCTCTCCTTCTCTTCTTTCTTGTTCACAATGTGTCTAATGTGGAAATGTTTCTCATGACCTTGCATGTATAATTTGTATTGTAGCTTACCTTCTTAAGGGATAGGGTGGGCAGGAAGGAGGGAGAGAATTTGGAAGTCAAAAATTTTTACAAAAAAATGAATGTTTAAAAATGTAATTGGAAATATTTAATTAAATAAATTAAAATTATTTATTTTTAAAAATTAGCAAAACCAAAAATAAGACCCTTCATAACTTTGTACCACTCTCCCCACCTTTCCAATCTTTTTATACCTTGCTCTCTGCCACGTAGTGTTTGATCCAGTGATACTGGTCTTTTTAGAGTTCCAGGAACTAGTCACTATCTCTCAACTCTGGACATTTTCTCTCTTGGAATGCCCTCTTTCCTTATCTCTGCTTCTTGGTTTCCTTCAGGTCTCAACTGAAATTCCATCTTCAAAAGGAACCCTTTTCTAATTCCTCTTACTTCCATTACTTTCTCTCTGGTACATATTTGCTGTATATAGCTTGTTTGTACATACTTGTTTTGAAACCCTGTCCCTCATACTAGATTGTGAGCTCCTTGAGGGAAGGGACTGTCTTTTGTACCTTTTTATATGCCCAGTGTTTAGCACACTGACCGACACATAGTAGCCATTTAATAAATGTCTGTTGATTGATTGCTTGAAATAAATGGTGTAGAGACAGTTTGAAATAAGAGAGTTTATTGAAAAGAGGAAAGTAGGAACAGAGTATAAGCATATAGGTAGTTTGTGAGAGACTACAAAGAGAAATCAGCAAGAGCACTCTTTCATACAGTTACCTAAAAATTACTCTTGCATAATAAAACTATTTTCCAGACCTTATTCAAAACAGCAGTTTTTCAGAATTGTCATCAAATTATTTCTTTGTTGATAAGTTTACCATGATCTAGGTTCATTGATAACATTAGCAGAACATTAACAGAATATTAGCAGAACAATCCATTGAGGGTCCATCCAAGTACATAAACATGTTCTTGGGAAGAAATAAGGAATTATAGAAGCCCACTCTCTGACACCATGCTTTGTTACTTAACCCTTTTATCTTTACAGGAACATCCTGAGTTTGATGAGGAGCCATGGAAAGAAATTTATATGCTCTCTATAAATTCCTTGTGTTTTAGATTCACAGTAGAGAGTTGTTTCTCTGCTGTGGACTTTGTATACTCCCGATACTGTTGTTTCTTAATAGATACTCTAGGAATTAGGGTGTTTACTATGGCAAACTGTACATTCTTTTACTCAAGAAGGCCTGTTTTTTTTTCTTCCCATATCTTCCAGTACCAAGATTCTAATAAACTACAAACTTACTATAAATTTGCTTCATTTTCCTGTTGGGTTAGGACTTGTCAGTAACCCTTGTTTTGAGCATAGTAAAAAACTGTTACTAACTCAGAAGGATAATATATTGATTTTTCTATGGTAATTTTGTTTCCAGTCTTTATTACTGACTGACTAAATCACATTGGTTGTTTTTCTGATTGCTTTGCAGAAGTCTGAGGAGCACGAGTGCAATAATGGACCATCTCAGGAAGATGAGGGGTTTATGGGCATGTCCCCCCTCTTACAAGCTCACCATGCCATGGAAAGAATGGAGGAATTTGTGTGTAAGGTAAGATTAAAGTTTCTTGCTATCTCTGTGATTTTTGATATTTTAAATAAAGAACTAATAACTACCTCAACTTACATATTTATTTACCTCAGTGGTAATTTTTGGCTATTATAGATTGGGGAAATATACCAAACCATTTTAGAATACAATATATGTATTTGCCTCAAGCATCTTTATTAAAGGTTGGGTCAAAGTTATTTTGACTTGTAAATAAATTTTTCCATTATATAATATGTTTGAGTGCTGACCACTAACTGACAATAGTGCTCTTTGAGGCTGCTTTTACTAGTGTGGGAGGCCTATAGGCCAGTGACCTGTGTGATGAAGAAAAGCAGTTCACTGTCTATTTTTAGCATGAGTGCTGAGGTATCAATTTTTGAACTAGAGTATCTTGGATTCCTCTCCTTTCCTTTCTGAGGGGAGAGTTTATCTCACACCTGGATGTCATTTGATCATTAAAATCAACTGTGGTATGTTTTTATACAAGTTCTTTTAAAAAAGTGTTGCAGTACTGTATAATTTCTTCTCTGCAAGCAAGAATACATTATGTGCCTTAAGCCATATTAATTGGAGTTTGATTACTCTTTCCTCAGAAAATATTCCTTGAATATTTGAATATTCAGAATTCATTTTAGAGGCAGAGAGGTGGAGCTAGTGGATGTGGAGTTTTAAGTTTTAGGAAAATCTGAGGTCAGATCTGGCCAAGTCATTTACCCTCCATTTGCCTCAGTTCCTCATCACCTACCTCCTAGGGCTGTTGTGAGGATCCAAATGAGATCATTTGTAAAGTGCTTTAAGCGTAGTGCCTGGCACATAGTAGGCACTAAATGTATTAGGTTTCCTTTAATGAGAGTCTTATTGCTAGAACCTCATTCCTAATTGATAGATGAACCTATAATCTGTTTATCAATTATTTTCCTTACAGGTATGGGAAGGCCGATGGAGGGTTATTCCTCATGATGTATTGCCTGACTGGCTAAAAGACAACGATTTCCTTTTACATGGGCACAGGCCTCCTATGCCTTCTTTCCGGGCCTGTTTCAAGAGCATCTTCAGAATACACACAGAGACGGGCAACATCTGGACGCACCTTTTAGGTATTTGTGTTGAACTGTAATATTATGCTTCATGCTTTTTTATTTTTGTGTATTTAAGGGAGCAATCTAAAGAAAAAAGAGACTTTAAATTTCCTTATTATAAATTTAATCATGTGCAAACAAACATTTTAGTACACAAACGAGGACAAAAATATTATATATGTATCTGGGAACTTCTGTTATATACAGTGGTTTTTGAATTAGTACCAGAGAACTGTAGTACTCATTCATTGCCCCTTCCTTACTAGCTTCTATGTGTCTGTGACAGGAATATGAGTAAGTTATGAGGCTCGTGGAGGGCTGAACCTAGGATATAGGTCGGGCCCACTGTACTGTGCCTCTGATCAAACTTCCTCATTCTTATTAACAATTGAACACATTAAATTTTTTCCAGTAACAAGAAGGAAAAGAGAAAAGAGATACAGGAATTAGACTGGTTGAAAACATTGACTTTTAATTGAGGCTTGACCCTAACATAGGTCTTCACTGTAGCTATAGTGGTTGCCCCACTCCTGGCTTCTGCTCATCCATTGAGAAGTAGCTATTTAAAGAAAAGGAGGCCAGAGGTGTGAGGAATTCAGAGGGCTGCCATTGTGTGGGCAGCATTGAGCTTGAAGGAAAGGGGGCTGCATTGCATCTGGGACTAGTCTTGTCTCTCCCTAGAGATTGCTCAGGCAAGACTTAGTGTGCCATTCTTTATATATCTTATATATCCAACTATTAGGAAACTGAGGTAGCCATGAAACCCAGGATAGGGAGGGGCATGAAAGTGACATGGGAATACAGTAAAGGCTGAAATACCAAAAATATCAAGAGAGGAAAAAAAAGACTCAGTGAAAGCCTAGCACATAATCACATATATTAGCAGAGATGACTCTAAAAATAGAAGGAAAAATGCATAAAATATCAAAAAGAATTCAGAGTGTCAATAATTTAAGTATATATTATATATGACAAGGTAGCAACAGAATTGGTACTTGTGTTGCCTTCTTAAGTTTTGTTTTCTCTTCCATATGTGTAATGTTTTATTAATGTGTTTTCTGCATCTCTGTACTATGCTTGAACACTTCCCCACCTCACTTCCAACACACGCTTGTAACAAATACATATAGTTAAGCTAAATAAATGAGCCATATTGGCAAGTATATAT
This sequence comes from Potorous gilbertii, assembly GCA_028658325.1. Classification (NCBI taxonomy): domain Eukaryota; kingdom Metazoa; phylum Chordata; class Mammalia; order Diprotodontia; family Potoroidae; genus Potorous; species Potorous gilbertii. The sequence continues at coordinate 163,249,788 of CM053770.1, forward strand.
TTAACTATGTACTTTTAGTCTATTATCTCTTTAAAGAGTCAACTATGTGTGGAAAGGCCTTTTGATATACTATTTTACTGTCTGCTTTTCCCAGAGTACAGTCTCTGTGAGAGGAAGTGTATATGATATTTTAGATAGAGAGTCAAGGAGACCTGATTTTTAAAAGTCCAGCTTCTGACACATGCTAACAGCCTGACTGTGGACAAGCCATATAAACTTCTTAAAGTTGTACTGCAGATGAGTTACTGATCTGTATTGGTGGAGAGAGTTCTCATCCATACAGTTTCCAGTTACCAGTGCACTTATATACCTAAACTTCCATCCAAGAAAGCTTCCAGCTTACTGAGTAGAGGAGGGGATTGCCCAATTCATTGGTTATATGATTGAAAAATGATTAAGAAACCTGAGAAAAAACTGCAATAAGTGACTTCTATGCCAGAACTGCACAAAAACTTGAGCCAGAAGCTCATATACAATAGGGGAAGGATATACCAGCAAAGTAACTGGCCAGTATAAGCAGATTAGTTGATAGCCTTCCATTGCAGCCCGAAATGGGCCAGAGATAACCTGTAAGGTTCATGTTCTCACATAGCAAAAGCAGAGGAATCCTCAGAGAAGGCCCTAGGTAGGAATTCATCAATGGCTAGTATAGAGTAGCCGTGTTCAGTCGTGATAGCTTAAGAACTTAAAGTCCTTAGCTCTATCTTAAGATATCATAGAGGATCCTGAAGACCTGACATTCTGAACCTCAAACATCCCTGGGTGGGATGGAAAGATGAATAAACATAAGAAGACTTTCTTGCTGGAAACCATTATTTAACTTTTTACAGTGTATTTTAAGAAATCATGTGAACTGCCCATATCTGTTAGAACCAGAGGGAAAAGTAAAAATGAAAAGAATCCACTGATCACCTGGAAAGAAACCTTGAAAGGAAAAGTTTTAGTAATGTCATAGGCAAATTCCAGAATACTAACATTAAAGAAGAACTACTACAGGGATTCAGAAAGGAGTTGTCAGGGATCACACAAGGCCCAGCAGTTTCTGTGGTAAACAAGAGGAAATCTTGGAAAATAAGAATTAACTTCCCCTGAGAAGTGGAATATAATTGTACTAGAGAAAAAAAGGATCTTTAATGAAGAAGACAATTTTAAGGCATTTTTGATGAAAAGGACAAAATTCATTAGAAACTTTGTTTTACGAGTACAAGAGTATAATACTCTTTTTCCTCCCCTGCAGCAGCTTTCCCCATTGGTAAGTTCTTTCTGGCACAAAGACCCAAGATAGCCATTCTTTACTTTTTGAATTTTGTTATCATGCCCTTGCATCAGTACCTTTTCTAGCCTCTCCTTCCTCTTACGTTGCAACTTTTTATGCGTTGTCTTCCCTAATAGAATGATCTAATAATAATAATAGCATTTATATAATGCCTCCTGTGTGCCAGGCTCTGTGTTGAATGCTTTACAAACAGTATGTTCTGGGTGTCAAGTGCTGTGGTAAGTGTTTTGCTAATATTATTTGATGTAAGTTCATCGAGGGCAGGAATTGTCTTTCTTTTTGCTTATGTTTGTATTCCCAGTTCTTAGCATAGTGCTTGACACATCATAAGCTCATAATGCTTGTTGTTGTTGTAGAAATATAGACCTAAATAGAGAAACATTAATTGCTCATGAGTAGTTTGAGCCATATAATTGAATTACAATGTTCAGTTCTAATACCAGTAATGTCCACAAAAAACATAGGTCTAGAAAAATATAATGAAATTCATATGGAGGACAAAAGGTCAAGGATCTCAAATAATAATGAGAAAAATTGGAAAGGAAGTGGTTCTATTAGTATTACAAAGCTGTTGTCATTAAAACAGTTTATTATTGACTAAAAAAAGTCATTGGAACAAATGTTGTGTACAACATACAGAAGCAAACAGACAGCAAGTGTAGTATTCAGTAAACCCTTAAACCATGTTTATTGGAGGAAGACTCTATTGGATAAAAGTTGTTAGGAATATTGGACAGCAACCCAGCAGAATTAGGTTTAAACCAACACTTTTTACCAAAAACCAAACTAAACTCCAAATGGATATGAGACCTAAATATAAAAGTTTATCTTATAAATTAGATAAATTTATCTGATTGATAAATTAGAGGAGCAAGGAAGAAACTATCTTTTGGATGTATGGATGAGGGAAAAGTTCATGACTAAACAAATGATACAGATGATACACAAATTAGAGGGACAGTTTTGATTATATAAATTGTATAAGTTTTTGTACAAATAAGTCTAATATGGTAAAATGTAGAAGGGTAAAAAATCTTTGAACAGGTTTTACATTTCCAAGTTGTCATTTCCAAGACATACATCTATATGGTATACATATATACATATACATAAACACAGAAATTGTTCAAATACGTGACTAGTAGGTGTTTCCCAAGAGATAAATGGTAAATTATATTAATAAATGATCTGAATTGCTAATAACTAAAAAAATGCAAATTAAACCAACTTCGAGGTCCCATCTCACCTATCACACTGCTAAATATGACCAAAGAGGAGCTGTGGGGGAAAAGGTAGAATAATTGGTGGAACTGTGAATCTGTCTGTAAAGCAGTTTGGAACTAATCTCAGAAAATTATCAAATTCAGTGTACCCTTTCACCCAGTCATATTGTCACAAAACCTATACCTCAAATAAAGAAGAAAACAATCTATACAAAAATTTTTTTTTAAAGATAGCTAAAAATTGGAAATTAGAGGGGTGGCCACCTGTTGGGGAATGGCTAAACATTGTGGGCATAGCAATGCGATGGAGTATTATGCCATAGGAAATGATGAAATGGGCAATTTCAGAGGAAACTGGGAAGATCTTCATGAACAGAGGCTGAATAAAATGAGCAGATGTAGGAGAGCATTATACAATGATAGCAATTTATAGGAAAATAAATTTGAAAGATTTTAGGACTCTGAACAGCAAATTTTGAAATTGAGTTCAAAAGAATGAAAATGAAATATACCATTCATCTTGACAGAAAAGTGATAAACTTAAAATGCAGAGAGATACATTTTTAAACATGACTAATTAATGGAAATTTATTTTGCTGGACTTGACTATGCAGTTACTGAAGAAGAATTTGTTTTGGGTTCTTTTTTAATTGGCCAACAAGAATAGTGGGTAAAAAAAGATGATTTTTAAAAAAAATAAACTTATTTAAAAATGAAATTATAAAATTTTTCTTTTTCTTTTCTGTTTTTCAATTACATGTAAACAGTTTTCAACATTTAATTTTCGAAGATTTTGAATTCCAAATTTTTTTCTCCCAAGATGGCAACCAATTTGTTATAGGCTACATGTGTACAGTCATATCAAAAGATTATTAGTCTTGCTGTGAAAGAAGAATCAGAACAAAAAGGAAAACATGAGAAGGAAAAAATAAAAAAAGAGAAAATAGTATATGTTGATCTACGTTCACACTCCATAGTTCTTTCTCTGGATGGGGATAGTATCTTCCACTTTATTTAGATCATTATATTACTGAAAAGAACCAATTTTCTCAAAGTTGGTGTTACTGACAGTGTTACTGTTGCTATTTACAGTGTCCTAGTTTTGCCCCTCGTTTCTTATAGCACAGTAGTTAGTATTCCATTACATTCATATACCACAACTTGTTCAGCCATTCCCCAGTTGATGAGCATTCCCTCAGTTTCCAGTTCTTTACCATCACAGAGCTGCTATAAATATTTTTGTACATGTGGGTCCTTTCCCCATTTTTATGATACCTTTCGGATTCAGACCTAGTAGTGGATCAAAGGGCATACATACGCTTTAGGCATAGTTCCAAATTGCTCTCCATAATGGTTGAATCAGTTCACAACTCCCATCAACAATGCATTAGTGTTCCAGTTTTCCTACATCTTCTGCAGCATTTGTCATTTTCCTTTTTTTGTCATATTAGCCAATTTATAGCTGTGCAGTGGTACTTCAGAGTTGTTTTAATTTGCATTTCTTCTAATCAGTAGTGATTTAGAGCATTTTTTCATATGACCATAGATTGCTTTAATTTCTTCATCTGAAAGCTGTCTGTTCATATCCTTTGATCATTTATCCATTGGGGAATGACTTGTATTATAAATTTGACTCAGTTCTCCATATATTTTAGAAATGAGGCCTTTATCAGAGATACTGGCTGTAAAAATTGTTTTTCAACTTTTTGATTTCCTTCTAATCTTGGTTGTGTTTGGCTTTGTGCAAAACTTTTTTAGTTTAATGAAATCAAAATGATATATTTTGCATTTCATAATGTTCTCTATCTCTTTTTTGGTCGTAAAGTTTTCCCTTCTCCATAAATTATTCCTTTCTCTCCTAATTTGCTTATGCTATCACCTGTTATGGCTAAATGTGCCCATTTTGACCTTATCTTGGTATGTGGTGTAAAATGTTGGTCTATACCTAGTTTCTGCCATGTTATTTTCTAGTTTTCCCAGCAGTTCTTATCAAATAGTGAGTTCTTATCCCAGAAACTGGAGTCTTTATTATTATAGTAGTATTATAGTTATTGACTGCTTTATCTTGTGTTTCTAACCTATTCCATTGAAGTACCAAGTAGTTTTGATGATTATTGCTTTATAATGCAGTTTTAGATTTAGTATGGCCAGACTACCTTCTCTTGAACTTCTTTTCATTAATTCCCTTGATATTCTTGACCTTTTGTTCATCCACATGAATTTTGTTATTCAATTTTTCCAGCTCTATAAAATAATTTTTTGTTAGTTTGATTGGTATGGCACTGAATAAGTAAAGTAATTTAGGCAGAATTGATATTTTTATTATATTAGTTTGGCCTACCCATGAACAACTGATATTTTTTCAGTTATTTAGATTTGACTTTATTTGTGTGAAAAGTGTTTTGTAATTGTGTTTGTAGAATTCCTAGGTTTGTCTAGGCAGGTAGACTCTCAGATATTTTATATCGTCTGCAGTTACTTTAAGTGGAATTTCACTTTCTACCTCTTGCTGCTGGGCTTTGTTATTGATATATAGAAATGACAATGATTTATGTGGGTTTATTTTATATCTATATTATTTATATAATAATATAGATTGAATGGATATTTGGATATTTATATATAATAGTATATATTATTAATATAATTATATTTTATATATAAATATAATTTATGCATATAAATATAATATTTCATGATTTATTTTTATATATGATATTATCATATTATATTATTATATATAATTTATATTATATAATATAGTATGATATATAATAATATATTATTATATATAATATAATATAATATAATTATATTTATATATAATTTATAATATATAAAAATATAATAAATATAATTAATATAATGATATTATATATATAATAATATGATAGATATTTATATATTTATAAATGTCCATTTATTCTCCCTTTGGCCCTTAAACTAATTTTTTCTTTTAGTTTTCAACATTCATTTCCACAAGATTTTGAGTTTCAAATTTTCTCCCCTCCCCCGCAAGACAGTGGACATTCTGATTACCCCTTCCCCTAATCTGCCCTCCCTTCTATCACACCCCTCCCTTTCCTTGTCCCCTTATCTCCTCTATTTTCTTGTAGGGCAAGATAGATTTCTGTACCCCATTACCTGTATATCTTATTTTTCAGTTGCATGGAAAAACAATTTTTAACATTCATTTTTAAAACTTTTGAGTTCCAACTTCTCTCCTTCCCTTCCCACCCTTCCACACTGAGAAGGCAACCAATTGAATATAGGCTATACATGTGTAGTTATGCAAAAGATTTCCATAAAAGTCATATTGTGAAAGACTTAACTATATTTCCCTCCAGCCTGTCCTGCCCCCCATTTATTCTCCTTTTGGCCCCATCACCCCTCAAAATTGCTGATATCTAATTACCTCCTCCTCCCATTTGCCTTCCCTTCTGTCCATCCCCCCACACCCTCCTTCTCCCCTAATTTCCTGTAGTGTAAGGTAGATTTTCATAGCAAATTGAGTGTGCATGTTATTCCCTCCTTAAACCAAATGTGACGTAAGGTTCACTTTTTCCCTCTCACCTCCCCTCCATTGAAAAGCTTTTTCTTGTCTCTTTTATGTGAGATAATTTGCCTCATTCTATTTCTCCCTTTCTCCTCCCAGTATATTCCTCTCTCATCCCTTAATTGTTTTTTAGATATCATCACTTCCTATTCAACTCACCCTCTACCTTCTGTTTATATGTATATAATCCCTCCAACTACTCTAATACTGAGAAAAGTCTCCAGTTACAAATATTATCTTTCCATGTAGGCATAAAAGAAGTTCAACTTTAGAAAGTCCCTTATGATTTCTCTTTCTTGTTCACCTTTTCATGCTTCTCTTGATTCTTGTGTTTGAAAGTCAGATTTTCTATTCTGTTCTGGTCTTTTCATCAAGAATGTTTAAAAGTTCTCTATTTCATTGAATGACTATTTTTTCCCCCTGAAATATACTCAGTTTTGCTGGGTAGGTGATTCTTGGTTTTAATCTTAGCTGTTTTGAACTCTGGAATATTGTATTCTAAGCCCTGTGATCCCTTAACGTAGAAGCTACTAGATCATGTGTTACCCTGATTATATTTCCACAATACTCAAATTGTTTCTTTCTGGCTGCTTGGAATATTTTCTTTTTGACCTGGAAGCTCTGCAATTTGACTACAATATTCCTAGGAGTTTTCCTTTTAGAATCTCTTTCAGGAGGCAGTCAGTGGATTCTTTCAATATTTATTTTACCCTCTGGTTCTAGAATATCAGGCCAATTTTCCTTGATAATTTCTTGAAAGATGATGTCTAGGCTCTTTTTTTGATTATGGCTTTCAGGTAGTCCCATAATTTTAAAATTATCTCTCCTGGATCAATTTTCTAGGTCAGTTGTTTTTCTAGTGAGATATTTCATTGCCTATTTTTTCATTCTTTTGGTTTTGTTTTACAATTTCTTGATTTTTCATAAAATCAGTAGCATCCATCTGCTCTGTTTTAATCTTTAAGGAATTATTTTCTTCAGTGAGCTTTTGGACCTCTTTTTTTCATCTGGCCAGTTCTTCTTTATGGGGCATACTTCTGACCATTGGCTTTTTGGATCTCTTGTCATTTGGGTTAGTCTATTTTTTAAAGTGTTATTTTCTTCAGCATTTTTTTGGGTCCCTTTTAGCAAGCAGTTGATTCGTTTTCATGATTTTCTTACATCATTCTCAATTTTCTTCCCAATTTTTGCTCTACTTTTCTTACTTGATTTTCACAATCCCCTTTGAGCTCTTACATGGCCTGAGACCAATTCATATTTTTCTTGGAAACTTTGGATGGAGAAACTTTGACTTTGTTGTCTTCTGTTTGCATGTTTTGGTCTTCATTGTCACCAAAGTAAGATTCTATAGTCTTGATTTTTTTCTAGCTTTTGCTTATTTTATCAGCCATTTACTTGACTTTTGAGTTCTTTGTCAAGGTAGTTCTCTGCTTCTAGTGGGGTTGGGTGGTGTGCTGTCAGCCATTCAATCACCTTGCAATTTGTGGGTCTAGAGCTCCAGAAACAGTGGCTGCCTCTGTCCCTGCTGCTCCTGTGACTGCTGAAGATTGCTCTGCCTTCTTCCCCTTCTCTTGCCCTGGGGCTGGACCACTCTATTCTCTCACATGGGTCCCACAAGTTTTTTTGTATTGACCTTCCAATTTGCCCTCAGCATTTTGGGGTCTGGAAACCTCTACAGATGTGAGAGATTCCTTCCTCCAAGGCCTGCTCAGGTCCCGTCTGTGCTGATGTAGCCCACCCTGGGCTGGGTTCTGCTCCTAGTATAGCACAATAGACATGCTGCACAATAGACATTTCCTGGTAACCTTCCAGGCTGTCTTGGACTGGAGATTTGCTTTACTCCATCATTCTGTAAGTTCTGCAGCTCCAGAATTTGTTTAGAGTCATCTTTTTTTTAACAGATATTTGGCTGGGCTTGGTGGGGCTCTAGAAAGTCTGTGCTGTTACTTTGCCATCTTGACTCTGCACCCTACCCCCATTCCTTGCCTCTTATAAACTGTTTTTTAAAAAGAAGAAATAGGCCCAACAGTCCAGAACAGCAGTTTTTTGTCATTAATTTATTTGTTTTCTACAGTCGCTTTCATAAGAGATAGCATATGATTTTATATAGTTTCTACACATACATTCTTATTAAACGCATTTTTCCTTCAGTCATGTTGCATAGAAGAATTAAAATGAATGGGAGAAATTATGGGAAAAGCCCAAACAAAACAAAACATAAGAGAAAATACTCTGTTTCATTCTGCATTCCAATTCCATGGTTCTTTCTCTGGATGTGGATGGCATTTTGCCTCAAGAGTCCTTTGGGAATGTTTTAGGTCTTTGCATTGCTGTGAAGGGCTAAGTCTCCCAGAAGAAATGCCTTACACACTCTTGTTACTTTGTATAGTGTTCTCCTGGTGCTGCTCCTTTCACTCAGAGTCAGTTATGTGAATAAGTCCTTCCAGGCCTCTCTGAAGTCTTCCTGTTGTTCATCATTTCTTACAGCACAATAGTATTTCATTACATTCATATACCACAACTTGTTCAGCCATTCCCCAATTGATGGGCATCCCCTCAATTTCTAGTTCTTGGCCACCACAAAGAGAGCTGCTATAAATATTTTTGTACATGTGGGACCTTTTCCCATTTTTTGGATCTCTTTGGGATACAGTCCTAGAAGCGATATTGCTGGGTCAAAAGATATGTACATTTTTATAGCCCTTTGGGCATAGTTCCAAATTGCTCTCCAGAATGGTTGGATTAGCTCACAGCTCCTGGAACAAATGAATTAGTGTTCCAACTCTCCCACATCTCCAGTGTTTGTCATCTTCTTGTTTTGTCATGTTAGCCAGTCTGATAGCTGTGATGTATCTCAGAGTTGTTTTGATTTGCATCTCTCTGATCAATAGTGATTTAAAGCATTTTTTCACATGACTGTAGATAGCTTTAATTTCTTCCTCTGAAAACTCCCTGTTCATATCCTTTGACCATTTATCAACTGGGGAAGAAAGGCAAATTTATTTGACCCATGGGCTGAGACTGAAGAAGCAAACATCAGTTTAGAACTGTATTGTCTTTCATGGAGAATTAAGGTAGTTACAGAAGGAAAACTGGTAATCTGGTTTGAATTTGGTCAGTTTTGAGGCATTTAAGAGGGGAAATAGGAAGGAAAGTAAGAGGAAGATTATATTAGTTTAGAAAGGAGAAAGAATGGAGTGGAACTTAAAATTTCTCCTTTGAGGTGTGTAAGTAGAATATGTATATATGGAGGGAGTGTGCATCCAGCGTACCTTATTGTCCAAAACAGAAACAGGAGAGATAGAAATACGTTTTCCACGTTTTGATGTAGAAATACATCAAACTCAACAGGGAAATAAGAAGAGATAGTAGGGAGAGCTAAAAGGAAGCATTGTTTTCAGGAGCAGAGTAGTGTCTAGCTAAACAAATTTCCTGATACTGAAGGAGGAATTAAAAATGAGAGGTCCAGGAGAAGAAAAGCATATAAACAGAATTGCCCCTTTGACGTTTGGGGGATGGCTGAACAATTTATAGCTCATGAATGTAATGGAATATTATTGTTCCTTAAGAAATGATAAAAGTTTTGTTAGAGAATCCTAAAGTTGATCAAAGTAAGCAGAACATAACCAAGATAACAACATTGTAAAGAAAAGCAGCTTTGACAAATTTAAAAACCATTTGAAAATCGGTTCAGTGACCATCCATGTCCATAGGGGAGGGGATCTGTAATGGAGCACATTGCCTACATTTTGAGAGAGAAGTAATGAACTTAGGGTATAGAAAGAGCCTTTTATTTGCGAGGGGTGGGAATATGGGGGTGGGGCAGAATATGACCTCTGTGTGTTTGTTTTGTTTGACTGCTTATTTGATACAGGTGTTCTTTTTCTTTTTATTCTGTTTTTGGTTTGGGGATAGAGGAGAAGTTTTAGCAATAGAGAAGAGAAAAGAGTGCAATTGAAACATTTTTTTTAAATGCATGTAAGAGTACAGAAAGGAGGTCAGATGGTAGTGCAGATAATTTGGGCAGTTTTGAAACTAAGGATGGAATTTATTATATTTTTTAAAAGTAAGCTGTATGAAGTGATAATTCACAGCTTCAATTGTAATCTACTTTTTGTGTTCTGTGTTTTATATGGAAATTCTCCCATTCTCTCCCCTCCTTTGTCTTCAGTTCAGATTTTAAAAAATTTAAGGAAACCCCATCCCAATCTCTACCCCTCTCCTCCAGTACCTTTCATACATTTGCTCTCCTGTTTTGTACTGTGATGCTATTAGACAAGAAGATGAAGTACACTTCAAGAAACATCTTGTTGGCTCACTGATTGAAATATGTTTTGAGCAGAGCTAAAATGGAAATTTTATTTCTTAGGTAATGATAGGAGACATGACTTTTAAGAATTGCTTTTTTAAATCCTTGGAAATGTTTTCTGCATTTAAGTTTCAGCTATAGTTGGAAGTTTTGTCAAAAAAAAAATTTAGTAGCTTCACCCCCTCTAAATTGACTAAATTTTATCTTGTTAAATTATTGTAGGTTACTGATAGTGTGAAATAATTCTTATAGCTGGAACTGAACACCTGTTCGTAAATCTCTTGATACCTTAAAAATAGAGAGCTTGCTGTATGAATTTAAATGATTGTTGGCCTTGATCTCCTTTCTAGTTACTTTTTGGTCAGCATTCCATTTCCAAATTCATGCCAGCCAGTCTAATAAAAGACTAGATTGAAAGAATCAATCTAAGCATAGTGTTGGGTTATAATTCCAGTATGGATTTTTTTTAAAGGGATAAAAAGCAGGATCACTCAACAAACATTATGGTTATGATATGTCATGTCATGATGTTCATATAGTTAAATACTAAGATACTGAGGCCTTCATAGTTTACGAAGGGCTTTCATGTATAGTTATCCCATTTATTTTAGCTACAGTCTAATTTTCAGTCTGAAATTGTGGCTTCTAGAAAAGTATACCTGGGAACTCTTAGGGGAAAATGGAGAGAACAGCCTGTCTTAACCAGGTTCTTTCAGGACTCAGAGCCTGCTCTGTCTTAGCATGTTTGCTAAGCAAATCCATTCTCTCTTGACCTACCAACTATTCTTTTCTTTTCTTTCCCTGCCTCAACATTACTGGATGCATATTTTATTTCCTCACATACATATTTGAGAAGGATTTGGTAATATTTTCTGCCATAATCATTTGTTAATTGCTGAGATTTATATAGTGCTTTCAGGTCTTTTCCAGAATAACCCCATGGGGTAGGTAATGCATTTTCATTTTGTAGCTTTCCAAAGCTGAAATATGGGAGTGAAGTGACTTACATGAAGTCATATGGGGCAGATTTGTCCATGGGACCCAGTTCTTCTTTCCATTCCATCAGGATGTGGTAATAAAGAGTCCCTGATAAAATGTGATATTGAAATGTTTCTTCTTTGTTGACATTATTGTTGTTTAGACTTGAAGTCAGAAGACTTCAGTTAGTCTAAACTAATCTAGGTATTGGCTGTGGAACCAAATGCAAGCCTGCCTTCTGAGGACTCAAGGCTTGATGTCTTCATGTGTCTGCATGAGGATAAATCTTCCCTATCTACCCTCTCAGCTTGTGAGGAGAAGCAGGTGTTCACAAACTTTAAAGCACTATGTGAATGTCAGTTATATCCGTAATATATGGTTTTTTTCCATGTATTTAACTGAAGAAGAAAATTGTTATTATTTTTTCTAATGGTATCTCTTACCTTGTTTTCCAGTAAGTATGTCATCCTTCAAGGTATATACCAATACAGATAAGGGAGAGTAGTGTCTAGCTTGTATCTGAACAGTAGAAATGTGTCTTCATCTCTGGATTATTTTAACTATTTAAAAAAATCAAGTCTCAGGAAGTTAGAAAGATATCCTACACTATTTGGAAACCTGAAAGAGTCTTTGCTGGTTTTTTTATGTTACCAGTCCTAGTGCAGCATCGTGGAATGAGTATTGGATTTGGAGTCAGAGGACCTGAGTTCTCTGATTTACTACTGATTGTGACCTTGGGCAAGTCACTTACATCAGGATCCCAGTTTTTTCCTCATCTGCAAAATGAGGGAAATTGTACTACATGATACTTAAGATCCCTCCCAATGCAAAATCTGTGATCCTGTGCCATTTTGGGAAGTAGTATTCAAAAAGAACAGGACACATATAGTTAAAGCTGTTTCTCTGTTGACAGGGAAATGAAAGAAATCCTCAATTAGCATTGCTTTCCTACTTTAATATCCTCATTATTCAGACAGAAAAGGAATCTGGAAAGAAGCAGATGTGGAAAATTTTCATCGATATATTAATTCTTAATATTGTTCTCAAACATTTTGAGTATTACAGAAGAGACTTATTTTAAACTCCACTGGCTTTGATACATTGAAAAAAGTCATGGATTTGGGAGTCAGAAGATCTGGTTTTGAATCCCAATTCTTTAAATTAAAACTAGTGTGACCTAGGCACGTTTATCTCTGGCCTTCTGTTTCCTTATTTGAAATTAGGAGGTTTGACTAGATAAGTCTCCGAGGTCCTCTTCCCCTCTAAATCTATGGTTATAAGAAAGGATCCTTAAACTCTCACAGTTTTATTTTAAATAACTTAGTTATCTCAATCTAGCAAACTGCTTTCCTTCTCAGTGAGGTAGGGGAGGGAAAGGAGGGAGAGAATTTAAAACTTACAATTTAAAAGTAAACATGAATGTTAATTTTTTTTAAATTAGTTATCTAAATTCTAGTCTCATAGTAGGTTAGAAGCGGGTAGAGGCAGTTAGAGATTGGCGTAGTGACTGCAGTGAGAGCAGCAGTGTAGAAAGTTGAGGAGATGAAAATTAAATAGACACAGCTACAAAGTTTTGTTTAAGATTTTTACATTGTTCAATTGTATTCTTCACTGCCTTTTGCATTATTAAATATTTGGTATTTTGGATTTCCATAATAAAATTGATTATATAGAACATGTCAGCTAGTTAAATAGATAACTATAATTAAGTAGGCTATATCAGGATAGTACAATGGAAAGAACCCTGCATTTGGAGGAAAAAGATCTGTGCTTGCATGTTGGTTCTGCTATTTATTCCTAATATGTAATTTACCTTGGTAGATTACTTACTTCCCTTCATGTTTCCTCATCTGCAAAATGAATGAATTGGTCTCTCTCTAAAAGTCTTTTACTGCTGTAGATCCTATTCTGATGTCATGTGTTTGATTGTACCATTTTGTGGAGATAAATTTTGTTTTAACAAATCAAACATAGGTAAACCTCAAAAGTATGTTTCCCAGAGATTGTTTTGTGCCATATGCTTAACAAAGTACCAATCAGTGAACATTGATTGAATGTAACTGTTTTGTTGATGTGTAATAAAGTTTTTTAAAATTCTATTTGTATAATTCCCTAATAATTTCCAAAGTAATTGGACCATTTCATAATTTTAGCAGTAGTGAATTAGTGGGTCTATTTTTGCTATAGTGTTCCCCCTCCCCTCCCTCTTTTTTTTTGTTTTTTTGAAGCTTTGACTTTTCATTCTTCTACCTTCCCCTTTTATTTTTCTTCCCTAGGTTGTGTTTTCTTCCTGTGCCTGGGGATCTTCTACATGTTTCGTCCAAACATTTCCTTTGTGGCTCCATTACAAGAGAAAGTGGTCTTTGGGTTATTCTTCCTGGGAGCCATTCTCTGCCTTTCTTTCTCATGGCTTTTCCATACAGTTTACTGCCACTCAGAATCAGTTTCCCGGATCTTCTCCAAGTAGGTATCTGGAAATGTTCTAAGGCAGGGGTTCTTAAATTTGTTCTTTAAAAAATTTTTGATATCTCTATTTCAGTATAATTGGTTCCGTTTGTGATCCTGTGTATTTTATTTTGTATATTTAAAAACATTCTGAGAACAGTACAGAATTTTACCAGACTGCTAAAGGAATCTACAATACAAAAATGGTCAAAAATCCCTGCTATAAGCGATTAATTATAGGAATACCAAACTGATTTGGCCTAGGGGAACATATTTAGCAGTCTCAGTGTTGCTTATTTAAGGAAGCCAAAGTTTGCTATAGTTATTTCTGATAATTTAGAGTTAATGTGGCTAATTAGGGCTCTGAGATTTATTTTTTTGGTGGGGTATTAAACTTAATATTTGTCCTATTCTAGACTGGATTACTCTGGCATTGCCCTCCTGATCATGGGAAGTTTTGTTCCTTGGCTTTATTACTCCTTCTACTGTAATCCACAGCCCTGCTTCATCTACTTGATTGTCATCTGTGTGCTGGGAATTGCAGCCATCATTGTCTCCCAGTGGGATATGTTTGCCACCCCTCAATATCGGGGGGTGAGAGCAGGTAAGAGTATTATTTCAGCAGTTGGAGAACTTCTAATTGAGGAGAAGGGTTAGTATGTAAATGAACCTGTACTTTTTTGGTGTATTTAGGAGACTGATTTTTGAATGGCAAGCTCTTTGAACTTTTTAAAATAAAGGAAACCTTTAATTCTCTTCAGGGGAGCTTTTGGGTAAATTAATTGTTGTGAAAGTCTGACACTCTCTGGTGACTGACGTAACCATTCTACTTGTCTGGTCTCTGGTCATTACATGTGGCTCATTTTCATTACTTCTGTAAAAATAAAAATGATGAGTTCTGGGTCATGTCTCTTCAGTCTGAAGATGATGTATATAGGAAGCCCTTTGGATTCTTTTCTTATAGGTGCTGTTGTAGAAGTGAAGCATAAAGTATTAAAAGGAAGTTTTGAGGGTGGGAAAAGTACGTTCCAGCTGTGATTTTTTTTTTTCTAGTATAAAAAGTTGTGAAGAAAACACTTAATTTATTAGGTATAGGCAAGTAGATTTGTTGTGGAAAGAAATTGCATGTGTCACCATTCTCTTGTCAAAGGTGTTTCAAGCAAGTAAATGGACAGTGCTTAATGCTTGCCTCCAAAGGTGAGGAGGAGGGAGGAGAGGACAGGAGAAGAGAGAGAGAGTGTGTGTTCACTGAAACACTGACACATTAGAGGGCAGCATGCTTGCCAAGGGTAGCTGACTATTTGTATGCAACATAAGATCCTCTCTGTTGAGCCTTTGATTTAAAAAAGATCAAGAATATCAAGATTCTTTTTTTTTTAAACATCTGGAAACAAAAGAAAAGGCAAGACTTTGGTTGTTTTGCTTGCAGGCAATATAGAGACTAGTTAATACTTTTTGTTAGGATTCCTGAAGGTTGTGGCTAGTGGCATAAATAATGCCAATTCTCCCTTCTTGTTTAGATGCCCCTTTCAGGGTACATATCTTTTTGAGGCTCAATAATATCTTCGGTGTCCAGGACGTAGATGTGTGATCTTGTGCAAAAATTGATGGTTATATATTTTAGTTCAACACTGATTGAACTAAAAGATCTTTATGATTTCTTCTAGTCCAATAATACTTCATGCTTCTAATTTTGTAGAGTTTAGTCTGTAGTGCATGTGAAGCAGTCTGTGTTTTCTAGGGAGCTATAGCAGTGGTATACTTCAAAACAAAAGGATAGGCATTAAAATTTGGGATTCATGTATTTTGTAGAACTTAATATCAGTCATAGCACAAGTTTTCAAAACCTCTTTCATTCCATGAATGTTCCTGAAGTGTGTCTGTAAGTGTCTTAGTGACATTGACAAGGTTTGATTCTCAAGTACTTTTGGTCTGCATTCCCGTACTTCTTAGGTGCTAAGAAACTTATGTCTTTTTCCCCCTCTTTCAATTTATTGTAAGCACAAATTCTTATCATATTAGGATTCCAAGTGCCTTCTCTAAGCAAGGAGTTTGGCTTAGTTTAGAAAGCATTTAAATTTTAATGTTTTTTTCTTATTTCTCCAAGTTACCTCGTGAGTACAAGTTCCCCTTTCAGGATAGGAAGTTGCCTCAAATGGGTAATTCAGTTGAGCAACATATATTAACCACCTTCTGTGTGCAAGGTACAAGGGATGCAGGAAATAGCCCAGCATTTTCCTTTAGGGAGCTTATATTCTACTACCTTCAACATAACCCAGTTGATAAAAGATAATTTGAGAAAGAAGACATCTGGGACATGCTAGAAGACATCCTGGAGGAAGTGACACTCTAATTATTCAGGGATGGAGGTGATGAATTGCAGGGGAAGGAGGATATGAATCTGGGACAGTACAAAGGTGCAGGATATTATATGTCAAATTACATGTCAAACTAAGACAGTTTGTCTAGAAGGTATCATGTGTAACAGGAAGGAATGAAGTAAGGTAGAAAAGCAGTTTAGAGACAGATTGTTAAAGATCTTAAGTGCCAGGCTGAAGAATTTGTTACTCTAAAGGCAATAAGGACAATACAGAAACCCTGAAGTTTATGTGCAGAGGAGGGATGTAGTTAGACCTGTCTTTTTCACATACTCTGTAGTCCAGCCATATTGGCTTTCTTACTGTTCCTCATGCATGGCATTTCTGGAAGGCAAGTTGCTACTTCATAACTATTTAGCACTGTTAAAGTTAACCCTGGAAGATAGTGTTATTATCTCCACTTTACAGTAGAGGAGACTGAGGCAGACAGATTAAGTGACTTGCCCAGGGTCACACAGCTAGTAAGTGTCAGGCTGAACTCCGATGCTCAGCATTCTATCTACTCGGCCACCAGGCTTCCTTTTATGCTTGCAAAGTACTCTACCCCCCTTACCTCTACCTCTTAAAATTCCTAATTTCTTCAAAGGTTCAGCTCAGATACCTCCTATGTGAAACTTTTCTTCTCTCCCAACCTACTGGTTCTTCTTCCACAAAATTATTTGTATTTACTTTGCATATAGTTTGGATTTCAAAGAGTTAAAATCAGAGGGATATAAATGTCATAACTCAAGAGGTCATGTGTGCATGTTGTTTACCCATGATGGAGTGTAAGCTTGAGCTCCAGGGTGGTTTCTATTCTTAATCTTTGTATCTCTGGTGCCTAGTGTATAATAAATTGTTATTGGTTGATTACAAATCAGTTTAGCTATTTTGTGGGGAATTAATTGATGAGAGGAGAGGCTTGGGGGTAATATTTAAATATGTTCTTGAGTGGAGAGAAACAAACAGTTGTGAGAGTTGCTGTGGAGGTAGAATCAGTGAGGTTTGGATCGTGATTGAATTTGGAGGGAAAGAATTGAAGGTGCCACCCAGTTTATAAATCAGGATGACTGGGAAAATGGTGAAAAATAGAAAACTTAGAAGGAAAAGGATTTAGAGCAATATGGGTCTTTTTGGGGGGCATAAATTTGAGATGCATGCAGGACATTCAGGTAGAGTTAACTAGCAGGCAGCTGGAGATGCCAGTCTGACTTTCAGAGGAGAGACAGGTAGGCACCTATCAATCAGATCGAAAGAAAACCAAAAGGGAACAATGTCACAGAGACCCAGAGGGAGGAAAGAGTGTCTGGGCATAGAGTGTGGAAGTATTTATAAAGTTTATATTTTCAGTGCCTGAATCTTTGGAGAGGTCAGGTAGGGTGAAAGCTGATAAAAGGCAGTCAGATTGGGGTTGAGATTCAGTAGAACTGATATTAAGGAAATGAGAAATAGGTGAGTTGTTGCATTGAGATTAGGTAACTCTGTAGGTGCTTGGTATTGAAGGGACAGACATATAGAGAATGATAGCTTGAGGAGATAGGACAGTCAAGTGAAGTTCATTTCAGGCAGTGAGAGACCTGAACATGTTTGTAGGTGACAGGAATGAATACTGGGAAAAAGGAAATCAAAGGAAAAGAAGGGTATCATGATCTCTAGAGCAGACTGCAGCCAGGGATTATCATCTTGCAGAGAGCTGTTTACATGAACACCATACAGTGGCAGGAGTGTGAGATGAAGAGATCTAAGACAAGGAGAGTGAGGGAAGATTAAATCTTTGATAGACGGGCAGATGAAGACGGATTATGTAGGACTGAGAGTTCGGGAGAAGAGAGTAGGGAGAGAATTGTTACCTCCGCAAATGGCAGCTCTAGGATGTGATTGTGGGGCATCTCCTTACAGTACTTCTGGGTAAGCAGATGCCCTGGACTGAGCTAAACTTGTTTAGAGGCTCATCCAAGATAGCAGGGCTGAGGCTCAGACACACCCCATCTAGGGAGCAAGCAGCCTGTCCATCTCGTGTCTCTGGTACCCTGTGACTTCGCATCTTGGGTGAATCTGCTCCAGATCTCTTCAGGTACCCTAGGACTTCTGGCTTCCCAAAGTGCAGGATTTATGGGTGTCATAGTATTCATTTTTCATTCTGTTACTGCCTGTTGTAATTCCTGTCTTTTCCAAAGAGGCAGCTTACCTGAACTTCTGTAGCATTGTAACTCCAAACGCCTTGAAGACTGACAACTAATCAGATAAATCATCACTCAGAGGACGGAGAAGAGTGTGCTTTTCTTTTCTCTTATAACACAGTTGCACTGCCTTAGAGTTTCACAAACCCTTTTGTCTCTTTCTAAAGGGACACTAATACTGTACTCTTTGTTCTTTGGATCCTCACATTTACAAACTTAATATTTCAGTACCAACCCAATATGTTCTATACCTTATCTATGTTTGTGTTGATTTTTCCCCCTCGTTTGATTCCTAGGAGTGTTTCTGGGCCTGGGCCTAAGTGGAATCATTCCTACACTGCACTATATCTTTTCGGAAGGGTTCCTGAAGGCTGCCACTATTGGACAGATAGGCTGGCTGCTGCTCATGGCCTGCCTGTACATCACTGGAGCTGCACTCTATGCTGCTCGGATCCCAGAGCGCTTCTTCCCTGGAAAGTGTGACATCTGGGTAAGTCTATGGAATCCTTTTATTTTGATGGTGGTAGAGAAGGGATGACTGGGTATATGCTCGCTTAACCAGACTGTTAAGGAGACAGCATAATAGAAAAGGATACTGGACTAGGAATCTAGAGCCCTGTATTCAAACACCCATTCCCCTCTAGCTAACTGTCCTCTTGGCCAAGGCCCACTGTATGGGCCTGCATTTCCTTAACTATAAAATGGGAAGGGGAAGTCTGTATAAGCACAGTCGATAAAGGCACAGAGAGTAAAGGTGTGAATGACATAAAGAATGTTATAATTGAAGAAGGGCTCTCATTCTTAAGTTCTTGACACTTGAAGTGTCAGTAATGAATATGAGATCTGACCACTTGAATAACATTTCTTGCTTACTTTATGATCCTAAATGTGCTTGAAACTCAGTTTATCAATCCATAAAATAAAGGTAAAGTAATCCTACAATTTGAGTCTCAGATAGTTGAACTGAGATTTCTTCTTAGTTCATGATTTTGTAGTTTTTGTCATTAGTGCAAAGGCATTCCCATAGCATATATGTCTGCACTTGACAGGAATCTCCTAAGTCATGTTTTCCAATCTCCCACAATATACAGGAGTTTCTTTTGTAGCATCTCTTAAGGTAGGTGGTCAGTGTGTAAACTCAGTAGTGGTTTGCCCGTATAGGAATCACTGATTGTAAAGAGCCTCTGAATGCTATGATGGCCCCATACATAAATCTTTTTTACTGTTAGTCATAAAGGAGTCACTTTCAAAGAAATCTCAGTACCAATGAGCCATTGTTATGATACATAAATACAAGAATGATCTGTGGTGAAGAAATCCCATCACCAACAAAGACTACACAGCCTATCTGTGCATTAATAGATAAATACTGGGGATTAGCTTGAGGCACATAGAGGTTGACTTACCCAGAGTCACACTAGTAAAAGTCAGGGGCAAGTCTTGAACTCAGGTCTTGCTAACATTTAAGACTGGCACTCTGTCCATTATGCAATGTATGCTGTATATATCTTGAGTCATTGTTTCCTTGACTTGTACTAGAAGTAGACTCTGCTAAATTATAAGTGGCCATGAGTTTACCCTGACAGATACTCTAGTGTGAAGTGACCTCCAACTTGTAGACTTATGCCTTGGCTGTGTCAGGGTGTTTGTGGAAGGGGCAGCAGGAGTGCCAATTACGTCCTCTGTGCTTCAGCTTATTGTAGAACCAGAAGTCAGTGTTTTAAGTATCTTTACCTAAACTCTTAATCATGTGTGGGGTTTTGTTTTTTCCTCTTTTTGTCTTCAGTTTCACTCCCATCAACTCTTTCACATCTTTGTGGTTGCTGGGGCTTTTGTGCACTTCCATGGTGTCTCAAACCTCCAGGAGTTCCGTTTCATGATTGGTGGGGGCTGCAGCGAGGAGGACGCACTGTAAACCCTACCGGTGTCCCTGAACCATAACCCAGAATCAGGGCCAGCAACAGCTGCAGTCCATATTGACTGGCCATTGATGCAGAACACCAGAAAGAGCCCCACAACTTTGAAACCCATCTGGGCATCGAGGCTTCCCAGGGGCTGGACATGGTACACAAGAAAGAAGAGAAAAACAAAAATAAATCATACCTCAAAGGATGGAGTGCATCAATTTGGAGAAAAGGAGATGTACACTCAAACTTAACTTATTCTTAGGAATCTACAGATTGAGGGTCGTGGAGGACCCTTGGCAAACTGGCTTCTGTTCAATGCCATATTTATTTGTAGAAGATGGGGGCATCTTAGTTGGCTGTCCTTCTCTTTCCCCTCTCTCCCCTCCCCTCCCCTCCGCTCCTCTCCTCTCCCCTCCGCTCCTCTCCTCTCCGCTCCCCTGCTCTCCTCTCCCCTCCCCTCCCTTCCTCTTCTCTCCCCTTCCCTCCCCTCCCTTCCTCTTCTCTCCCCTTCCCTCCCCTCCCTTCCTCTCCCCTCCCTTCCCCTCCCTTCCCCTCCCCTCCTCTCCCCTCCCTTCCCCTCCCCTCCTCTCCCCTCCTCTCCCCTCCCTTCCCCTCCCCTCCTCTTCTTTCCCCTCCTCTTCTCTCCTATCCTCTCTTCTCTTCTCTTCTCTTCTCTTCTCTCCTCTCCTCTCCTCCCCACCTCTCCCCTCCTCTCTCTTTTTTAAATAAATCTACCACAATTTGGGGTGAATGTTTATATCTTGCTAAGGGGCAGGGGTGTGATTTTAGATGCTCTTTTGGGAAAACAAAGAAATTAATGTAAATAAGATTTCTAACTTTCTGTTTAAAAAAAGAATTTATATAAATGTTTAAAACGGGGTGGGGTAGGGGAATTTTTGTAAAGAATGAAACATGCAAGTACCACACACTGTTTCAATTTTGCACAAAGGAGGCTGTAGGTGAGACCCCTATTATAAGTAATGCATTGGTGGTATCAAGGTGCCTCTCCAAAGGCTTGAATACCTTGGGCTATATTGGGACAGAGACTATGGCAGGCCCAGCCCAGTAGTCTACTGATTACTCTTACATCTGGAATTCTTGGCAGTGAACTACTAGAAGGTTATTGTATGTGTCTTTTTAGCGAGAGCAACATGTAAATGGACAAGATAATGTGGAAAGGTCTAAAAGTACCTCTCTGCACAAAGTCTGGATGCCTTTGTGGGATCTTGGTTTCTTGTCTTAGCAGATGCTGTTAGTGACATTCCTAAGAACTAGAATCACCTCTGAAAAAAGGTGTTTAGGTCTGCACTCAAGCAGTATATGTGCAGGTGCTGGAGGAAATGATAGGAAGAAAAGCTTTGGATATAGCACTGGGGCAATGTGAATACTTCCATGGCAGTCTGTCTGATTTTTGTGGTATTGTTTATCTTTGGATGGTGAGCTGCATCAGTTTACTGTGTCCTTTCTCTAGGAGCCCTGTGACACTTAAACCCTTCTGTGTAGAAATCACTGCTCTAATTCTACCTTTCTTCTCACTAAGAGAGTGAGTGTCTTGGTTGATAGAATAAAGCCAGCCATGTCCTGGTGTCTCTTAAGATAATTTGCATAAATTGTGAATACCCTTCAATTTAAAAGGTGGTTTTTTAACCTTTGGCATACTCCCTTCCTGAGCCCTTTTCTTGACGAGGAAAATCAGCGATACCATCTTAAATTCAAGTTTAATACCCGCTTTCCCTCCTCTAGGGAACAACCTGGTTCCCTATCTACAACACTTGTTAAACCTCTGTCTTTAGGGGATTATAAGAGGAAGCTTGCTAGGGAGATTGTGTAGGATCCTTGGGATAATGTCCTATAAAAGCAATTTGAAATTTAAAAAAAATTGTTTATGACTCTTTTTCTGGCATGGGCAGTGTCAAGGAGACTGGGTGAGGTTCTAAGAAACTGCAGCTTCAGTTTCAAGTAAATTCTGAAGTGGCTTGTTTTAACAGGTAGAAACCTTAAATTACTTGTCACCTTGGGATCATGGGTATTGCAACCAAATGATGAGGCACCAAGCATAGCAGCCAGCTTACTGTATTAATGAAAGAGGAAAGACTTATTTGGTAGAAAGTTTTTTTTCTGTGTAATTTTGCTCTCTTCTCCTCTTCTGATTCCTGGATCCCTGAAGATGCCTTATATAAAGTGAGCAGAAACTAGAGGCCAAGGAGAGTGGATCCATTAGGACCTGGGAGAAGATTAAAAGTATTTGGTTCTGAATGAGGTCATTGCCCTGGCCACCACTGGGAGTGAGCACAGAAAGCTCAGGTGGATGACGAACATTCTGAGGGGATGAAGAGCAGTATTAATCCCGCTGAGGAAATAGGGTCCATCAGGACAAGAGCCTCCTGGGAGGAAGCTTATTCAGTTTCACAGAAGCAGCAATTAATAACGGAAGCCCAGTTAAGTCTTCTATAATGCACTTTGGGTTACAGTATAATAGGTCCCTGTATCACATAATCACTGGTGCCAGTCACCGTGTGCACCTTAAAAGAGGGAGGTGAGCCTGGTCTGATAGAGCACAAACCTGTGGGGGAAAAAATTAAAACTCTACCTATCCTCAATCCAGTCGAAGCTCTCCCTCTTTAGGGTGTGTATGTATGTGTGTGTGTGTGTGTGTGTGTGTGTGTGTGTTTGTATATTACCAAGAGCCTCCCTGTGCATTTTGTTCTACTGTGCTAGCTGAGAACTCTCACCAGGTTGGCACCTGAATGCCTTACTCTCAGCAATCAGAGGCTTCCTTGCTCTGTGAATTTTTATTTAATTTTCTTTTGGTGATAGGTTAGGACCTCTGTAGCGTCTTTCTTTTCCCCATTAAATAGTGGCCTTGTTCAGTATGTCCTCCCCCACCCCCCCAAATTACTGAAGCCACAAAGCACATTCTTGGGGATCATGGAGGGTTGGGATTCCAGAACGGCATCTGTGATATTTCCATTCACCATAGGATCTCTCAACTTGCTGTATTCTTAATTTCTGCTAATAAAAGAATAAAATGAAAACTGACTCAATCACGTGTGTTCTACACCTTTCTCCTCACTTGTTTTTTTGTGATTTCCTTATTCTGGCACATTGCAGAATTCAAATTTTCACAGATCTTCCTCTCTCGAATGCTGTTGTTATTCTGAAAGCATTGGAACATGAATGAATATTGTGCTGCTCACTCTGCTTATCTCTTAACTGGAAATACTAAAAGAAGGAAAGCAAGACTTTCATTAAGGAGAATAGAACCTCTGATTTAGCAAGGGAAGGAAATAAGTCTTTATATAGCATTTACTGTGTGCTAGTCACTGTGCTAAGGCTTTTTACAAATACTATCTTATGTGACCCTAATGAGGTTAGTGCCTTTATTATTTCTGTTTTTATAGTTGAGGAAACTGATGCAAAAAGATTTAAGCGACTTGCCCAGGCTCACACAACTGTCTGAGGCTGGATTTGAAACCAGTCTTCCTAACTTCAGGCGCAGCATTCTATCCGCTGCACAACTAGTTGTCTCTAAACATTCAACAAACATTTTTTTAAAGTGCATTTTCAGAAATAAACCCTGCTTTCAAGAAGCCTACATTCTACTGGGCAGCTTAACATGTGCAGACAAAGACAAAGGACAAGACCAAGTATTCAAGAAAAATTTGGGGACATACAGAATACAAACAACTGGAAGGATTAGGTAAGGCTTCATGGAAAAAGTGAAATCTGAGCAGGAACTTGAAGAAAGGTTCAGGATGATGCGGTAAGGTTTGCATAGATGTGTGGAAGTGGGAGAAGAGAGGTCAAATTGGGGAACAAATTTAGTTGGATGTTGTATAAAGGGTGGTAACATGAAATAAGACTGGAAGGGTAAGTTGCAGACTATTATATAGAGTACATGAACAAGTTACCTATAGTGAGGCTGTATAGAATGATTTAAATCCTACCCTAGAGGAGATAGTACCCTAAGCTATGACAAATTTGGAATGGAAACCAACTCTGGAGGTTGGAGAGGAAAAGGTAACTTAAGGGTTCTGCAATTCACTCCCACTGAGATAGACTGAGTAATTGTTTTACCTATAAGTCCACCTGTTCAGGTTTGCCTAGTGAAAAAGTTAAATATTTTTAAAGTATATCTTTTGTTCATGTAGTTCCCCTTTTCTGATTAGGCAAAAATTCTCCTATATTTAGGGGAAAGTTTTTTAAAACTGGGAGTTGGGGGTGAAGTGGAGGGAGAAAGACCTAGTATCACTCAATGTAATTCTCCATAGATTGTTTAGAAACATTTTATTGAAATCTTTTGTTTTTACTTCACCTAAAATCTCCCCTATATCTTTTCCCTCTCTCCCCTTGGAGAACCATCCCTTATAAAAGAAGGAAGAAAAGAAAATGCAGCAAAGCCAAGTCAATATTACATATATATAAAAAAATTCTTGACATTTTCAATGTTCCACGCCCTTGGATCTTCAAGTTCTTCAGAGGAGTGATATAGTCAACAAGCCTTTAATATGTGCCAGCCACTGCACTAATTTCTGAGGATACAAGTAAAGACAAAAACATGGTCCCTGTTCTCAAGGAGCAGGGACTCAGAGATCAGTCAGAAGGTCATTTCAGCTGTGAATGGAGAAAAGGTGTTCATGAGATGTGAAGATAAAAGTAAGCACGTGGCCTTAGATTTAGATATGTGTGGTTATTGCAAGTGAACAAAAGATGGCATTGAGGTTGCAAGCCTGGAGGTGGCTGAGAAGATGGTGGTGCCTTCGAAAGCAGTAAGGTAGTTTGGAACAGGTGGAGAGAGAGTGAGAGAACTAATTTTGGGTGTAAGTTTGAAATGTTTACAAGGTCAAATGTTAAAAATGCTGATGTAGGGCTCTGGCTCATAATTAGGGCCAGGAATAGATACCTGGGGCTTGCCTGCATGGAGATAACAATTATATACAAGCTGGTAGGTTTGCCATTGAGATAAAATGGAGAAGAGGACTCAGGACAAAGACTTGGGGCATACCTGGATTAAGTGAACTAACATGGACAAAGAACCAGCCAAGGAGACTAAAGAGTGATCAGGAAGGAGGAGAACTAGGAAGAGAAGGGCTACAAAAACCTAGAGAGGAGATTATCAAGAATATGATGGATAGTGTCAAAGGTTGTAAAGAAGTTAATAAAAATAATTTTACGACAGGTCATTAGCTTGGCACATAGAAATCAGTGGCAACTTTTGAGTTAGCAAGAAGTTGAGTAACATTTGAAGCCAGATTGTAGAGGGTTGACAAGAAGGAAAGGAAAAGTAGAAGTACCTAGTGTAGACAACTTTCTCAGGTAATTTAACCAAGAGGGGAAGAAGAACTATAGGATAATAGGGAATAATAGAATTGAGTTTTTTAAGGAGGAAGGGAGGCTTGGGCATTTGTAGGCAGCAGTGGAAGGAGCCAGTAGATAGTGGGGGCAATTTGCTGGAAAAGTTAGCTGGTAGGATCAGGAGTACATGTTGAAGGATTTGCCTTAATAAGGGAGGCCTCTTCATTTGAGACCAGAGTAAGGCAGAAAGTAATGAGGTAAGGTCTTCAGCTGAGAGGAGTAAGGAAGAAGGTCCCTGGAGAGGTGTGAGAGGAAAGAAAAGGTTTGAAGGAGGATTTATGGTGAGCAGGGAAGTAAATCTATTGGTAGAAAAGGATTGCTGAAGGTCGAGTTGAGATGTCACAAATTTTTAGGGTCTCAGAATAATTTTGGGACTTTCTCCAATTCTTTTCAACACATTAATAGAGAAAGCAGCAGGTAATAGGAATAATCCGAGGCTGGGGAACAAAACATGATAATAGGAAAGACAAAGGGACTTAAGTGTGTAAGACGCTATAGAGTTAAATGGATAAGTCAGATAGCTAAGAGAGAAGTGCATGGCCAGTAGATGGCCTAGAGAGCATGAAGAACAGGGGTAAGGCTCATAAGGCAGAGGGAAATTTGGAATGTTAAAATACTATGATCAGAAATGAGAACATGTCTGGGAGATGACAAGATGTAGGGTATGACCATTCTGTGTTAGCTAAGGTGGGGTGGAGAAGTTCATGGGAACTGAATAGATGGATGAACTGAGAAACTATAGTATTTGAGGTAGTAGGTTAAAATCTAGTATGAGACAGGAGCTGTGCCGTAGGAGAAAGATGCTTTTTCTTTGGTGCTAACTATAATATTCATAAATTTGCAATATTCATTTTTGATGATTTTATGGGGTTTTTTTTCCTTTTACACCATTGTAGTCATGTATTAGTCTCCATAAATTCTTTAGACATAGATGTGTTTGTGTCTCAGTCATTATACTTCTACTCTGGACTCAATCTAGTTTAGAAAACCATAGTCTGTCTAAAAGAATAGCTCAGGAACTCCAAAGGCTCCTCCTTCTCTGAATCTTCTGGTCAGTAATAGGAAAAGATACTTGCTTCCCACTTACTAGGATATTAATTTGGTGACTGCAAATCATAGGAAGTATGGATGGATTTTGACTTCATGAAGCCCAATAAAACATGAGTATATATGTGATCCAGTGGTTTCTAGGCAGGACCTTTAAATCATTCCAGAAAAAGACTCCTTTTCTTTAAAATGTTGCCCAATTCAGCTTTCCTTCCCTCAGTAGACAGTAGCTCATTATCATTTGTACCATATGTGAAACCTTTAAAATTCCCATCCCCACATTCCCCCAAGTCTCATTTGTAATTGGGAGAACAGATTTAGTAAACAACACACACATACCCAGCTCTTCTGACATTATTAATAGCTGACAATTTAAAAATTGCTCCATACTAACATGCCAACATTACTTAACATCTATACTTGTTCCAACTGTGAAACATTTATGATACATGCATATTTGGTTTCTTTCACCAGCTTCCTGAAGATAACTGAATTCCTGCTTTAGAGCTTTGTCCCCCAAAGATGGATATCAGAGTGAAAAAAACCTGAGCCTGAGCCAGACTGCAAGCTGATGTCATTTAGGGGCAGTTTATGGGCCCCTGAGGCAAAAGAGAGAGACAGCATTCTAGGAGTCTAGTGGCATTCTCTTCCGATTGTCCTGACAGAGCTGTGCAGAGTGAGAGCTGAGGCCTAGGGGAAAGTGAGTAGGAGAGCCGTGAGTGCTTCCTGACCTTTTCCAGTTTCTAAATTTGCCTTTGACACCTTGGGTGGGTGGGAAGATAAGATTTTGAAATGAAAGCAGATTCTCCAGATGAAAAATAGAAGAGTGGCAATGGCTAGCAGGAACTTTGGGAACAAACCATGAATTAAGTTTTGATTTGGTAGGGTAGAGACTAGAATGAGGATGCTTTATGCCAGGAGGAATTACAGCAAGATTGTTAAAATCTTTCAGTGACATACCCAGTTAGGTCTTTGCAATGACTTAGTTAGGGAATAGTAAACAAAAGTAGGCCTCTTTTTTTCCTGGAGGCAAGATACTTTTTACTTGGTATTTTTTAGTAGTTTTTTTTTTAAAATTATTGATACCTTGATTTCCTAAGTTTCGCTCAGTAACCTCTCTCCTCCCTCTCAGAGGGCCGTTCTATATAATAATATATTTAAAAGAAAAAGGGAGAAGGGGAAGAAATTTTTGCTTGATGTTGATATCCTGCTTCTTTTTTTTTCTACCTTCTCACCTTTATAACCTGCAAGATTGAATTAGTCTTGGGGGGAAAATTGAGTTTTTGTTCAATGACTTTTTGGGATGATACATAATTGGAACTTGGAGTCTTTTTTTTAAAGAAGATGCTTATTTTATGTTTGCAACATTCACTTCCACAAGATTTTGAATTCCAAATTTTCCCCATCTCTCTCCTCCATCTACCCCAGACAGTGTGCGCTCAATCACCCCTTTCCCCAGTCTGCCCTCCTTTCTATCACCGCCCCCCCCTTCTTCCATCACTCTCCCCTCTTTCTGTAGGGCAAGATAGATTTCTATACCCCATTGCCTGTTTAATACTCCAGTTTAACATTCATTTTTAAAGCTTTTGAGTTCTACATTCTTTCCCTCCCTCCCCACCCACCTTTATTGAGAAAGCAAGCAATTTGATATAGGTCGTATATGTGTAGCCATGCAAAACATTTCCATAACAGTTATGTTGCAAAAAACTAGCCACATTTCCCTCTATCCTTTCCTGCCCTCCATTTATGCCATTCTCTCCCTTGACCTTCTGATTATTTCTTCCCCCAGTCTATCATCTCTTCTGTTATCTTCCCTTTTCTGTCTTCTTACCCACTACTTGTCTGTAGGATAAGATAGATTTCCATATCCAATTGAATGTATGTTATTCCCTTCTTAAGCCAAATCTGATGTGAGTAAGGCTCACTTATTCCCCCTCACCTCCCTCCTCTTCCCTTCCATTGTAAAAACTCTTGCCTTGTTTATGTGAAATGATTTACTACATTCTACCTCTCACTTCCTCTTTCTTCCAGTACATTCCTCTCAACACTTAACTTTATTTTTAGGTATCCTCCTTTCATATTCAACTCACCCTGTGCCCACCTACTGTGTGTGTGTGTGTGTGTGTGTGTGTGTGTGTGTGTGTATATGTATGTGTGTATACACCCGCATACACATACATATATAATATACACATGCATACATGTTATCCACACATGTATGTATGTGTATATATATAGTCTTTCTACTCTAATACTGAGAAGGGTCTTAAGAGATATAAATAACATCTTTCCATGTAGGAATGTAAGTAGTTCAACTTTATTGAGTCCTTTATGACTTCCCTTTTCTGTTTACCTTTTCATATTTTTCTTGATTCTTGTATTTGAAAGTCAGATTTTCTATTGTGCTCTGGTGTTTTCAGTAACAATGCTTGGAAGTCCTTTATTTCATTGAAATTTCATTTTTTTCCCTGAAATATTATACTCAGTTTTGCTGAATAGGTGATTCTTGGTTTTAATCCTAGCACCTTTGACCTCTGGAATGTCATAATCTAAGCCCTCTGATCCCTTAGTGTAGAAGCTGCTAAATCCTGTGTTACCTTAATCGTGTTTCCACAATACTTGAATTGTTTCTTTCTGACTGCTTGCAATATAGTTCTCCTTAACCTGGGAACTCTGGAATTTGGCTACAGTATTCCTTTTGAGATCTCTTTCAGGAGGTGATTGGTGGATTTTCCCATTTCTGTTTTACTCTCTGGTTTTAGAATATCAGGGCATTTTTACTTGATAATTTCTTGAAAGATGATATCTAGGCTCATTTATTTTTATCGTGGTTTTCAGATAGACCAATAATTTTTAAATTGTCTCTCCTAGATCTGTTTTCCAGGTCAATTGTTTTTCCAGTGAGATAATTCACACTGTCTTCTTTTTTAATTCTTTTGGTTTTGTTTTATAATTTTTTGATTTCTCAGAGTGGTTAACTTCCATTTGCTCCATTATGATTTTAAGAAGTTATTTTCTTTAGTGAGCTTTTAGACCTCCTTTTCCATTTGGCCAATTCTACTTTTTAAGGTATTCTTCTCTTCATTGGCTTTTTGGACCACTTTTGCCCTTTGGATTAGTCTATTTTTGATTTTCTTCAGCATTACTTTTGGGTCTCCTTTAGCAAGCTGTTGACTTACTTTTAATTATTTTCTTGCATCATTTTCATTTCTCTTCCCAATTTTTCCTCTACTTCTCTTACTTGATTTTCAAAATCCTTTTTGAGCTCTTCCATAGCCTGAGACTATTTCATATTTTTCTTGGAGGCTTTAGATCTTCCTCATTATAAGAAAATACCTTTTCACCAAAAAAAGTAACCTTCTGTAGTCTTATTTTTCCCCCTTTTTGGTCATTTTCACAGCCAATTACTTAACTTTTGTGCTCTTTGTTAAATGGAGGATGTACTGCCCTAAGTTTCAAGGGTTTTGTGTAGTTGTTTTGAGAGCTGTCTCTAGGGACCTGTAATTCTCAGCTCCTCCAAAGTGGTGTGATCAAGGGAGAGGTATTTACTCCTCTCCTAAACTGTGCTCTGGTGTATGAGCAACTGCAAGCACTGTTTTCTTCCCTGAAACTGAGAGTAGGATTCCCTCTCTGCAGCCGCCACCAGCTCTACTACACCAGCTCTCTTCTTAGGATTGCAACCCAGATCAGGTGCTCAATTCTCCCACCATCTGTAGGCTGAGAGCTCCAGAAGCAGCAGCCCACTGTAGCAGTGGCTGTCACCCTGGGGCTGGATCATGTTCCTCCCTCACTCAGGTGAGAGAGCTTTCCCACTGACCTTTCAAACTGTCTTTGGTGTTTGTGGTTTGAGAAATCTGGAAACTGCGTCTGCTGCTAGTGATTTAGCTCCCTGAGACTTGCTTCAGTCCTATCTGTACTAGCATGGCCCACACTGTACTGCGCTTGCTCTGAGCCCGGTGCAACAGACCCTTCCTGTCGGCCTTTCAGATTGTCTTGGGGTAGAAATCTGTTTCACTCTTTCATATTGTGTTTTCTGCTGCTCCAGAATTTGTTTAGAGTCATTTTTTACATGTATTTTCAGGGATTTGTTTGGGGCAGGGTGGGGGAAGAGCTCAGGCACATCCTTGCTTTTGTTCTGTAACTTGGAGTCTTAAAGAGTTGCCTAGAGCACTAGGAATTTAGGTGACTTTCTCTTGGACATACTGCCAGTATGCATCAGATATAGTACTTGAACTCGGATGTGGTTCTGAAGTTGACTTTCTATCCACTATGCCATGTGGATGTGTGTATACATGCATACATATGGATATGTGTATGTATGTGTGTATTGTTCCTCATCTGTAAAATAAGTTGGAAAAAGAAATGACAAAGCGCTCTAGTATCTCTACCAAGAAAACTCCAAACAGGATCCCAAGAGAGTCCAACAAGACTGAAAAAGGCCTTAACAACAAAAATGTAGATATGTATTACATGTTCATATACATATACACACATAATTATAGTCATACACATTCATTTTCTGGATTTCTACAGCTTGTTACTGATTGGCTAACTGGTCACTTAATCTTAGGAACTAGTCTTGATTGTTCCATCAAGTCATTGAGAGTATCAACTACTTTGAGTACCCTGGCCCTTCTGCTCTTGGACAAGTGTAAGCTCAGGGACTTTTCTCACCTTCGCTTGAACCATCTGAACCATACTTACTATGTGACCTACTGTGGTCACACCTCTGAGTTGTTTTCTCCCTATGAGCAAACACTACAAACAATTTTTCTTTCTCAGGAGGCAGAATTAGGATACCTCTCTTGAAGAGGGTGAAAAAAAATATGGGAGAGATCATGGTCTAACCTGAATTACATGAGGCTGATGGGGAGTGGGACTAGACCTAGAACTTGAGGAACCTCATTTTTAGGACAGGGATGAATTAGCATGTTAACAGGAGACAGTGTCATAGAATAGGAGTAGGACTATGGAAATACAACTTGTACAGTTGTACAGTACAACCCAGCCACTTTCAGGATCAGTTCCTTCCCTACCCTCATTTGCCTTTCTAGCAGTCGGTGCCATGCTTGTCTTTGTTATAAACCATTGAGTTCTATGGACTGGTCCTACAAGTCAGCCCCCAAGAATCCATCCTGATTAGTTGTGATGTTGGGGGACTGAGGTCTGTATTCATGGCTATTCAACAACAATAACCATAATAATAGCTGACATTTGTGTCGCACTTTAAGGTTCGCCAAGTGTTTTACATGTTTTACTCATCTGGTCCGCCCAGCAACCCTGGGAAGCATGTGCTATTCTTTCCGTTTTACAGATGAGGAGATCGAGGTAAGCAGAGGCTCACAACCAGTCTGAAGAAGTGAGGAAGGATCCAAACTCAGTTCTTCCCCACCTTATTCACTGTACCACCTAGCTACTGGGTAGGATTTATGGAAGTTGTTATGTTAGTAGATTTGATAGGTGTCTTTATTCAAGGTAATTTTCTAAAACCTATTATTTATATCGGACACAATGCTTCCCCCTCAGCAATTCTGGGAGAGATGGTATCTCCTACATGAAAAGACTGAGGTGTGGATTGTGTTGTGTCAGTGTAAACATGAGTTAGTTTAAGCCTGGATTAGAACTTGGAGTTCAGGACTCTTTCCACTATACCACACTGCCACTTACTGTCCTAATAAAACCAGTCAGGTGTCAGGACTCATCATCTATGCTACTGACTGCCTCTCTCTATACCAGACACTATTCCAGGGTCAAAGATCCCTTTACCTCCATCCCTCCCCACTTGCTGATAATCAAATCAGCATCACTATTGACTTTTTAATTTTAAGTGGCATTTTAAAAGGATTTGACCATCAACTGCCTTACTTCCTCTCATTGTGAATTGCAGGCTGACTAAAATGAAACGCTTGTCTCAAGTTATACTCCCTGGCCTTGTGCCTATGGCAGCTCTATCCTTTCTGTGCTCTCTCCTTCCACTGTAGCTCTATTGTTAACACATGCCCACCTCTTGGAAATTACGTATATTTTGCATTTAATTGGCTATGCACAGGTACTCTACTGTTCTAACAACTCTTACCTAATAATTTATTTCTCAAAGGTAGGGACTGTTTTATTTTTGTCTTTGTACCCCCAGAACCTAGAATGTTTGTTGAATTGGAATTGTGTCTAGAAATTCTCCAAATAGTATACTCTGTCATTTGTAGCAGTGTAGCCATTACCCAAAGGGATTCACGTTTTTGCCCTTCTTAGGTCTTCCTCACTTGCCCTTCATTATCTACACAAGTATATACTTTCCCACATCCATGTCCATCAGAACTTGAGCAGGCCCATGAGGAATGTGTTGTTTATGGTGTTTTCTTCCTTTGAAGTTTCTGTGGCATTTCTGTCTTTTCTATAGTATTTTTTTCTGCATTCCCTTCCCAGAACCTTGTAAACCTGTGATTTTTCTCTCTGAACTACCTGTTAAGTGAAAGTAGTCAATTCTTCCCTTAGCCAGGCCAGCAATCTGGCACCTCTGGGAATCAATGGAATTGAAATCTTCATTCTGATCAGGATCTATTCATGCACAGCTAAGGAAGGGGTGGTTGGGAGCTACTAGAGTACCATTCTGAACCTACTGGAGAGGTTACTAGGATTGCAGGGGTCTGGAGCATGGCTCTACTCTTCTCCCAGCCAAACAATCTCTGCAGAAAGTAATTCCCCAAGGCTGAGAAAGGGAGACTGCAATGTTCCACGTGGGAAGGTCTGTCTGGATCTCAAATCAGGCATAGTTTTCTGGAACATCTGCTCAGGGAAGAGGCAGTCTTGCTTGCAGCTCTTGTAGTTAAAAATGAGGTTGTGACAGAGCCCATGCGGGGAACACTGCTGTTCTCTAAGTGATTCTGTAAGGCTACAGTAGAAGGCATACCACAATCCTCAGAAGAATCAAAATTGGAAATGCCTTAAAAGGCAATGGAAAAACATACATTGAGTATAAAGTGCTTGTAGTGAATGTCCAATGATGACAAATTGAGAAGTGGAAGGATCAAGGAAATGTATGAGTAGGAAGGAGCAGGGCAGTCAGAAGAGGAAGGGTTAACAGACAGACTGAATGCTTCATTATTATTTATTTGCTTCTGAAAGAAGCAGACAAAGACATCCAAAGTTTTGGGTTGATCATCTATGGAGGAGGATTTATCAAAACACATGGACAAGACTTGCATAGGATAAGAATTTGGAGGAATCAGTGTTGAGTGCCCACGTTAATGAAATCGTATTCCACTAAAGTAAGATTACATTAAATATATGAAAAATTCATAAAATCAATTTCTGATTGTTTAAAGTCATAACTGTTGTGTTTTCATTAATAAAACTATGGCTGAAGCTTTTCTAAATGATTTTTAAATAAATTTTTATTAAAACTTAAAAAAAAAAGTAGAGGTTGTGAGCTATCACAGCAGCAGCTCCCAAATTCCCAGAGGCAGCAGGAGCAGGGCTATTGAGGCTGAGTTCTCTGCAGTGCCTCCACAGTCCTGGGCATTTTCCTATAAAAGAAGGGGAGAGATGGTCAGTGATACCCCAGCTATACCCCTATAATAGAAAATTGTGTCATTTGTATTTCAATAGAAGACTTTGGACCTTCATTGTGATACAAAGGATCATAGGATTTAGAGGTAGAAGGGACCTTTAAGAAAATTTATGATAATAAATTTTCCATATGCCATGGAAAATAGATTTTTCTACTTCATACTAATGAGCTTTTTTTTTTTAAAGTATTGTGCATTCTTCCCCCATCTTTGTGTCCCAGGCACTTGCCTGCCTCTCCCATCCCCAGTCTCAAAACAGTTCACCATCTATGTATTATCTCCTTAAACAAAGCATCCAGTGGTGTAATCTAAAGCCAGATAAGAGAACACTTAGTGGCAACTTGATAACCTGTCTTCGAGTATATGCTGTTATCTCTTAGAGGACAAAATTGGGGGAAATGGATGGAAATGACAGAAAAATGGGTTTTGATTCAATGCAAGGAAAATCTTCCTAACCATTAGGACTGTCAAAAAGTGGCATGCCATATTTCACCACTTAATTGTTGCTGCCGTGTGATTGCCACACCTTTTTTAATCCAAAAATTGGTTTATAACTTTTCTCTGCATAATTGTCACATGGTATAATTCTGCTTCTCACTCCTGCTCTGCTGCTTAGAAAGTAAACTTATGGAGCAGCAAGGTATTCACCAGCAGCATATGGATTTGTATTTATCTCTGTGCATTGTAAGTCGCAGGCTTAGAACTCTCAGAACACCTGCACTGTCAGTGTATTTCCAAAAGCTGGCTTACATGGTTTGTTTAGAGTGCTGATGTACTAACGGTATTATCACACAACCCAGGGAAGAACTGTAAGCACAAGGAGAGTGGGTAGGCAGGCAAAGCTGCCATGAGGAAGTCATGGGATATGGTAAGACTTACATCTTGTGCTAGTTAAACTGTACAGTTTGTTGCCAGCAATACAGTTTAGTAATAAATTATTTTTAAGTAATACCAAAACAATTAAAAATAGTTTCACCCTTTTTGTAAAAATTTTGGCATAAAATTTGCGATGATTATGCAGTGAAATATGGTAGGCTGCCTTTTTTTTGGTCCAAATCCGATTTTATGGGGTAGGATATTCTATATGAAGAACTCAGCAAATCAGCAGTTGTTCTTCAATGTACTTAAAGTCTTAGAGTTGCTTGGAGCTCTGAGAGATGAAGTGATAATGGCCCGTGGTCACACCGGGAGGATGTTTGGTGATACTTGAACCTAGCTCTTCTTGATTCCTAGGCCCCTCCCTAGGCCTTGTTGTCTTTCATCTCATGGAAATTCTACAAAAGTGAATTCTGTGAAGAAGTGAATTTTGGCGTCTTCAAATGGAGTTTAAGCGTGCTTGTAATGGAGTTTGGGGGCTCCTGTTCAAGTATTGATTGGACTCAATAGCTAAATTCCTTCTAACTCTGAGACTGATAATAGGGTTGACTAAATAGGAATTCTATTTGGATTATTAGTAGTTTTGGATTATTGATACTCCTGATCCTTGTAAGAGCTGCACAAATAAACAGAGTTGAGTGTAGTAGGGACCAGGGAAGCCTGGAAGAAGCTGATTTCTTTCTAACTTCAGGATCAGGCCCAGGGGGACCTGGTTTATTATGTATCAGCGTAGCTTCTGACCCTTCTTTTTCATACATCTATACGGGAACACAGGTATATTATTATGCACAGACATCCATGGAGTAATGCATGCACATATACATATGTACATATGCGCATTTATATTCTTCACTAGTTCATACATACATGAATGCATGTGCTTGACCACATATCCAACATTAGCATTCCTAGCTGAGAATTCCCTCAGCAAACAGGGAATTTGATGGAGAAGAATCACAAGATCCTACCACCCATCTCCTAGCTTCTGTTGGCCCTACCCCAGGGCCCTCTACAGCACTGGGCCTTCTTTGTGCCACTGTCTCCTAATTGGGCTCCCATTCTTGCTTTTTGTTAGGACACATCTCTGTTTGCCTGAGGGAGGACCTTGAACAATCTAACTGCCTATCACTCTCTCAGTAGTTCTCTCTAGGTGCTAATATTCTTCTTGGATTCACTCCTTGATAGTTAGCATACTCCTATTTTCTTTCTTCTACTCTGTCCATCCCAGTGATTCTGGACTCCTTACTGCTAATATTTAAATGCTATTCCCTATTCCCAAGTGCCTGCTCCCTTACTTCCATCTCCCTCAACCCTACCTGACCAGTGTGCCACTCCTGATGTCCCCCATCTTTGCCCTGTGCTCTCTGGAATTCCTTTCCTCATCAATTTCTTCCTTCTTCCAACTCCTAGCACTCTCCAGAGGACACTTTCTCATGCTGCATTTTCTGATTCTGGGTGCACTTTCCATACTCCCTGATATAGTGATCAAAGTGGGAGATTTGGAATACTCCTTGCTACCCATCCCCATTTACAGATTCTCCCCCCATGACTATCCCTCAGTAACTTCTCTTTTGAGGTTCATGCTATACAACCTGGTAGCTATTGTCTGCCAGCCCCTAAAATATTCTCCTTCTTCATTGAAGATGGTTCAGTGTTTCTCTCTGCCACAATTCCTGCTCTCCTACTAAGGAATTTCAACATATATTTTGATGCTCCCTCAAGTACACTAACTTCCTAGTTTCTCAATGTGATTAGTTGCCATAAGCCTCTGATATGTATAGAGATGGTTATAACCCACCAGTGTTCCTCTTCATGTTCATAAACTCTAAAATTTCTTTATTATTTTGAAAGTTATTCAAGATAATTTTCTAAAACCCTATTATTTATATAATAATCTTATTAAATGTTTCCCTTATGCCATATTCTATTTCCCTTAACCATATTCTCCATCCTTACTGTGAGGTTTCATCCACCCCTCAGTTTTTGTTCAGGTGTCTCCACTGCATTGGCTGCACTCTCCTCCCTTACAATTCTCCTCCCCTTAATACAACATTACAATATCTTCTGATCTGGAATCCTTGCACCCTCATCTTTTTATCACCAGTCATGTCTCACCAAAACCCCAACACTGGATTATTTCCCGTCAGGTGTTAATAAACAGAACTGGATTGTATTCATCCTTTGTTGTCAAAGGAGACCATACCATCAGAGAAATGATGACATGACTTGCACTTGACTTTGTTTTAAGTGAGGGGAGGGCTGTGCAAGTCACCAACCTCAGTTGTCCTCCAGAGCCATCTGAATCCAGTGACCGGATATTCATCAGGATGACTGGAGATGACCCAGGATGCACTGGGAGACCTTTAGGCCAAGATCTATGCAGGTACTCACTTAGGGTAAGGTAAGGCCCACTCATTGAATAGGCCTGTTTAAGAAGTAGCCAGGGCATGGCCCCTTTAATGAGGCCAAGAAAAAGAAAGACATGAGGCTTGGAGGGAAACAGCAACAGTTACTAATGATAATCACTATAAAGCCAGGAGGGTCTGGAAGAGCGCTTAGGCAGGGGCCCATTGGTGTCCCAGCTTCAGAGTGCAGTAGGTTCAAGGTTTTGAGAAAGGAAAAGGAAGGGAAGGGAAGAGAAGGAAAGGAGCTAGCTAGTAAAACCGAGTCAAACTGGGCATCTTTTGGCTTTCCAAATTTACCTTCCTTTGGAGAGAAGGAAGGAAGGGGAGGGGGAGGCAGACAGGAGAGGAGGGTCCACTGGGTCCCTGTTCAGCCAGCTGTGTCTACTCACAGAATTGTGTTAATCCTACATTGCCAAAGAAACAGAGTATTCTACATATTTACAATATTTAATCTCAATATAGCAAGGCAATTCTACAGCTCTCTACTTGATTCTCTTTCCCACTCATCACAATGGCCCTTCCATACCATTTTGTATCTAGTCATATCTTAGGAGACTCCCTCCCCTGACCTCCTTGCTTCAGGTTTTACTCAGAATTCAATGAAAAAAATTGAGGCATTAGTTGGTACCTCCCTCTTCTCTCTTCCTCTCAATTCATATCACTCAGACAACTTTCCCTACAATCTTCCTTTACTCCTATCTTGAATGAAGAGATCTTTCTTGCAAGGCAAATCCCTTGATGTGTCCCCTTGATCCATATCTTCCTGTCTTTAGCAGATTGCCTTCACTCTTTAATTTTCAGTCTCCATCTCCTGATTCCTTTCTTTCTACCTACAAATGTACCTATGTCTCATCCATCCTTAAAAAATCCTATTAGTTCTATGTTGCCTGCTAGCGATCATTCTAATTCCGTCCTCCACTTCTCAGCTAAACTCCTTGAGAAAACCATCTGCATTAGGGGGATCCACTTCTGAGAAATTTTCACTTTTCCTCTTCATGTTCTATAATCTGGTTTCCAGCCTCATCATTCAACTTAAACTATTCTTTCCAAAATTGCTTATGATATTTTAATTGATCAGTTCTAATGGCAGCCTTAATCCTCATCCTCCTTGACATCAACTTCTGGAAAATTTCTGATCTTTGGCTATCATGACTTTGCTCTCTCCTGGTTCCCCTACCTATCTTTCTTTTCCTCAGTCTTCTTGGCCTTCATTCATGTTAGCCCACTAATTATGGGTCCCAAGGCTCTATCCTGGGTTCTCTTCTCTTTTCCCACTATTTTATCTTACTTGGTAATCTCATCAACTCCCAAAGATTCAAATATAAGCTCTATGAAGATGAGTCTCAGAGCACTCTACACATCTGTAGTCTCTCTCCTGAGCTGTAGTCCCATAATACCAACTACTTACTGGATAGAGTGGATATACCATAGGTGTCTTAAATTTGACTGACTGATCAACCCTTCCACTTCTCCAGGTTACACACCTCTGGATGAAATGCATGGCAGCTGTCTGGTCGTCTTCGGAGCTTCTGGGAGCGCATCCTGTCACACTTGACAGATGCATTATGTATACCAGTGTTAAGGTCATTAGTAGGCTGGGGATATAAACAGGGAGTCTAAATTTAGTATTTAGATAACGGTCCAGAAGAGCACTGATCCCTCAACTGAGTCCTGCTTTCTGAGGCAGCAGAGAAAGAGCTACCAAAGCATGGGTACATGAGTCCAAGGAAGAGGTTGGAACTCAATGAGCTCATATGTGGAAAGAAGAGAAGAAAAGCGTTGGAATACTCAGCACCTGGAGTATGGAATAATCCTGATCACGTATGCCTGTCCCTGCCTCCTCTCCACATCAAATCAGCAAAGGCAGAATGGAAGGATATATTTGACTTCTGTGGCCTCTTGAAGGACAGGAGGGAACATGCTGCAGTCACAGGTGGAGTCAGTCACTACAAGAAGGAGGTTACTTTTGGGAATCTGTTGAATCACAAACATCCTGTAGAAAGAATGACAATGCACAAATTGCCAGGACGCTGGATTAGATTTGTAGGGTATAAGAAATGAATGGTCATTTGTGAACTTTGTGAGTGATTTGGATGTTGGTTTGATTTTGGGAGCCTGTTTTGTATTTTCTTGTTTATCCCTTGTTTGAGGGAAAGAGGAGGGCAAGTTATCTGACTGATGACTTTACTACCATGCCATCAGGAGCTTTTCTGATTGGTTAAGAGTGTGTTTTGTATCATAGAGTGGGTGAATAAGGTTGCTCTGTAGTGCCCAAGTGGCCAAATCCCCAAAGCATACTGGGGAGAAGAGGTATTCAAGGGCAGAAAAACGCCATTGTCGTTTGGGAGAAACTGCCAAGGAGTGAAATTTCCAGAGTAGAAAGATAATGAAACTAGGTTTGGGGAACTGAGGTCCTCCTCCTTAAAGGGCTCAGGTAAATAAAGGTAGAAGTGAAAAGAGAGACCACCAGAAATCTAGGAGACCTCAGCCTCCCCAAATGCCGCACAGGAAGCACCCTAGTTTTGAGGAGTAGAAAGTCTTGTCTCACTGATGCATCTACCTATCCCTTGGTTTTTCTAGAAGAAGGAATCTGAGGGATGCTTCCTCCCACTCACTTGCCTGGCAGACAAAGCTCACTCAGAGTTCTGTATCCCCATCTCCCTTCTGTGGTCTTACTTGCTACAACCTCCACACTCCATGATCCCATTGGTCTCCTGGACAGCAGGCTGGTACACGAACACAGGGTACTCTGTGTCACAGGGCTGCAAAATATCCTGCTTCTTGTGCTTGTGGGCTATGGAGAGACACAGACAGATAGTTACATACCCAGACAAACTCAAGGAAGTTGAAAAGACAACATAGGAGCAGAGGCAAAAAAGGTAGGAAGAGAAGGGACGGGGGAGGAATGAGAGAGGGGAATTTGGAAAGAGAGGGCAATTGAAACAGTGCAATAACATAATAAAAGAAGGGATTCTTTCCTCGGCAAACTAATTAGCTGTGTGACCTAAGCCAAGTCATTTCACTTCTTTGGAGCTCAGTTTCCTAATATGTGTAAAAAGTATTGGGGAGGGCTGTAGGGAGAGTGTGTTTTGTGTCTGTAGGTAAAAAATCCTGTTACGGAAGGAGAAACAGGTAAAAGGAGAACCCTAGAGAGGAAATAGTCATGGTAGCACTCAATACATAGTTGGGAAGGTATGGGGAGCAGCTGCATGTTAAACTTTCCTCTATGCCAGGAATAAAATGAAGTAGAAAAATAGAAAGGATCTTCTGCTGTGACT
The DNA here is from genome assembly GCA_028658325.1 of Potorous gilbertii. Lineage (NCBI taxonomy): Eukaryota > Metazoa > Chordata > Mammalia > Diprotodontia > Potoroidae > Potorous > Potorous gilbertii. The sequence continues at coordinate 163,290,545 of CM053770.1, forward strand.
GTGATATCTGATTCTAGGCTGACATATAGTAAGCTGAAAAGTGCTGAATGGCTAAATTTTCCTCTCTCATACCAGCCCTGAATGCAAAGCACAGGGAAAATGGGACTTTGTACCAGAGAAATGACATCTTTGAAGGGATAGTATACTTCCTTCCCAAAGTAACTGCCACTCCAAAGTCCTCCAGAGATGTGGGCAATTTGCCACCCCCCCCACTTTTGTGCTGCAGTACACCTTCCCCCCAGTACATACATTTGTCCCAAGTGCATTTTCAGTTAACCATGTTACTTTCTATCTGCAAGAAATAGCTCTTCTACCTGTATTGTGAATGTTCTTGAGAATTATACTTTTAGGGTTTTCCCCTCCCTGTTGTCTGTGAGAGGATGTTAACTGTTCCTTTGCCAATTGTTTTCATTCTAATCCAAAATTTAAATATAAAAATATATGGTCAGCTGGCTTGGAACAATGGGAAATCACATGACTCTACAGGTTCCCAGTTGATCTGGAATAGAGACTGAGATGACTGAGAAACACATTTTGCCAAAAATCTGCATGTTGAACTCAATAATCTATGTGTGTTCCAGAGAAGAGTGAGAAGTAGACTCCCTGTGTAAAGTGAGAGAGTTGAATTAAATGACCTTTCAAGTCCTTCCAGTTATCTATAAGGGCGATGGCCAATGGGATTATTTTTCAGTTGTGGATTGGTTTAGGAGAGCATTGAGGTCCCTTTGAATCCTAAATTCTGCGATGGCAATTCTTTGGTTTTATGAGAAGAACTGAAAGCAAAGTGGAGTAGGCTGAGAAGCTGGCCAGTAGGTGGCAGGGGAGAATCACCAGAGGAGGTGCATCCCCAGCAGCAATGCTGTGGACACTTTGGGAACAGCTAATCACAGTTCTGTGCTTCAGGGTCACCTTGAGTTAGAAACGTGGAGAGAGAGGGGGTATGGATCATGGGTTTGGTATTGGCTAGATGCCCTTTATCCTTCATAGGAAAGGGCCAAACTGTAATGTAGAAGCGTAATACGGAGGGGAAGTGCCCTGCAGAGACCATACATACAGGGACCATCTTACTCAAGAAACCCAGCACTAGCTTACAGGCTGAAAAAACAAATGAAAATGTTATTATCTGCTAACATTATGTACTGGTGCCTCATCACAACAGTACAGAGTTGAGCCTGAATTCTTGAAAGCTATTAGGACTTGTCATTTTTCAGACATATCTTTGTGACCCTATTTGGGGTTTTCTTGGCTGAGACACTGGAGTGGTTTACCATTTCCTTCTCCAGCTCATTTTACAGATGAGGAACTGAGATAAACAGGTTTAATTGACTTGCTCAGGGTCATACAAAAAGTATCTGAGGCCAGACTTCAACTCAGGAAGATGAGTCCATTGCTCTATCCACCGTGCCATCTACCTTATCCTGCTAGAAAGGCTTTAACTATATGTCTTTTCAAGGGCTGGCTTAACTCAGTTAGGAGAGGTCTATCAGAAGACTAGCCCTAGATTGAGGCATGTTTTAGCTCCTCCACTGGTAAGGTGCCTATTTCAAAGAAATCATGAATTCTCAAATTTATCATCATTGCCACTGTTGTTATTCTCTTTTTAAAATTGGATTCAGATAGAAATAGTTCAAGTGCTAGTATTCTTATATATTTAATTTTCTATAGATTATTGCTTAGATGGATAAAATTATTGGGTTTTTTTAATAATTGAATAAGAGCATTGGATGTAACATCTTTTGTAGCCTCTTCAGGAAAACTCTTAGGAGCAGACAGGATGATGAGAATGGCATAAACCTCAGCATGTTTTGCCATGGTTTAATGTCTTCCAGTAAGTCTCTGAATCTGAAAGCTTCTCATTCCATATGAAGGCAGCTAGGCAGTACAGTGAATAGAACATGGGATTTGGAGTCATGAAGATCTGAGTTAAAATCCTGCCTCAAACACTTTTGTGTGATTCTGAGCATGTTACCTGCCTCAGTTTCCTCATCTGTCAACTAAGGATAGCATCTACCTCACAGTGTTGTTGTAAGGATCAAATAAATTAACATATGTAAATCACTTTGCAAACCTTGGAACACTATATAAATACTGGCTACTATTAATTTGGATCAAGTTTTCAACATGATGACATCTATTAAAAATATTGTTCTTAAATTTTTATGAATCATTGTTAATTCTGGGCATTTGTAGGCAATAGTCTTGTCTGATTATGCTCCAATTCTAAAACAATGTATTTGTTGAATTCTCAAGGATATTTTGGGATTTGTATTCATAATATGAATATTTGCCAATTTATTTTTTTATAAAAGATGGCAAACAGTATATAATTCTAGCTACCTATTTTTGTCATTCGAAGTATTGGATAATCAACATATGTTAAATTTTTGCAATCTGTAGTGGTCTGTCACACAGTTTCTACCACTTCATTGCATAATCTTTATTGATCAATTAATCTGGTCTCCTCGAGGATAACTTTTTGTGTTCTGGTAGCAATGGAGTGATACTGAATTGCTAACACAAGCCCTGCTGTTTCTCTAAGCATATCTGAAGGACAGTGACTCAACCATTTGTTCATTGCTTTTTTGTTAACCCATTATTGGTTGAATTCATGTGTATGTCACCTTTTGTGTATGACTGCCTTTTGATTCCACCCTTGGATCTTAACTACTTCATAGGACCCATCCAGAGATAAATTCCTTTTGGTCATATTCGACAAATCCGTACACCTGTTGTCAGACTTTTTGAAGTGAGCTGTAATTGTTCCAAAAGTATTTATGTATATTTAAAATTTGTTTGTTGTATGTCCTGAGAACATTAATCAGTCTTTCTCCTTTTTGATAAGCATGCATTACTTTTTCCACAGTTGTCTGAATTTCCTTAATATTGTACACATTTGAGTTTCTGTACCTTCTAGATCTATTGTCAATAGGTATTAATTGCTCTTTGTTTCTCCCACTAAGCTTTTACTTCAAATTAACAATCAGTCTCTTGACATAATACAGTGTCAGTTTTCTTTTGATGGTCTTATGCTCACTGTGTCTTGCCTAGAGAAGAAAAAGGTATTTTTAGGTATTGTCTTGATCTATATCAGCTCAGCTTGGCCTCCAGATTCAAGCTCAAAGCCTTTATTTTTCATTCTTACTTCTGTAGCCCCATATTGGAACTAATTCCTGAAGGTCAGGAGAACTTTCAGAATATACTTGTGGTAGATGTAATCTTCCCATTCTTGGAGGACCTTAAGCCACAGGGTCAAGTTTCTTGATGCAGTGGGTGCTTTTGAATCTTCTGTGAGATAGAAGCAGCACCGGCTGTGGCAGCATTTCCCTGGCAAGGAGGAATGGGGGTGGAAGGGACAGTAGTGGCAACTGGATCTCTTGCAAGAATTTTGTAATATGAGTCCCTGGACTAGAGAGGAAGCAGATTTTGGCTTCAGCAGCCCAGCCTTTGCCAAATAGAGCAAAGAACTTAGACAGAAGCTTCTAGGCAACCCAGCCTTTAAGAACTAAAAAAGCTGTGGGAGGGTTGCACTTTCTCCACCTCTCTCTCCCACTTCTGTCCAAAAGGATGGATGTTTCAATTTTAAGTTCCCTGTTTCCTTAAAGTTATTTATTTGCTATTTTCAAAGTATTTTCAAGCTGGCTATCTCTGAATAAAGATAAAGTTAATCTTAACTGCTTTGGGGTTCTGGTTATTTTCAGTTGTGTACAGGGAATGCCCATGAAGGTTGGAGGGACATACTGGTTGTTGACTTGAATACAAAAGAAGCTAAAAAGGTCAGGGTATTAGCCCTATTCTGGTGATCAGACTTCAGAATCTAATCTGGTGACTTGACAAAGTGAGATGATTTATTAGTGATGTGTTAAAAAACACTCTAAAATTACAGAGAAAGGATTTCATATGAACCCCGATTTTCCTTTGCCCTCAGATAAATGGACTATGATTGCTAGACTTAGTTGACCTGAATGCAGGAGTTCTAGGCAACACCTTCAGCCTCTGATATAAAGAGAAGGGAAGCGGAGAGAGGGATGACCAAAGGAAAGGTCATATCCCTGAACCATCCCAATAGAAGGAAAGGGGCTTTTTTGAAAAGAAATCAGCACCTCACCTTTCCTTGAGGGAAGTGGTGTTAAAAAAAATAAAAATAGAAAAGGGAAAGTGCTCAGCTTGCTAACCATCTACTTCACAGCAACATCTACTAGTTATACTTTGATTAAGAATTTTACACGTATTAAGTCCAAACAATATCTTAATATCATTAGAGGAAGTTTTCATGCAGTGAAGTAGCTTTTTAATGTATTTTTTCAGTGGAGCCATTAACTTGATACTTTCTGTGCTATTAAGTATTTTAATATGATATTTTGGCATGATTCCTTCTTTGACTTAAAAGATTCAGTTGTATTCTGAATGACACAATAAATAATAGGTTTGAGCCTGGGAAGAACCATAATGAGCTAAAATTGTTTCTCTGGAAGATGCCACATTTTAGATGATTTGTTTTTGACATTATCCTGTTAGTGGCGTGTTTTAAATAGAGACTAGTTTTCCACATGGACATCAAATACTTTAGTATAGTTCTAATTTAGTTTATATATTTGCAGCACAATACTAGACCATAGCTCGTAACTTCGTCAAAGGCTTTTATGATTAATAATGATGGCATAATTGTTAGAGTCCTTTTGATTATCCTGTTAAATAGCAAATGAGCAAATTGACAGAGTTGCATCCCCTAGAACGTGGCATACCCTTTGGCTCCTCAACCAGTATACTATCTTCCTAAAAGGTGTTTATAGATTGGAGTGATACAAGCTGTGTATGCTTTGTATAAAGTACATAGACTTTTTGTTGTTATTAAGTCATTTTGGGACCATCCCACTGTTTGTGACACCATTTGGAATTATCTTGACAAAGATAATGGAATGGTTTGCCATTTCCTTCTCCAGCTTATTTTACAAGTGAGGAAACTGAGGCAAACAGGGTTAAATGATTTGCCATGAGTCACACAAGTAGTAAATATCTGAGATTTTAACTCAGGAAGACTTACCTTAGAGCCTGGCACTCTATCCACTGTCCCACCTAACTGCCCTCACATAAACATGTAATTGCCTATATTTGAATGTGTCTGTGATGTTCTTATCTTTCAGTAATAAATACATAATGTCTTCACATACAATGCCTATGTAAAGGTGAGAACAAGGTTACACCAGAGAGAAACTTGGTAAAATGCTTTGCTAATAGTTCATATACAACTGTGAAGCATCTAAGTCAATGATTATGATTTTACTGGACTCCCTACTTTCCAGTTTTTCAGAAAAACTAGCATTTTAGTTGTCCTGCCCCCACCCCATACACTGTCATTCATTATAAAACTTTATGCAAGCTTTTCATTTCACATTTGATAAGAATTGAGGTTTTGTTGTTTTTTTACTTCTTTTGATGACCAGAAAATGTTCATATTTTCCAACTTTAGGGGTTCTTTCTTCTAATTTATTTGCTTCACAAGTCTTTATCATGCAGTTTTTGATCGCCACTTAATTGTGTATTTTGCTCGTTGTGCTGTTTGACTTCACATATCACCTTAATTTTTTTACTTTCACTTTTAATTGTTTACAAAGGTATCAGGAATTTCTGGTGTATTTTTGTATTGTGAATTCTATTCTGCACATTTCCTCTTTGTGGGCTTTATTTGGGTAATATGGTGTTCAAGTTTCCTATTACACATACCATCTTGATATTGATTTCATTTTCCAATATCTTTCCACAGTTTTTTAAGAGTTTTCTAAAAATGGTTCTGCCATGGTAGTATTTGACACCCATCCTTAAGACTATTCTTGCAGAGAGCTACCTTTCTTCCCATGATACTTCCCATAGCAACAACTGTAGCAAAAACTGTTATATGCAAATGATGAAATTTGTTTATACTTATTGTCAAATACTGTTGGAAAACGCCTTGTTCAGGATTGGTTATTTTACATAGCTATTTTAAAAAATTACTCTATTTTGTTATAGTTTGTCTTTTAATTGAGTTTGTGTCATTAAACTCAAAATTTCAGTCTAAAAATGCCTATCTTCTTTCAAAATAAATTAAGACAATGGCATTTTTTCATTTTTTTTATTATTAGTGTTTCCAGAGTAGAAATATAGATTTTCAAAGGCATTAGGTTCCTTAGCTTTTCCCCTCTTTAATCAACTCCTCAATTTCTATTTGTATTTCATCTAATCTGATTTTAGGAATGAAAACATTTCTTACAGTTATCTTGCAGTGCATTTTTGTGTAACTTGCAGCTTAGTATATTGTTGACAAAAATTATCATGAAGTCTTTGCTTATAAGATCAATTAGGTAAGATCACTTTCCAGTTTTATTGATGTAGTATTGAAACACTTTTTTAAAGCATTCAAACCTTCATTTCATTCATTATTTGTGGTCTGCCCACAGTAATGGGCTTCAGTCATGCTGTATGAAGCAGTTCTAGCAGGTGGGGTCTCAGTCATGCTGTATGAAGCAGTTCTAGCAGGTGGGGTCTCAGTCATGCTGTATGAAGCAGTTCTAGCAGGTGGGGTCTTGGTGTTTGTTTTGTTATGATTTTTCTTGCCTCTTTGTGATAACAGAATATGAAGGAGCATCATTCACTGCAGTATCAAACTATAATCATCCCACGTAAGTCCAGCTGAAACTCTATGCTACTCTATCTATCTCTTATATCCATAGGAACATAATATGGCCCTATCAGAGATGATAACCTAATAATAACATCACCAGTGCACAGTTGGATATTGAAGGGGTTTGGCAAAGCCTTTCCAGCAATGGAATCACCTTGGCTGGTCGTATTCTTTTATTTTGCTCTTCTCACTATCCCAACATGGATGTTGGATTGGGCTTTGATGGGGTGGTTGTTATTTATTGTGGTTATTAGTAACCATAATGGTGATACTCCTTTGTATTTGTACAACCCTTTACTTCCTTCAATATCCTTTTTGTCTTTAATATCAATTTATCTTCATTGTATACATGAGATAGGCATTTTACTGAAAGGGAAGCATGGGCTACCTTTTTTAGGGGTTAAATGACTTCTTCAAGGTCATACCATGATTAACTGACAGAGCTAGGTCTCCTAATGCCCAGTTCAGACTCTTTCCAATAAAACCATGAGTCCAAGAGAGGATGTTGGGGCACAGTCATGTAAGATGCTAATTAAAAGTTAAAAAACCTGCACGTGTTAGTAGTAGGGCCTATTCCTTAACTAACCAATAGCCTGATCATCAGGTGTAGAAGTATAAGATGTGTTCCCTATACAGATAAAATCAGAGATCCAGACAAAATAATAATAGCTACAGATAACCCTAGATTCTCTCCCCAGTACTTGTTAATCCATAAACAGCTGCTTCAGATGTGGACTGAGGAAGCATCAGGTCATACTTGTTTTTTAGATGTATTTGTTTGTTTTTGAATTCTGCAACAGTGCCTAGTAGCAGTGTAGTGGGAAAAGTGCTAGATTTGGAGTCAGAAAGTCTGTACAGTAGAAAGAGGATCTGTGTTCAAACTCTGACTGACACTAACTGCACGACTTTGGGTGAGTCACCTGACTTCTGTGGGACTGTTTCCTCAAGTACTGAACAAAGGAGTTAGAGTAGGTGAGGTTCTTATATTCTTTTCAGTTCTAAATCCATGATTATATGGTAACTGCCACTTACTAACTCTGTAGCAAATTGAAAACTCATTGGGCTACAATATTTCTTCTTCTGTAAAACGGGAATAAGGGATTACATCTACTCTGCTTCATTCACTCTCATACAATACTGTGAGGATCAAGTGAGATAATGGTCGTGAAAATGCCCTGAGGACAGAAGGCATTAAACAAACATAAGGTATTATGACTAATGTATGCTCTCCAAATAGTACATACTTAACTCCTTGCAGATAGAAGGGAGGTAGAGCAAGGATGACCTTCCAGGAAGGGAGCTATTAGGACAAGGAAATCAAAGTCTGAAGAAAGGCACTGTAAGTTTTGGTGCGGTGGTGGTGATGAGGAGGATGGCTGACATTTACACAGTGCTTTAAAGTTCGCTACAGAGCACTTTACAACCATGATTGTGTCTAGTCATAACAAAAATCCTGGGAGATAGGTGCTGTGTATTAGTATCCTTATTTTACAGAGGAAGAGCAATGGTGACTTGTCTGTGATTCCACAGCTAATATGTGTCAGAGGAAGGACTGGAAGCCGGGTCTTCCTTGCAGTCCAGTTCTCTTTCTGCCTATCTTGAGAGTGTTGGTGATGACAGAGGGAGAAATGGAGTCAGCTGGTCTTTTACTATAACAAAAGTGGAAAGAACAGGGGGTTTGAGTCAGAATAACTAGGTTTTAACTCTTATCTCTGCCTCTTACTAGTTGTGTATCCATGTGCAAATCAATTCATTTTCTGAGACTCAGTTTCCCCACCTGTTAAAAATGGGGATAATAATACTTATAATAGCCAAGGGAACGTGACAAGAGACTTAAGGAACCTTCTAGTCTTCTTAGGGTTGTGGTGTGTTTGTGTGATACCACTTGGAACTTCCCTTAATTCTAGTGACTTCCATCTTTTAACTTTTCCTATCTATCTTGTATATGCCTTATTTGTACATGTTGTTTGTTTGTGGTTTCCCTCGTTAGACTGTGAGCTCTCTGAGGGTAGGAAATGTTTTTTTTCTTTTTGTATGCCCAGTGCTTAGCACAGTACCAGACACATACTAAAGGCTTCTCTGCAGTTTGAGGTAAAGGCATTCTTCTCTCCTTAGATGATGTCCTGAAGTGGCAGATGGGTAGGGCCCCCCAAAGGAGGAATATCCTAAAAAGAGTTCAATCTTTTCTTCCCCAAGCTTGGAGTGTGAGACATGCCTTTAACATCTCATTAGTTGATTTTTACTTACAGTGATGGAAGATGGCTTTGGCTGCTCAGGTCATGTGACCAGCACGAGGCGATGGAATCATGGAGACACATTTCACAAGATGATGGAACAAGAAGGGGGCAAAATCAGGCAGAATGAGGGTATCACAGGATGTAGTGATGACAGGATGTAGTGATATCACATGGTGATGTCCCAAAGTAGCAGAGATGATGTCACGTAGGGAGGTGATAGGTTTAGGGTTGGGAGGAAGGTATGAGAAAAGTCTATGAGGGATATGATATAAAGCATGGTTTAGTGGTCCCTGTCCACATGGAGTTTCACCTCAGTAAGTTGCCAACAAACATTCCATTAACATCAAAGCAGAAAGCTTCTACTTCCATATTTCCAACACTAGCTTCTTCCCTGAACTCCAACACTTTTAATCTTAACATATCAGTCCTATGACCTGGAAAGCACCTCCAGATTTCAGGATCCTCCTAACTTCCTTATATCTTTTAGCCTTTCATCCTCTCATTTACCTGTGCTCCAAGCATTGATTTCTATCCCTCAAATTCATTCAGTTACCAATCCTGCTAATTTTGCCTCTAAAGTAAATCTAGAATCTGCCCCTTTCCACTCCCAGGCAAATCACTCTAGGGCATGTATGCTTTGTCTCTGAGCTGTGTGATATACATAAATACATATATATGTATGTATAGATAAATGATATGGTATCATATGATATAACATACCAGTTCAGCAGACACTAACCAACACATCAAAAGAGTCTGATACTCCATACATACATATATATATATGTATATACACATTTATCTATGTATAGATACATATACATGTGTATGTATGTGTACATGTGTGTATATATAGACACTTAAAAATATATGTGCATTGTGAATACGTACATATTCCCCATTTCTGTCAAGAAGGGAAGAGAAGTGACCTCAAACTTTCTGAAAAAGTGTCTCCACTTCCCCAACACTCAATCATTCGTGTCACCTAATTCCTTGCAACTGCACTTCCACTCTAGTAGAAAAACTACTTTCTTAGAGGTCCTTTGTGTCCTATGCTGTTTTTTTTTTTTTGTTCTCACCCCATTTGACCTCTTTGTAGCATTTATTGACTTAGATACTTTTATCCCTCATGACTTTTGAGTTACTTTGCTCCCTTGGCTCTCTTATTTTCTCTAGATTTGTGTTTTCCATTTCCTTCACTGACCCCTTCAGCAAGTAGATGCTCTGAAAGGTTCTACTCTGTGTCCTTTTCCCTTTTCTTTATCTACACTTGCTTCCTTGGCAATCTCATTACTCCCACGGCTTTAATGATTAGATAATTCCAAATTATGTAGCGTATTTCCAATCCTTTCTTCTGTATTCCAGACTTGTATCTCTACCTGCCAAGAGGGCATCCCTGTCTGTCTGGGTGTACTATTGAAAACATATCCAAAACAAAGCTTATTTTCTTCCTTTGATTATAAGGAATTAGTTCCTTAGGCCCTTGTTGCTATCTACTTAGACCATTGCCATACCTTCCTAAGAGTTCTTTAGGCCTTCACTCTCTTCCCCCTTTCGTTCCATTCTTAAGACCACTGTCAGGTTAATCTTTATATGCAGATAAGGTCATATCAGTACTCTGTTGAAAAATCTTCAGTAATTCTTTTTAGCCTCTTGAGTAATAGTTATACTCCTTAGTCTGGCATTCAAATCCCTTTTTAATTTGGTATCATCATATTTTTACAGTTTTAACCCAATACAAGTGTTGTGTCCTCTAGGAAGCCTTTTCTTATACCTCTTTGACCTCACATGGAATTGTCTGTACCTTTTAAAACAGACTTAACATATATGTTTTTTTATCATAAGTTTATGTGTGTCATGTCCCCTTATCGTAAGCTCCATACAGGCAAGGATCTTATCAAAACTTCTGATCTTTCCTATTGTCTAACACAATATTCTTTCCAGAGAAGATGTTAATGCGTATTTGTTGAGTGTATCCCTAGTATCCAGTACCCTTCTATGCAGGTAATTAATAAATGTTTGTTGACTTTAACTTGATGCTGTTCCTGCAAAATCCCTGAGATTATCCTGCCCTGGCTTGGTCCTCCCCAAGCCCTGTAAGTGCGGTGTACTCACCCTCTGCCCTGCTCTCCCACTGCCAGCAGCCCCATGTAGCCCACTCTAAGAAGAACCTGTAAAGAGAAAACAGGAGCAGTGTGTATGTGTGTGATGAAGATGGGCTGGTAAGAGTAGGAAGTTTTAGCTGCTTTTTCACACCCTCCTTACATGGTATAGTTTCTTTCTGAAGCTTGGCAGGAGGTAGGGGGTGAGGAGTCTCACCTGCTCCAGGAACAAGGAAGGAGACCGCTCTATACCAAACTCCCAAGGGCTGGCAGTCAGTCCTTGTCTCCTCTTTTCCTTGGTTACTCATAGGTCTGCCCCTATGTTGTCTAAGATCTAGGTTACAGCAACGCACAGTGTTGCTTGGTTGCCTCCTTGGGCCTTTAGCAGAGCAGTCTATTTTGGATGCTGAGAATATTGAGGGAATGTCATTGATATATCTCTGATTTCCACATAAGTGGATTCTTTCCTCCCCACTATATGTATCAATGAGAGTGCCCTGGAGAGAGCCAGAATTCCCAGGAAAGGGTCCCCATTGTAATCCCAACCCAGTATAGAATCTCCCTCCCTTGCCCCCAATAATTCCTTCAGACACCCACACTCACATGAAGAGCTCACTCATCAGCCATTTGGCAGCAGTCGCAATCGAATAGATGGGCTAGAATGGTAGAGTACATCATTAAGCTCCAAGGCCAGATTCCCCCTTACCCTCTAGATCTTAACAGCCAAAGCACCCCAAAGAATATATATCTTAAGTAATATACAGATTACCCAAATACCCACCACCCTGGTTTCTATTTTACCCTTGAGAAACAGTTTCTCAACATTACTCCGCTGAAGGAGACATTTGAGGAGGTAGCATGACATAGTAGAAGGAACACTGTGTGGGGAGTCAGGAAACCTGGGTTCAAGTCCCAGCGCTGCTACTCACCAATTTTTTGGGCTTAGACAAGTAATTAAACCCTTATTGATAAAATGCTGGTGGTGGTAGAGTAGGGAATAGAAGTGGTTGGAGTAGATGGACTTTAAGATCTTTTCTAACATTATTGAGTCTTCTGAATAATTCCTATTGTAGGTTAGATACTTGTAGGAAGCTAGGAAAATTTCCTTATTGACCATTAATTTGAACTTCTAGGGAATACAGCCACTGCTACTGGAGATTTGGGACCTTCGTCTCATACTACCAGGAGGGGATGAGTGGGTGGGGTTTAGAATTAGTGGGTAGAAAAGAGGAGAAAAGTACTAAGAGTTTAGGAGGCATCTCTAATCTGAATCACTGAGTCTTTTACAGAGCAATGTGGCCAGAGAAGCTCAAGGTGCTATCTAAAGTATTTAAGTAGTTAAAAGATAGGAGAGTTAGGTAAATGGATTTAATTAGCTTGAAAACCTTGCTGAGTAATTGTTTTCTGGCTCGAGGCCCTCACACAGTATAGCTGGGAGCAACTGTTTGCATTAGGACTTGGCAGGAATCTGGAAATGGCTAATCAAACAGCTCATCATCCCACTAGCATTCCATTGTAAAAAGGCTGGAAACCCAAGATAAATAAATAATTAGTCAGCTAATTAGTTAAATCTTGCCTCAGCTGCCCTTCAGTACAAGGAAGAGGACTGGTCAATAGCAGTTGACTCAAGTACTAGAGCTACCTAAATGACAAAAGATTGAGTGGATCTTGTTTCCAGCAAGTATGGAGGGCAAGTTGAATTTTACAGTGCTTTAAGAGACTTTCTGTTTATGTGACACTGTTGACATTATCAGCTCTCATAGATTTAATTAATTCTCTCTCTCCCTCTCCCTCTCCTCCCCACACCTCTCTCTCTCTCTCTCTCTCTCTCTCTCTCTCTCTCTCTCTCTCTCTCTCTCTCTCTCTCTCCTTCCCCATTTCTTTCCCCCCTCATCCCTCCCCACATCCCCCCTCTCTTTTGAGCCTGGGTCTTACTATCCTTTTTCAGACTGGAAGTGCAGCTCATGGGCCAGAAGCTTTGACCTCCTCCATTTCTGATGTTGGTCAGTTTGCCCCTCCTTAGTAAACCTAGTAGCCTACTCCAGGGAGCTCGCCATATTAATGTTAGATTTAGTATGGGCACCAATTAGCTTTTAGCCCATTCTGGCTCAAATCTCAAGAGATCCATCAACCTCAGTCCTCCATTATACACATGCCCACTTCTGGTTTTAATTTTATAATTTTAATTTATAATTATCTCTATGCAGATGACTTCCAACTCTTTCCAGTCTTTCCTTCTCATCTCCAGGCTTGTTTTACCAACTGCTTACTGAACATTTCATAGATATCTCAAACTCAACATATCCAAAATAGAATTCATTGTATTTTCCTATAAATCAGCCTCTCTTCCCAAATTTCTCATTTCTGTCACAGATACCACCATTCTGGTTTTCCAGCTTCAAAACTTCCCTTGTTTTTGACCGCTCACCAGACAAATCCATTCAGTTACCAAATCTTGTCATTCTGCCTCTACAACCTCTCTCACATATGATCCCTACTCTGTTCATGTTTTTGGCCATGCCTCCATCACTCCTCACCTGGATTATTGCAGTAACCTCTTCTTAATTGGTCTCCCTTCTTCAAGTGCTTCCCCATTTCAATCTGTGTTCCAAGCTGCTGAAGTGATTTTCCTAAAATGCAGGTCTGACCATATTACTTCCCTACTCAATAAACTCTAGAAGCTCCCTGTTGCCTCTAGGATAAAACATAAATTCCTTTGGCTTTAAAAAGCCTTGCATGACCTGGTTGCATTTACCTTACTTTCTTTTGCTTTATCTTTCCACAAACTAGGCCTCCAGTCACCTTAAATATTCTCTCTTCCCACTCCCTAATTCCAATTCCCCTTTATGTCTTTCTCCTATTAAAAAGTAAGCTCCTCAAAGGCAGGGACTGTCTTGCTTGCTTGTATTTGTATCTCACATTGGAAATGTTGGGTGGATAATGGAAAAAGCAAGGGAGTTCAAGAAAAACATCTACATCTGCTTCATTTACAACCCTAAAGCCTTTGCTTGTGAATCACAGCAAAATATGGCAAGTCCTTGCAGATATGAGAGTACCAAATCATCTTACTGGTCTCCTGAGAAACCTGTATGTGGCTCAAGAAGCAAACATGGAACAGCTAATTGGTTTATGATTGGAAAAGGAGTATGACAAGACTGTATATTGATACTGTATTTAATGTATATGCAGAGTACTTCATGAAACAAACCAGACTGGATGAATCAAAAGCTGTAATTGAGGTTGCCTGGAGAAATATCAGCAATCTTAGATATGCAGACAATACTACTCTGATGGCAGAAAGTGAAAAGAAATTTAAGAAGCCTCTTGATGAGAGTGAAAGAGGAGAGAGTAAAAGATAGCTTGAATCTTAACATCGAACTCTCCCCCCAAAACAAACAAACAAACAAGCAAAACTAAGATCATGGCAACTAGCCTCATCACTTCCTGGCAAATAAAGGAGAAGAAATGGAAGCAGTATCAGATTTTACATTCTTGGGCTCAAAGATCACTGCAGACAGTGAATATAGTCATGACATTAAAAGATGTCATTTTGTAAGGGAAACTATTATGGATTTGTCCTTTGTTTTTGAAGAGGATCAATAACATCTTGGGTGATGTCTTGACTCGTAAATTTTATTTGTGAGGCAAAGTTGCACAAAGTTATCAGTCTCATTGTCTCTTCCAGAGTCACTTAAGTCGAGTGGTAAGACAAAAGTCAGGATGACTGGCAATGAACCAGAATGTATTCTCTGCATACCCTTGGCATCTTCACTATCTGACCAAGCTCCAAGTGCTCCACAGTACCTGCTTCAACCACTTTCATGGCCTTGGAACAAATTGATCTCATCTGCCCATTCTATCAGGAAGCCTTCACATGCTTGGAGTAGATAACCTGCCCCACCCCCAACTCACTGATAGATTTCAGGCCTCTAGGTTATCCTCAACCTGATTTAGCCTGTTTACCAAGATAGTTCACTGTGGCCACTGTCCATGCTACAGCTTCTTGGAGTCAGAGATGAGAGTTGAGTGCCAGTTAGACACCAAAGGTGACCAAAGGGATTGGTAAACCTGCACAGCAGAGGTGCTAGTCCTCCCTGAACAACTACAAATCTGGACAGCATACTAAAAAAAAAACATCACCTTGCTGACGAAGGTCTGCATAGTCAAAGATATGGTTTTTCCTGTAGCAATGTATGACTATGAGAGCTGGACTGTAAGGAAAGCTGAGCACCACAGAATCAACACTTTCTAATTGTGGTGCCGGAGAAGACTTTTGAGAGTACCATGGACAGCAAGGAGTCATATCTGTCGATACTTAACGAAATTAATTCATACTATTCGCTGGAAGGTCAAATCCTGAAGCTGAAGTGTAAATACTTTGGCCACATAATGAGAAGACAGGACTCAGAAAAGACCTTGATGCTGAGAAAGATTGAAAGCCAAAGGAGAAGAGGACAGCAGAGGATGAGATGGATAGATAATATGGAAGAAACAAACATGAGCTGGGACAGACTTTGGGATATAGTAGAGGAGGGACAGCCCGGTGGGCTAAACAACCATAGCACTTAGCACGTAATAAGTTTTTAATAAATGCTTTAGTTATCTTATACATTACTTCATTCCCACACACTATGGTCCAGTTTTTCACATACAACACTCCATTTCCCACTTGGTACCTTTGCACTGGCCGTTTCTCATGTCTGGAATGTTCTCTCTCCTCACCTCTGCCTTTTTAAAAACTCGTTTCCTTTGAGCATCGCCTCAACAACCACCTTTTACATGAAACCTTTCCTGATTTGTTTCAATATATATTCTGTATAGGGTGATAGGGATTGACTGTTATTTCATTGGTATAGGGAAATCCCTTTTCCAATGCTGGTCAGCAACTTTACTACACCTTATAGTCCTTTAGAGAGATGCCTAGAGCACGGAGAAATTAAATGACTTTCCCAGAGTCACAAGTCTTCCTACCCTGAAGACTAGATGCTGTCTTTCTGATAGAGGGAGGTATCTGGAGGAAGATTACGGTTTCATTCTTTCTGTGTGTGCAAGACTGCAATTATCTTACTCGATTTGGTCTCTCTCTAAGGCTCATGTGAAAGAGCTGGAAGAACATCTTTCCGGGTTATCAGAAAAAAATGAAGTTTTCTTTGAAGATAGAGAGCAAGTAGTTTAGGAAGAAAGAAAAGTAGGGGGAGAGGAAGGAGTTGAAGTGGCAGTAAGGTTAAGGGTAGAAAAGATGACACAGAGGAGGAACATTTGGAACTGAGAGATGGTTTTGACAGCTCTCTAGGGGAGGGAATTGTTCTCTCTGGAGAGCAAGCAGCTCCATGTGCTGTGCTCTACGAATAAAGATGCACATCCCCAGGTCCTTTCCAGAGGGTGGCCAGCCCGGGAGAGGTTGGTGATTCACACTGAAGACCAGGGTCCTGACTTTTCAAACTTGGTGACCGCTGCCCTCTTCCGGGGATTAACCAGAAGGAACCCAGAAAGTATTGCTTGATCACGGACTCTTGGGCAAGAAACCGAAGACTTTGGGGGCGCTGGTGTTTTGTTTTAATTTTCAATTCCATTAAAATTTTTTCTTCAAGTTGCTGCTGATTGAAGCCGTGGGCTTCCGAAAAAGCAGATTTGGTAACTGGACAGGGTGTTAAAGAAGATGGCATCTACGCCTTGTATTAAACATCTGGTGATGTGGCCACCCGAGG
Source organism: Potorous gilbertii (assembly GCA_028658325.1). Lineage (NCBI taxonomy): Eukaryota > Metazoa > Chordata > Mammalia > Diprotodontia > Potoroidae > Potorous > Potorous gilbertii. The sequence continues at coordinate 163,307,250 of CM053770.1, forward strand.
GCTAAGGAGTCTTGTAATACAAGTCTGACCGAGAAAAGAGGAGGAGGAGGGGGAGGGACTCCCTCTTAGATACCGCAGCAGAAAAGTGCGCCAGAGCCTCAGGGGGCACTAACGATCCCAAACTTCCCGGACATGGGCGTTTGGTGGGATCAGAACAAACTGGTGAAGAAGGGCAAGCAGGGACCACCGGAGTCCCGGGGAAAGCCAGGGGAAGGGCTTAGTCTACGGGAGAATCGGGAGAATGGGGGAAGCAATGTGCGCACGCGCCGCCCCCTCCCCTGCACCAGGTGCCATAGAGAGGGTGGAAGACTACGGGGCTAGATGGTGCCCAGAGTGCACATGGAGGTCCTGCTTCCGGTAGGCTTCGGGGGACATTCCGGCCAAGTTTTGAGAGAACTGCTAGACCGCGGGGGCTCGGCTTCCTGCGACCTGTGGCGCGCACTTAGACGGAAGGGAGCCAAAGCGGAGATGGGCCAAGCCCCTCCTCAAACTGGGCGGAAGGAAGCGCGAGGCCCGAGGCCCGGGGCTGCTTGCAGGCCTCCGCCCTCCCGCTTCCTCCTGGCGTCCTCCGCTGGCAAACCTTGGCGGAAGTTCTTCTCCAGATCCTCGGCAGCGGGACCTCCGGCTGCTCTGGGCCCTTGGGCCTCCCCCGACTTCTTGGCAGGATTCAAATAACTGTTTTGGGGGGAGGGGGAAGGGTGCTTCAATAATCCTGCCACCCGCAGGATGTTCCCCTAGCAAAAAGCGCAAGGGCTGGGCCTGTTAATTTCATCAATCCAAAGATGGAAGACGTGACGGAGAATGATTATTCTAGACCCGGTTAGGACCGACACGTGGGGAACACCAGTTTCCCTTTCACTTATGGCCCTGTATCTCGATACCAAAAGTATCCTCAGCAGGGCCCCGTCCCCCACACTTCGGGCTGTTCGCTGTCACACCGAGCTGCGGACGGACGGGAGCCTGCCCTCCCCGATCGGGGGACGGCCTCGTTAATCAGTACGTGCCGAGCGCCCGCGTGGCTCCCGGTCAGGCACAGGCCGATCCCTCACCCGATACTTTGTATCCTTTCTCCGCCTCCCCACCCTCGTAGACTCCTTAAGCGCAGCGACTGTTTCATGTTCATGGGACTTTGGTGCCGCTAAATAATGCAGTGCCCCAGGCAATCACTGAATTTATCTCAGCCTCAGTTTCTGCGTCTGTAAGGAGACAGTCTTTAAAGGGTGGTGGTGGTAGACTCGGTGGCCTTTAAGGTTCCTTCCAGCCCTAAAGTTATGGTCCTATTAAATGATTGTCATGATAGAGAACTTAGAGAATAATCTGGCTCGGGAAGAGTAGATTTTAAAAGGTTCAGAGGGGAAGAAAGGGGGTCCTGTTGCCCTAAACTGTATGGGAGAAACCTGCCCAAGACAGCGGAAACTTTAAAAAATGGAATTCTGAAGGAAGAACAAAAATAATGTAGAAAAAGAAGAAAAGGGGTCATCGCCTAAGGAGATCCACAGTAAAACAGGGAACTCAACAGTTTCTGTGGTTGTTCAGTCATGTCTGGTCTTCATGGCCCCGATTGGCGTCTTGTTGGCAAAGACACTGGAGGGGTTTTCCATTTCTTTCTCCAGTTCGTTTTACAGATTTAGTTGAGGCAAACAGAGTTAAGTCATTTGTCCAGGGTCACACAGCTAGTAAGTTCCTGAGGTCAGATTTGAATTCAGGAAGATGAGTCTTAACGACTCCAGGCCCAGCACTGGGTCCACAGAGCCACCTAGGTGCCCCCATGGACATATTAAAAAGGTATTAGACAATGGAGAGTGGGATGACATAGCAGAGAGAGAGCTGGCTTTGGGATCAGGGAGACCTGGGTTCTATTTCTGTTTCTCTGATATATAGAATCTGTTTAGAGAAGTCATTTAGCTTCTGTTTGCCACAAGGCAACTTTCTAAAATTACAGATTTGTCTCAAATCTTCATCATATCTAGGCATGCCCACCCAGGAGATCCCTACGTTGATAAAATCATAGTTTGTCCAAACAAAATTTTCAAGTAAAAAAAGGGAAGCAAGGATAGGTAATGGAGGAGGAATGCAAAAACTTGACAGTACTGTGAGTACTATCGAGAGGGTGTAAGACTGGAATGAGCTGAGACAGAGTGAGTTAATGCTAAGGACAACAAAAAGGTCTTAAACCAAATTAGAGGGAAGAGAATGAAGGGGTGGGATCACTGTCTAGGATAGACAGGGAAAAACTACTAGTTAACTAAATTTAACCTGTCTTTTCCACCAAGGACAACGCTCCCCACAGAGAAAGATCAAAGATAAATGATTAAGTTGGATTTTAAGGTAAATATGGAGATAGTAAGAGAGTGCTATCCTCTTGAGTGAGTTGTCACTAGGACTGAACTAACTGCAACTTAGAGGCCTGAAAAAACTGGTAGAAGTGAATATTAAATAACTGTAAGGACCTTTGAGAATTGTGGATGATGGAAACAGTGTCATAGGATATGAGGGCAAATGCTGACCTGAGTATTTTAAAAGCGAAGAGGATGTCATTTGGAAACTGTATATAGGCCAGTGAGCTTGGAACATATTAGAGAGAGAGCTTAGGAGCATTTAGAAAAGGTATTGATGATTGCTAAGTGGAGTTCATGTCAGACTAACCTCATTTTCTTTTGTGACAGTGTTACGGGGATGTACAGACATAGTAAACCTAGATCTCAGTGATGCATTTGACAAAGTTTCTTGTGTTCTCTTTGTGGACAAGATGGAATTCTGTGGCCTAGATAATAGTACTGTTAGATGAATTTAGAACTGGTTGAATGACAGAAATGAAAGACATCATGCCTTAACTAGGATCTCTGGTAGATTGCCTCCAGGTAATACCTTAGTAGAAAATAAGCTCTTTGAAGACAAGAAGTTTTCCACTATTTTACAGGGTGGCCTTATCTATTTATTACAGATAAAACTGTCATTGTTACGTGGATGATTGTCAAATCTACTCATCCACCTCCTATTTTCCACTCTCTCAACCTCTCTCAAGCCTTTCAGGCATCTTGAACTGGATGTCTTGTAGACATCTTAAACACAATATGTCCTGAACGGAAACCCTTGTCTTTCCCCTGAAATCCTCCCTTTTCTCAACTTGCCTCTTACTGTAGAGAGTAACATCCTCCTCCTAGTTACAAAGGCTGTTATCCTTAACTCCTTATTCTTACACATTCTTATGTTCTTCCTCATCCAATCACTTTTCATGTCCTGTCATTTCTACCTTTGTAACACCTCAAGTGGATTTTGAAGACTGGAGGAGAGAGTGAGGGACAACTTCACATGGCTCTGCCTCACTTAAATCCAATTTACATGCAAGTTGTGACTTTACTCTTGTGACATCCCTGACCCTCCTCAAGCAGGAAAGACAAAGAATAAACAAGAACAACATCCCTTCCTTTCTGACACTGCCACCAGCCTGGCGCAGGCCCTCCTCACCTCAGCCCTGATGTCTCCCTGCCTCCTGTCCATCCTCTGCTCTGTTGTCAAACTCATCTTCCTAAAGCACCCGTCAAGTAGAAAATTCTCTGTTAGACTTTTGAAGTCCTTCACAATCTAGTCTCTTCCTACTTTTCCATTCCTTTTATATCTTACTCTCTCCCCACTCTCTATCAACTCTGATATCCAGTAACCTTCTTGCTGTTCCTCAATATCCCAACATTCCATCTCCTGATGGTGCACTTTTTACTTGCTGCTCCCCTTACCTGGAACGCTGCATTCTAGCTTCCTTGCCTTCCTTTGAATCTCAGATAGTTTTCTCCACCTTCTACAAGAAGCTTTTCCCAGCCCACCTCAATCTTCATGCCTCTTCTCTGAGTTTATTTCCAACTTAATGTATATATCTTGTTTGTACTTAGTTCTTTATATATTGTCTCTGCCCATTAGACTGTGAGCTCCTTGAGAGCAGGAACTGTCTTTTGCCTTTCTTTTATCCCCAGCATTTAGCACAATGGTCGTCACATAGCAGATGCTTAATAAATGTATGTTGACTTGATGACTTTCATTTTTGTTTTGTGGACAAATGTTTGTTGAATTCTTGCTAAATTTGCCCTTGGGTTATTATATTTATAGAAGATATCACTGAGAGAGATAGCTGACATGATAGTTAATTGTATACAGGTTAGAACAGTGGAATGATTAAGATGTAATTTGATACAAGGGATAAATATCATATTAAACCCTTGAGTTCAGTTGTTTAGAATCAGTTGTGCAAAACAGGGATAGCTTGGCTAGACTATTTTTTTTTTTATGAAAATGACCTTGGGAGTAGGGGTTAGTGCACTATAAACACAGTATAAATGAACAATGTATGGGAGCCAAAAAAAGCTAACGGGAGGAGAAACATGGTGTCCAGAATGAGGGAGGCACTAATCATTAAGCAGTTTTCACTGGTAAATTTATATCTGTAGTACTGTGTTTTGTTCTGGACACAACAGTTTAGAAATGCCATTATGGAATTCATATGAAAGAAGATGAACAGGATGGTGAGAGGACTGAACTCTGTGGCCTGTGGGAGTCACCCAAAGGATTTTTAGGTTAAAAAGATCTGAGTTGGGGGTTGGGAGGTACAAGAAGGGCAGAGAGACATGGGGAGAAAACTTCAAGTATCTGAAAAGCTGTCATGTGAAAGAGGGATTAAACTTTCAATTCCTATCAGTCCCAGTGGGTGCAAATTTCAGAGATTCAAATTTAAGATTGATGTAAGGAAAAACTTTTTAACAAAGATCTGGCCAAAAGTGAAATGTGCAGCCTTGGTAGGTGGTATGTCCTCTCTCAGTGGAGATCTTCAGGTTAAAGCTAGAGAACTTATTTTGCAGGGTTGCTGCAAAAGGGAATTCTGAGATCTCTTCTAACTGGTTTTTTAGCATTTTGTGCAGAAGGCTAGATGGAACTAGTTGCTAAGGGAGTCTATGGGCTTGATTCCTTGGCCACAGATGGAGGCACTAGTGAAATAAAATTACAGCTAACCTAATCCCTCCATGAGTGTGTTGTAATACAAACAGCATTTTTCCTGGAGTGACATTGCGCTGGCCATTTCATCTGTCTAGGCTTCTGTTTCTTCCTCTGTGAAATGAAGTATTGGTCTAGATCAGAGGTGTCAAACTCGTAGCCTTGGCAGAACTCCTCAATACTGCCCCCAAAATATTAAAATTTAATCGGGAAAGGTTTAACAAAATAAATAAAAACATGACACAACGTAGATAATGTTACTTTGTGGTTTTCTGAGTCAACAGGCAGCCTGCAGGTATCTATTTCTGTTTGAGTTTGATACCACTGATTTAGATTATCTCTAAGATCCCTTTATATTGTCTGTTAAATTTGTATATTCTTTGGGTCCAGGTTCTCTTGGATAAAATTTTTCTAAAATTTACCTTCATTTGGGGATAGTGACTGAAAAGGGAATGGATGATGTGATACTCACACTGAGAAGGTGCCGCCCCCCGCTATGGTGATGATGGGACATTTTGCACATGGCCTGGTAGTCATACATGGTTACTCTGTGAAATAAGAGAGCTGTGTGTGAAGAACGAAGCAATAGTCTGGCTCAGTAAACTTCTTTGGCTCCCTGTTACCTCCAGGATCAAACGTAAAATACTCTATTTGGCATTTAAAGCCAACTTGACTTCTTCCTAGCTTTCCAGTCTTCTTACATTTTACTCTTCTTTACACATTTTTTCTGTCCAATTCCACTGGCCTACTTGTGTTCCTTGAACATGACATTTAAATCTCCTCTTCTTATTTTATGCCTTTTTCTCCCATACGTGGAATGTTCTCCCTCCTCACTGCCACCTCCTGGCTTCCTGGCCTCCTTTAAGACTGCTTCTGCAAGAGACTTTTCCTTATTCTTCCTATTACTAATGCCTTCCTTCTGAGATTAGTTTCCATTTATCATGAGTATATGTGGTATTCATAGTAGGATTCTGGCACATGCACAGAACTGAACGGCTTGCTCAGAGGACATCATTCCACATGGAATGATGCTAAAGAACTGCTTAGCCTTTTCCTAAATTCTTTTTTATTCTAGGTTCAGGGATTGGAATCTTCAACCTGAATAGGAAGGCCAGCCACAGGAATCCAGGAGTCAGAACCCATACAGAGGTTATCTCCAGCCTATGATCAATGCCTCAAGACTTTCTACACCAATGTCCATGAAAGTTGAAACAAGGACTCATCCAGTTGCAATGCCAGCTATGGCTATGCATTTAATGGGACCAATACTATGTAGGAACTAAGCTCAATTTTGAGCCTACCCCAGAGACTGAGAGGGTATAGGGGAGAAAATTTCATCAGATTATTGGGGGAAATATTTGTGCATTTATTCTTGTTATATATGTGAAGTAAATGCCCCCTTTAAAAACTATCTTATGTTAGAGAGGTTTGAGGACTATAGTTATTGCTCCCTTAACAAAGAGTAGGAATTATTGGGGATTGAGCTATTGAGAGGAAAGATCTCCTCTTGGGACCTTGAAACCCTGGGGGAAGGAGAGGTCATGTTGCAGGCTGGACTTGAGGAAGTAGGGCCTGAGTATTCATGCGATATAGCACATATACTGATTTGCATGTTATCTGTACCATTATGTGTATTCTTGAATGTGCGGATCACGTTTTTGCGATACTTTGTATCCTCAGCTCGTAACACGATCCCTGGCACATAGTCAGTGCTTATTAAATGCTTGTTGACTGACTGATACCTGGCCCGCTTTTTTTTTTTTTAACAGTAGCTGTGGTTGAACTTACCCAGCTGCTTTGAGAGGAGAGCACTTAGCGGCCACTGAACTCTACCTTAGAGGAATTTTTCAGTTCCCCCTTCTCCCCGGCAGAGTGTAGCCTCCTTTTTATTTTTGTCTTTGTTTCTTCAGCCCTTAGAAGCCTCCCTAGTAGTCACTTAAATGTTTGCTGAAGCAAATTGATTAGAGGTAACACATCCATTCAAGGCAAACAAGAAGAAAGCAAATGTTTAAAATGGCATTTCTGTATACCCCAGGCAGGGGAATGGAGAAGTTAAGATACAGAAAACAATTTAGATTTGAATAATTTTTGGAAAAATGAATAAGTAAATATAGGTCTTGGCAGACATCCAGAGCAAAGTAGGCTAAAGTGCTTTTGTAAACCTTAAATTGCTATATAAATGTAAGTTTAGTGATAACTTGAGAGATCTGGAAGATTCTACATCAGCTCAATGGTTCTCTCCTCACCTTTCACCCTTCCCCCCAACATGTCCATATCCTGATGTCTGAAATGGATTTTTTGGACTCTTTTGGGAGTCCAAAAACTTCCCATTCCAGACCTTTGAGGGTTCTTAAACATCATACTTGGCCATATCTGTAGCCCAAAATGAGAGAGAGACATACCCTCAGGGTTAAGGGGGGGTCCCTACTTACTGGATGAATACCCCCATGTTGAGCAGGTAGGTCATGACTGAGCCATCCACTTCCCCCAGGAATCTTCCAGTCTGCAAAAAGAAGAGAGAGAGAATACCAAGAAAGCAGGAGAGGAGGATGTATTTAAGGGCATAAGTGAAAGTTTGCTGAGTTTCCTAGCAGAGCTGTTCTCTAGGGGCCCCAGCCTGTGTCATAAAATTATTTTCTGAATAGGAGAGCCCCACTTCCCCATACGGGTAGACTAGGTACTGAGGGGAGACGGCTTAAATGAGGAAATCAAAACAACAAGGAAGCATGTGTCATACTTATCTTTCCTCTATAAACTCTGTGGATCTCAATTTATTTATCTATAAAAAATGACACTGGAACTATCTCCCTTGTTCATGAATAAAGTTCCTTGACTAGAAATGTGGATATAAATGAAATTTATTACTATTATTAAAGAACCTTGGAGTTTGAAGACAATCTAGCTAAGTTCAGAGAGGCTTATCACTAGAAGGCTTGTTACTAGGTGATAATTAGATCATTTGGGGGCCCATTTGGGGGTTATACAACTAAACTTAATAATTCACTTGATTAGTATAACTCTAGCTAGTGATGATTTACTGGAGGGTTGAAATCTAGGCTCTTTTGAAATATCGAGGTAAGTAGTATTGTTGTAACTTCTACAACTGTCGCTACTACTATGCCTGTTACCACTATCATTTTCTGGCAGAGAAACTGAATAAATGTAGCAAATAGAGGTCATGCTAGGAAAAGCAATTATTATCTGGGTTCCTGAGGAGGTATCCTTTGTGCTAGCCACACACTCAAGAATGTAAGAATTCATTACCTACCAGTGTAAAATCAAAATGCCAAGGAAATTTATCTTTTGAGGGTAGAGGATGATTGCCCATTGGTTAATAAGACCCATATTGTTAACACGGTAACATCTTACACTTGTAAAAAACAAATAGATGCCTTGGATAAAGTATGAGATTGGAGTCAGGAAGACCAGGGGTTCACTTACCTCTTCAGTACCTCTCTTAGACAATGAGTTGTAAAAAAGGTGCTTGTTTGTATCAGAGGAGGGAATTTTTGTAACAGGAATTCTCTACATAGATGACTTAAGTAGGTTGAGGCTTGAATACCAGAGCTACCATCCATCCCCTGCCCTGTACTTGATAGAACCTGCTGGAGCTTTTATTCTGTTGGCACAGTCATAGTTACTCTCATGCCACAATGAGGCAGCGGAACAGAACTTTAGTAGAGGGCCTGAGATTACATAACAAGTAAATACTGGAGCCCAAATGAAGACCCAAGGTGTTTGGCTCCTAGGCTGTTTTTTTTTTTTTTTTTGCACTAGACCATGTTTCCTTTTCTATAACATATCTTATCGTCAGTGGACAGACGACTGTAATATCCCCAAATCTGCATATGAGGTCGGGAAATGTCACTCTGAAAGTGAAGCTAGGATGATTGACTAATGGAGAGGAGTTGTGATTCAAGGTCGATTTTTAGTTTGATACTAAGGTGCCCAAAATGTAACTAAACATAAGATGACAGTAATCATGTGAATATTTTATAGCACATTATCTCATTTGAGTCTCATAACCCCATGGAATAGATAATCTACTTTTAGTCTCATTTTACAAATGAGGAAACAGGCTAGGAAAGATGAAGTGGTTTGTCTGAAATCACACAGTAGCAAATGGTAATTTCCAACTCCAGATTCAATATTTTTGCACTCTACTACATTTTTCTATTAAAAATATTTATAAAATTTATGTAAAATGTTTTATTTATATATATTTTATTTATAAAAAATATTTATAGCTTCTCTTTTTGTGGTGGCAAAGAATTGGAACTGAGGGGATGCCCATTGCTTGGGGGGAGTGGCTAAACAAGTTGTGTTATATGATTATGATGGAATACTACTGGGCTGTAAGAAATATTGATTTTTAGATTTGTAGATTGATTTTTAGAAAAACAAGAAAGCACTTGCATGAAATAATGCAAAGTGAAATGAGTGGAATCAAGAAGATGTTGAGTAGCAGTAATATTTTTTGAAGAGTAGCTGTGAATGACAAAGTTATTCAAATCAACCTACAAAGGACCTGTGAAGGACTGTGCTGTGCTGTACACTTTCAGAGAAAGAACTGATATATGAGAATATGTCTTGTATGGTTTCACATATGTATTTATATCAAATGCTAACTTCTCTAATGTGGGATTGGGAAGGAGGGAGGAAGACAACTCAGAACTCAAAATATAACAAAAATATTTTTTTAAAGTCTTGATTTATAGAATGTTTTTTAAGTTTAATTTTATTTCTTTTATTTTTACACCTTCATTTCAAAATATATTTTCCTCACCCATTCAGCTACCTCCCTGTCCTTCATGATAAGGAAGAAAAAAAGAAAGGATAAAAAACCAGTTCTGTGAAACTAACAAGCGAGGAAACCAAGTCTGACAACATGCAATGCTCTATATCTATAGGCATCTCTTCAAAATAGGGATCTACTTCTCTGCTTCATAGCCTACAACTTTGAAATTTGGAATACATCAAACAAAAAAGCAAATACATTGTATTCCTCCAAGGAAGGTAGAAAAGGAAAATTGGAAAGTATCACTTTGTCATTGCTTCCTAAGCACTGTCCAATAGAAGACCCTATCCTTGTGGTATACGGTCAAGGGACCTTCTACCACAATCTTAGTGAGATATTTTGCAAGATCATTTAACTCCTTTTGCTTTTATTCCATGGTCACAATATAACCTTTTAACTATTAATTCTATAAAAAAAAAGTTAATTAGATAGCAGATAGGTGTATCTTTGGTCACCAGAAAACCTTTATTTATTGTTGTAAATGAATAAATTATCTTTATTGTTTATGCATTTCTCAAGTGCTTGATTAGGGTGTATCACTTTCCTCAAGGTATGACCCCCCCCCCCCAAAGCAAACACATAAAAAAATTTTTTGAGCTGCAAAACTGATGTCCTTGGGTAGTAAGAAAGCCCAGACTTGAAATAGCCAACTGGTGAGCAGGCTAAACCCTCATTATAACATATCTAAGTATAATACATCTGTTGCCAATAGAGTTTTTTTTTAGGGGGGAGGATGGGTCTTCCCTCACTATTACTAGGAGACTAGCATACTTCATCTTTTAGACACCTACATGTCCTTTTGATGAGTCACTTTCCTCATCTGTGAAATGAGAGATCTAAGATCTTTTTCAGCTCTAGATCTAATGATCTCGTGCTATTTCTGCATTCAAGTCATCATTGGCAGTAGTCTGTCCTGCTTAGACCAACTCTGACACATCTTTCCATTATTCTTTGGGTTACCAAAAAGACGCTAAAATAAAATACAAAAAGATGGCATTTTTCATTCACAAGGGATCCAAAAGGTCCCAGAGAAGGCTCTGTTGTTGGGAGCTTCCATACAGGTCTATGCAAGAAGGACCCAGTGAAAGGGCCTAATCACGCTGCTCTCAGCCCCCTACTCAGCTGGAGATGACCAACTAAGTAAGTGAATTTTAAGTGGAGTGGATAAAAAGGACCCTAGAGTATATTTACATGTGCACATTTATTTAGTCTAAAACAAGGTAGCCAGGATTTAGGAAGGCTGTGGGGCAAGAAAGGGGATCACATGAGGATGTCTGACAGGCTCTACACAAACAACCAGAGGGTGAGAGCAGATGCATAAGAGGGAGTCAAAGCTGATTAGCATTTTTGCTGTCCCACTGCCTAATTCCCTTTAGGCCCCAGAATGGAATAATTTGCATGCCTGTGCTAGGTTGCTTCTTTTTAATAGGTTGTGATAAAGCCCACGTCCCTCTTTTAGGGAAGAAGGAGATCCTGATGTGGGTTAGAGAAGCCAGTGTCCCATTCTTCCCTGATCCAGGGATTGGTTGAGGTCAGATAGCCTAATTTTACTCCATTCAACTTTTGCAAACTAAACTCCCTTACCTGAAAATAAGTATCCTTAGACAGAAGGAAGGGACAGGATGAGAGAGGACGTAAATAACAGCTCAGTGCAAAGCCATCACCGTTGTGGGAAAGGTTACTCCATGCTCATGTCTTACTGGCAGATGACTTTTTATTTTTTGAGATGGACTGGTGATAATTTAATTTCATGGTAGTCAGCATTTATAATAATACTACTCCAACTTCAGTGAAACCATGATTTCATCAAAGAGTGCGCTCAGTTGGTAGAGATCACGCCCATTTATGCTCATTCTTGCTCCAATGATTACCGTATGTATATGCTACAACTTACTGCACATCTACCATGTGTTCCTTTGCTTTTTGAATCATCCACAATTTTGCTTCTTTTATGTTGGTGATATGACATGATTTGTAGGAAAATACTGGTGTTAAAGTAGGCCTTAACTATACCTGCAAGTACTCAAGAGAGATAAGCCTAGCAGTCCACACAGAAAAAATAAAGTAGACATACAATATATACTACCCAAATTAAGATAAGGAGTTGGACATACATGCCGTTTAGTTACTTAGGTACAGATAACCCGCACAAATAAAGAGAAGATAACAAGTTGGATCGCATCTAGGAAACTTTTCAGGACTTTCAAGGATCCCAAGTTGTTCTCTCATCTAAATTAATAGTAATATTAATAACAATACTAGCTTACATTTCTGTTACACTTTAAAGTTTACGATTCCTACAACAAACCTGTGAAGTAGATAGTATGTATATTATTGTATCCATTTTGTAGAAAATAACTGAACCCAAGGTGATACAGCTGGTAAGGGCGGTAAAGTCACATAAATAAACCAATTCTGGCTAAGAAGAAAGCAGGTGTAGCTAATATGTATGACGAGGTTAAGAAAAAAAATACCTGAGGCAGCGGACTAGAGAGGCAGAATGAGAAATGCATATTCAAATGCAGCCAGGGAGTTCATTTGTTTTGATATAACATTTGTTATAAGGGTAAGCATCTACTGAGGGGAAGAAGGGCTGCTAGGTTACTGGGTAGTCATAGATATATAAAAAAGAGCATCAGTAAAGCTTTATTTATTTATTTTTTTTAACGCACGGAGAAAAACAAGTCCAGAAGGAAAGGAATATGGAGCTGTTTTGTATCATGTATGGTATATAGGCTTAAAAAACAAATGAGTTCACAGTTTCTTCTACAATTCTCTATCTTTGTATATTGAAATGTTTATTGATGATTGTTAAAATGATACCGAAAAAGAAAATGTAACGAATTGTTACAAATGTCGGCGGCATTCTGGGAAGCCCTTGGGAAGCTATCAGTTCTTAATAAAAATTGTCTAGAATTGAAGGAGGTGGAAAAAAAGGGAGAGGACAGGGAGCGTATGATGCAACATAGCTAGGGGTGGAAGAAGGTCTTTCTCAGGCACCCTGGGTGACATGAATGACAGCATGAAATGATGAGTGGGAGGAGAAGACAAAGAGAATTGGGGAAAAGGTGAGGTAAGGGAAAGAGAGGGGGCGGAACAACAAAAACTGGAACAGTCACAAAGTTAGGGAGCCTAAGGAAAACTCTGGCCCAAGAGGGGAAAAGAGCCCTGGATGTGGAATCGGAGGACATGACTCCAATAGGGAATATTAATTGACTGCAGTCAACTCACAACCTCCCTGAATATCCATTTCCCCATCTTTAAAATGGGGATAGCCTGTTAATAAGAGTAATGACAGTAATAGTTTAGTACTTAGTCTCTACTTTTCAGGGTTGTTACGGGGAATACTTGAACGTATAGGAGAAAACCTCAGATTGGGGGCTCTTCTCCAGGATATAGATTCTGTGTCATGAAGACAACCTCTTCATGTACTAGGCTCCTCCCCATTCTCAAATAAATCTTCCAGAGAGAATCTCTCTAACATGATGGAGGCTTTCCTTTAGAGATTTGGCATTTCATGGAATATATAGAATGTCCATCTTTGCTCTTGCTACAGTACCAGCTCATCTCCTTTCTGGCCATTCATTTCTTGGAGGATACTTTTCTATCACTTCTTACACAGAAGGATGAGGCTGGCTGGAATGCATTTGGGAAGATGCATGGTACTTTTAGCCTTCCCTGACACAAAAATTGAGCTCCAACCTTCTTTAGGTAGTTTGGTGTAACTTTTGTGGAGAATATAGATTTGTGGAAGAATATAGATGAGAAGAGCCAGGATGAAATCCTACAAGTTGAGCTGGAATTAAGAATTTTTGTTAATTAGGTCATGGTGTGTCCTCCCCACCCACAACCTAGCTCTTTGGTTGGCTGGTCAGCACCAGCATTTACTTTGGAAAGCAGGGAGGGAGACAAAATGGCAGAAGGAATCTGACCCAACTCTGGTCAGTGCTGGGAAGGTTTAAGTGAGTCCAGGTTCAGAGTAGCACACTGTCACTTGTGGGATGCAGTCACAGCCACATCTATAAGGTCCTTTGATGCCTCTCTGACCCCACCTTGCTATGTTGGCTATGTTATACCTGCTTGCTCAGCACTGCTTGAATTTGTGTACCCTCTAGGACAGTAGGAAGGTGGACTAGGTGGCAGTGCTAGGATGGTAGAGCTTAAAGACAGAATGAGAAACCCAGGTCAAGTCATCCAGGAAGACACCGAATTTGGGGGTCTTGCCTTGGTATGTTGGCAACTAGGCAAAGACACATAAACCTCCAAGGACCTGTGAATTAAATGTCAGGGCAAAACAATGTAAGAATTCAAATGGTAAACCAAAGGCAAGGCACGCTGCATATATTAGAGATTGGAGAGCACCATGGGTCAGAAATCAAGAAGGAAGGTAAGAAATAGGAGAACCCAAGCAACAAAAGCAAGGCAAGACAGTTGGAGGCTAGAAAGGAAGCTAGAAATAAAAAGGCAAAAAAACCTAACATGTAGCACAAATATCCAAGGGAAGGAGACCTTGACATAGGGATCATCCCTCATCTCAATCAAGAATTTTCTTCTGGGTCAAATCAGGAACCAATGTCAGGTTTAACCCACCAGCTTAGGGTCTGTATGGAGAAGCAGGTAAATACCTTACTGGAGCAGGGAGTTTGAGGGTGAGATGAAGGAGGCAGGAATCAAGACAGTTCTTGGCACTAGGTCCCTCTCTAGTGCTTTCTTTGTCCTCTGGGTGATAGCCTTTGGCAAGTGCATTAGCTACAAGGTGGCAGAGCAGGAAGGAGAGAGAATCTCTGATGAAGGAACTAGACATATTTAACTTGGAGAAGACTCCAGGAGGAGTGATAACTTTCTTCTAGCATATGAAGAAACTTAAAGTGTTAATTAGGCTATGGTATGTCCTCCCCACTCCCAACCTGGCTCCTTGGTTGGTTGGTCAGCAGCAACATTTACTTTGGAAAGCAGGGAGGCAGACAAAATGGTGGAAGAGATCTGACCCAACTCTGGCCACTGCTGGGAAGCTTTAAGTGAGCCCAGGTTCAGAGTAGCATGCTGTCACTTATGGAAAAAACAATTAGCCTTGTTTTGTTTAACTCAAGAAGGTGGAACTAAGAGCAATGCTGACGTTGATAAGAAGCAAACTTAGGACAAAATCCCTGACCCACTGGGACTATCTGGTACTTTCAGAGGTGCTATCCTTTTCCTTAGTTGTCAAACAGAGGCTGGGTGTGTCATAATGGGGACTCCTTTCAGGTATGAGTTGGACTAAATCATTGAGGTTGTAGCCAAGTCACATGATTTCAATCTTGTGACTCGATGAAACAATCATCACCACTTCTGTTGTTTTTTGGTTGTTTCAGTTGTGTCCAACTCTTCATGATATCATTTGGGGTATCCTTGGCAAAGATCCTTGGAGTGGTCTGCTATTTCCTTCTCTAGTTCATTTCACAACTGAGGCAAACAGAGTTAAGTGACTTGCCCAGGGTCAAGTGTCTGAAGCCGAATTTGAACTCTGGTCCTCCTGATTTCTGGGCCAGAGCTCTGTCCACTATGCTACCTAGTTGCCCAGCTACCACCTATCCACATATAGTAGTATCCAAACTGATTTTCTAGTCATATCACTCCTCTGCTAACACAGTTTGAACTCCTTAGCATGGCATTCAAGGCCATATACAATTTGATATCACCTTTTACTTTCTTGTCTTTTGTCATATTCCTCTCCATGTACACTATACTCCAATAAAGTTGGATGACAGACTCTCTCTTGTACATGCCTGTGCTCACACTCTCTGTTATGCTTGGAATGTCCCCTCTTCTGCCCCTTATGTTTCTCCATGAAGTTAGCTGACTTTCTCCCTTTGTACCTCCCACAATACTTTGTTTACCCTTGATGTATGATTTCCTATTATTGGTGTATATTATCCTGCACTGTCAGCTCTGGGAAGGAAGAGATCATGTCTTATCTATTTTATCTTTCCTCAGTGCCTAACACAAATACTTAATAAATGTTTGTTGAATTGAACTGAACCTATATAATTAGGTGGTTGGACTAGGTGATGTTGAAATGTCTCTAAAAGACCATAGGCATTAGGGATGAGCATAACATAGCAAAAATAGTGCTTGATTTAGAGGCAGAGGACCTTGTTTCAAATCTTGGCTCTTCCACTTACTCTCTGAGGTACAAAATGAGAGTTAGACTAGGTGGTTCCTAAGTTTTCTTTCAGCTCTAAATCTATGATTCCAAATCAGCCAGTATGTACAAAAGAAGGAAGGAAACAAGCATTTATATAATGCTTATTAGGTGCCAGGCACTGTGCCAAATGCTTTACTAATATTATCTCATTTGGTCCTCACAATAGCCGTTGGAAGTAGGTGTTGTTATTATTTCCATTTTATAGTTGGGGAAACTGAGGCAAACAGAGGTTAAGTGATTTGCCCAGGGTCACACAGCTAGTAAGTATTCGAGGCAGGATTTGAACTCCTCTTTCACTTAGCTGTAACTGTCAAAAATAATATAAATGTCATCTATTATTCCTTGCTTCTGGCTTTTCCCATTAGCTACCTGCCAATCTATTCTTATTCCATAAGCAGTATCTCTCTCCTAACATTTCAGAAAGGGTTTATCAGCTTTTGTATTTAACAGTGCAGACAAGCTGTCTCTTTCAGGAGGGGCCATAACTGTTAATTAGAAGACTCGTCACAGATGTTTTATCATATGTTAATTGCCTTCTTTCCATCACCACCTGTGCATCCCCTCTCACCTTCCTCACTAAACCCTTAGGTGGCATTGACATTACTATCCCCACCTCACATAAGAGGAAACAGGTTCAAAAAAGCGATGTGACTTGGCCAAGGATAAGAGCTAAGAAGTAGCTGAGCCACCAGAGGTTAGCCTTCTAAAAATAACCCTCCCGTTCATTTTGGGAGGAGGATGAAGAGGGAGCAGACCCAAGACTGACTTAATTGTTAAGGCATGGTGTAGGCCAGGTGACAAAAGGGAACCTGTAATGATACATATCTTCTTGCATAAAGACCACACTTTTTACGCTGGTTTTCGAGTAATAGGATTTGGCAACCACTGTGAGAAACTTTCAGTGGACAATGAAATATGTATCAAGAATCAGGAAACATCTGGCAGTAGGCAGGACTAGCAGGCAGCAGAGAAGGAAGAGGAGAGAGCAGAGAAGGTGAAAGGAGGTGGAAGTAATGATATAATGGGGATAAAAATGGCAAGAGGTAGAAGACATGGTGAGGTGGGAAGGAAACATCCTTGCTTAAAAAACACACCTATTCAGCCTGTTCTTTGTTGTTGGTCTTTTTTTCTTTTTTTTTACCCAACTCCCAAATAAGAATAAGGCAATGATGTAAGAGTGATTGTTACACCAGTAAATATAGGATGTCTAGAAAAGAGTACAAATTCATAGAATCATGAAATTGGAAGGCACCTAAATGATCATTTACTCCAATCTCCATGATCCCCATTCTTGACAGTTATTGTCCATCCTCTGTTAAAACACTTCCAGTGACAGAGAATTTACTATTAGAGACATGTCATTTCAGTTTTGGACAGCTCCCTTTGTTAAGTGGTTCTCTCTTTACCTTGAGTTGAAATCTGAAATCCATCTCCCATACACAAACGGCTTCCTTAGGAAAGGGCCCCTGACACCAGAGTGAATTTTGATTTTGCCATATCAAACTGGGTTCTGCACTTCCCTCTCTTTCCCAGACTGTATTCAAGAGGCTAGATCAATGACATTCAAACACCTGATGTCCAACAATGTTTCAGTTTCTCCCTCTTTAAGTTTCCTCTACTCCATGGAGCTTTATGCTTTTTGGGACCTAGGACAAATAATGATGATAGTAGCTGCGTAATATAAAGTGCTTTATGATTTGTAGAGGGCTTAAATATATCATTTCATTTGATCCTCACAGCAGGCAGGTGAAGTAGCTGCTACTACAGGTGTTAGTCCAATTTCACACACAAGAAAACTAAGACTCTGAAAAGAAGTATGTGGTTCAAATTCACCCACCCAGTCAACACTTGAGGTAGGCTTCTGCTGCATCACACTCCTGTAAGAAGCCAAAATCATAGAACTTTAGGATTTTAAACTGGAAGTAACTTTAGAGATTTATCTAAGCCCTTTGTTTTACAAATGAGGAAACTGAGGCTCAGGGGAGCAAAGTGACTCATCCAAGGTCTCACAACTAGTATGTTGGCAGAGCCAGGACTTGAACACAGGATCTCTGATTTTTAAGTTCTGTAATTTATCTGCTTCCACATAACCCCTTTATGAAAGACAGCCCCATAATAGTCTAAATGTTGCTAATTTTTAATAATAATAAATAATAATATGATTTGAATCTCAAAATGGCCTGGTGACATTATTTATCTATACCCTATTTGGATAGATTATTACACACTCATTTGATTGATGCAGAAATGATATATTAGCTTGGATCATGGATTCAAAGCTAGAAGGGACTGTAGAAGTCATCTGTTCTACCCCTTCATTTTATCACAGGGTAAAAGTCCAGGGTCAAACAAAGCTAGTCTCTGATGAGGGATTTGAACCCAGGTCTTCTTGACTTCAAGTACAGCACTCCATGTGCTCTCTGACATAGGTAGTTCAAGGACTCTTTTCATTTTATAAATGAGGACACTGAAGGTCCTAAGAGGGGATCAGAAGACCACTAAGGACTAAAATCCCTAGATAATAGTAACATTTAGACTTCATTAAGGATGAAGGTCTTAAGGGGCAGAAATAGGAAAGGAAGTTTTCAGATGCAAAGAAACCTTTTCATACTCAAGAAAAGTTGGAGGCTCAACCAGCTCAATTGCTCGTGAAGAAGGCAGCAAGACAATGAGCCCTGGGCACTGACTACTTCAGGAACGCCTTTCTGCCAGAGCTATTGACAAGCACCCAGATGGATTGGAGACTTTTTATTCCTCTTGCCCTCTTAAGGAACACTAAGGAACAAAAAGTCAGAAGAGGCACTGAGGGAAGAAAATTAAGAGAGAAGGCAAAGAACGTGGATGGTCTACAGAGGCAGTGATCAGTTCCCATGTGCAAGAGAGTGTATCAGCAGCGCCATAGCCCTTGCTACTGAGTAAAAATAATACAATTAGCTTTCCTTTTACTATTCAGATAGCAGAAAAGGTCATGTATCACCTAATTGGTGATTTTCGTTTAGATGAGTATCAATGGATATCAGGGAGGGTGTGAGCCGCACAGTGCTTTGGAAAGAATACGAATGTCTTAAAGCCATTAACAAAAAGTGTTAAACACCATTCAAAAGCAGAGCCAGAATATCTATATTTGAACCTAGCTCTATCACTTTTCAAAGGTGTGATTCTGTGTAAGTCACTTAAACTTCTCTGAATTTCAGTTTCTTAATCTATGAAATATCTCTCTCTCTCTCTTCATCCTTTCCCTCTCCCTCTCTTTCTTTCCCTCCCTCTCTCCTCCCCCTCTTCAGTCTTCTCTCCTTTATCTTCTATTTTTCCTCTTTTTTCTCTTCTCTTTCCTTCCTTCTCTCTCTTTTCTCCTCCTCCTCCTCCTCCTCCTCCTCCTCTTCTTCTTCTTCTTCTTTCTCTGTCTTCCCCTCTTTCCTCCAACTCTTGAATCTTCTCTCTCTTTTATTTCTCCTCTCTGTCTTTTTCTATTCCCTCCCTACTCCCACCCCCCTGGATTTTCAACCTGTCCTAGTGCACCTCTCCAAAGGCAGCCTAGTAGCCCTCCATTTCCAAGGGCTTGCTCTATTCAAGATCTCATCAGACTCACTTGCAGAAACTCAGTTGGGTTGACCTACTATACTTCAGAATTCTAGAACTCAAGGGATCCCCAGCATCAGCAACCCTCAGCAGAATTTTCCACTAGCATGCTTGGCCTAAAATGGAACTCCTACAGATCCATGACAGTTGAGTCTAAATATCTACATGAGAAAAGCCAAGTGGATGAAGAGATAAAGAAGGCAAACCTGTATCATTGGAAGGAGTGCCCACATTAATGAAATCACAAATCCACTGAGTTATCCAGATATAAAAAGGGGATGATATACTTGCCTAGTCTACCTCCCAGGATTAGAGTGAGGAAAAGACTTTGTAAATTCTAAAGTGCAGTTTGAACAAAAGTGATTATTATTTTCTCTACTCTCACCAAATGGTTTTGTCACGTGATGGCAGGTAGATGGGGCTGGATAGGTTTCTTTTCTGTTTGTTGGTTTATTTATTTGTTTGTTTGTAAAGACTTGATGGGGAGGGTAGTGACTTACTAAGAGGATGGTGGGAAGGAAGAGTATAGCATTTACTGAAAGGAAAATGATGGCTAAACTAAGTCCAGGAATTGTGAGAAGTCAGCAGGACAGTGACTTGGGGTTTGCTCCCATGGCATGGTCTTTATACTGGGCCATAATTTCTTAAGGCAACCCAAGCTTTATAGGCCCCTTTTGGCTAGTCCAAAGCATTAACTCAACCAACACAAAGTTGATACTTGCTCAAGATTTTGATACACATAAGTGGGTACTTCTCTGCAGTTTTCTCCCAACTAGGATATCAATAGAATGCATCTGGCAAAGTTCCTTACCCTAGAACTCACCCCAGTTTGGTTTATGTCCAGAGAGTATTTTGATGCTCTAATTTTGTTAAATTCAGTGGTTTTAGAGAATGCAGAGATTTGGGTCAGCATGGTTGATTAGGCGCAGGGGGGTTTGCTTTTTTCTTGTGGGGGGATATATGTCTCTCAGTTTAGATCAAGCCCCTTCTCCATCCCTATAGTCCCAAGAAGGGAATTCACATTTTTAGTAATTTACTAGATCTAGAGTGAACCAAAAGGTAGTTTTCCTTTGAATATGCAGAAGTTGGTGGAAACTTTCTCTTTCCCAAACCCCCACTCCCTACTTTCCTCCTCCTTCCCGGTTTCTTCTTCTTGCTTACCTCTTCTGATCTCTTGGAGATAAGAATGAATCCATTGTTGTCTATGACAAAGCAGTCCATGTCCTGGGAGAGGGAGAAGAAATACCCTTATATGAAGGTTGAGGGTAAACAAAAATAGAACAATAGGGAGACTGATAATGGGGACATCAGAAAAGGTGGGGCATATAGATTAATGGAAGGCTAAAGGAACATCTTTACCATCGCTGCTTTGGTAAGATGCCTGCTTCTCAGGCATGGAGATTAACAATTTGTCTTCATGAGGGGGCATGTTGGATGTGTATACATTGTATATGAAATTTACTCCATATCTTATTATGGTCAAATTTGGTTAGAAGATTCCTAATTTGCCAATTCCTTCTCCCCAGGTAGGAGTTTGGAGCTCTAGAAATGAGCTACACCCCTTTCATCTCATTCCTCTAATCAGTTCTATACAGCACTGGGGTGGAGGTAGGTAGGGGTATTCAAAGAGGGAGCTTGGCCTCGTGTGAGTGCTTGGGTCCAGGTAACTCACAGTAATTCTGTGATGAGTTCTACTCCTACCCTTTATGCTCTGGGAAATTCATGGGAAGAACTCACACTGTCCTGACAGCTCAGTGAGCAGATCCCATCCACTTGGTTGCACTAGAAGAAAAAACAAAGACATGTGTATGCCTTTACTCCTTCAAGTGCTACACATGTGACATTATTGGGGAAGGACTCTCCCTGGTGAAGTCAGCCTAACTCTAGATGCCCAGACTTTTCTTATACCACTCTGGCCCACCCTGAAAGATGACAGATGGTATCTACTCATGAGCCATTTTCCAGATACCAGGAAAGATACCTAGCATCAAGGTGGTAAATCATGACATGTAACTTGTAGGACTAAGGCACTTTCCCCTGGCTATTCAAGGCTGATGGGGTAAGTATATCTCACCTAAAATAGACTGTTTTATCTCCCCAACTTTCTTCCCTCCGCCCCACATCATACTTCTCTGTCCACCCTCCGCACCTTTGACCGTTTCCCTATAGCACCAGTCTCTTAAACCTTTCCTAAGTGAGGACTAGAAACAAACACCCAGAGAATCTTTGGAGCAAATGGAAGAAGAGAGGGAGAAAACTGATAAGGCAAGACACACAGGCTTGAAGGAAACTGGAGAGAGAAGGAGGTGGAAGACCTGTTGTGTCAAAGGAAAATGAGAATCATATGAAGGTTGAGGGTAAACAAAAATAGAACAATAGGGAGACTGATAATGAGGACATCAGAAAAGGTGGGGCATATAGATTAATGGAAGGCTAAAGGAACATCTTTACCATCGCTGCTTTGGTAAGATGCCTGCTTCTCAGGCATGGAGATTAACAATTTATCTTCATGGTGGGGCAATGTTGGATGTGTATACACTATATGGAAAAGATCTGTGGTGTGATGCGCAGAAAAGAGAGGGGAATTCAAAGTCCTTAGTGCCCATTTACTTACATCCAGGTTACTTGACTGGGTAACAGACAAAAGATTCAAGGAAGGTATCAACCCAGGGACCAGGATCAGAGAGCCGAGAGATGGGAGAGAGAAAACTTATTAGTCACTTTCCATGGAACTTCTATCTGAAAAGCACTGGTAGAGAATAAAGGTCATCCCAGCACTCAAGTATGACAAGATAAGAGCTGAGTCAGGAGAGGGAGTAGCACAGAACAAAACCCCAAAGTGGACTGCACCCCCACTGTATACGGTGCTGTTCTCATTCTAGTACTTTTGGAGACAATAATGACAATTGGCTTCCAGTGAAGATCCTTCCTCTCTCCACTTTTGACACTGACTCAATGGATACCCACCTTGGTCAACCTGATCAGCCAACCTTGGGGTAGACTCAGGCATAGCAGCCAGAGCCACATGTCTTTCTGTCTCTCCAAACTGGCTCAGAGTCTTCCTAGACGAGGTTATCTATGTATGTCCTGTATTTTCATCAGATTTAGACTTCATTCCTATTAGATATTTCATTTCTTCCCAACATGTTACATGAAAATCTGTACTTTCTGTGGTTGTTCAATTGTATTCAATGCCTCATGACTCTATTTGGGGTTTTCTTGGCAGAGATACAGGGGTGATTTGCCATTTCCTTCTCTGGATCACTTTACAGATGAGGAAACTGAGGCAGAGTTAAGTGACTTGCCCAGGGTCACACAGCTAGGAAATGTTTGAGGACAGATTTGACCTCAGGCAATTGAGTCTTCCTGACTCCAGGCCTGGTACTCTATCTATGGCACCACCCAGCGGCCATACTTAGGAATGTCTTACACCATCACTCGGAGCTCATTGGCTAAATGAAATAGCAGTAAAACTCTCCGAGACTTCTAATGAGACATAGAATTGAAGAATCTCATAGTAGAAAGGGATCTCAGAAGCCATCTAGTTCACTTCATATCTGAATAGGAACCCCCACCTCCAGCATCTAGACAAATGGTTACCCCACTTCCTGGGACTTTGGCTCCTACTTTAGAAAATAGAAACCATTCTTCATGAGCTCCCTCTTCTCCTCTATTCTATTCTTAAAATCCCTCTAACAGCATCCTCCATTCTCACCTCCTGTGATCTAGTTTATCCTACAATCCCTTCAAGCTATACATCTCTTTCACAGCCAGACTCCTTAGATGCTCACTCTCCTAGCTTCTTTTCCCTTCACTCCTACTCCTCAACCCCTTGCAGTCTGGTTTCTGACCACCACCATTCCACAGAAACTGCTCTCTCCAAGGTCACCAACAATTTAAATGGCCAAATGATGGCATTTTCTTAGTATTCTAGGCCTTTCTATAGATGTTGACATTATTCTGCACTCTGTCCTACTTCCTTTTTCCTTGGTTTTCATGATACTTGTGTGATTTCCTCCTATCTTTCTGATGGCTCCTCAGCTTTTTTTTGTTGCTAAATGTCATCTGAGTCTTGTCCCATTGGTATGGGTATCCCTTAAGATCTTATCTTACGCTTTCTTCTCTCTGTAGTATAATATTCTATACTCTCTTCCTTGGTGCTCTTAATTATCTCATGAATTTAATTATCATCTCTATCTAGATGACTTTCAGACCTATATATCCAGCCCTACAGTTCTACATTCTCAACTCTGCTGTATAAATCTGTCCTGCAAGTACCTTAAACTTACATGTTCATAGAGAACTTATTGTCTTTCCCTTTAAACTCACTCTATTTCTAAGGCTTCTTCCTTCTGTCCCCAACCCCACCTCTACTCCTTGAGTAGGGTGATATTTCTAACTATTGCTAAACCTGAGTCCAGCCCTTGGGACCATATTACTTACCTGGTTCACTACTGCCCAGAATTTTCGTTGCAGTAATTCTAGCTTCATTTGCACACCCACCGCTATGGGGACAGCAGGAAGAGGGAGGGGGGACGAGAAGTATAAATGTGTGTGGTTGAGGATTGGGGGCAGGAAAGGGAAGATTGGAGGGAATTTAGGGGCAGGTAGGACAAGGGAAGATGAGAGAGAAAAAAAGAAATGAAGGTAAGAAAGGGAGGTGACTGATTCAAAAGGAAATGCTAGGGAAGTTCAATTGCCTACAAGACATTTTGTGAGGAAACGTTGAGTCAGACTTTGAGTAAAAAGTCCAGGTGGTGCTTATGGGTAGGGAGAAACAAAAAGGAGAAAGAAGACTTGTAGTCTTCCCCCAGCTGAAAAGGAATGAGCAGGAAATGTTCTTCAAGAAGATAGTTGACAAAAATTTAAGTAATATGGTGTGAATCTTTTCTTCACTCTGGCAGCGCCAGACTAAGAGTTAGAATCATGCAACTTTAGATGTGGAAGGGCTATTAGACACCATCTAATATACCCCCCTACCCCTGAATTGTACCATTGAAGAAACTGAGGTCTTTATAGGTTATGTGACATTGTAATTTAGCTATTTCTGTTGAAGATGCTCCCATCCTTCTAGACATTCGGGTTCACAACCTTGGAGTCATCCTCAGCCCTATCTCAAACCTATTCTATCTCAAACCCCAGCACTTTGATGGGGTTAAACAGCTTAAACTTCACTAAGAATTTTGGGACACTCTATACAATCAGTCACCAATTCCTTATTCTCCATTCATGTGACTACTATAATTTTGGACCCTCATCACCTAAGCTATTATATAGCCTATTAATTAACATAAGAGCAGTCAGGTTTAGGGCTTCTATCTGGAGGCATATCACCAGTGTGCTTGAATCTTATTGCAGCAGTCCAATATTCTTTGCGTCAACTATCCTTGGATGATTGGTGGCTAGACCAGATGCATGATGAAGGAATTAAAAAAAATACCAAAAAATAAAGGGTTGACTCTCAGGGCTTAATTTCATTCCTTGGAAGGAACTTTACTGTTGTAATGGCAGAAGCTGGAGCTACACAATGGAGAGACATACTAGACTGTCGTGGATCCTTCATACAATGACAGGAAGCAAGTGGTGATGTCTCATCCATTTTGTGCTTTGGCCATGAAGGCTTTGCATGACAACTGTGGACATTTGGGTTGAGAAAGCCAATTATTGAGAAATTATTGAGAAACAAATTAATTATTGAGAAATAAATTTTATTGTTCTAAAATGGTGGCAGACATGAATAAGATGAGTATAGCTTGTGCTCAATGTATCCAAAGAAAATTCTATTAATTTGTGCCACTGTTCCTTCTTTGCTTTCAGAGTGATGTTTTTGTCTTGTGCATGAGTTGGATATAAGTGAGTCAGAATAGTACAAAGTCATCAGTCTCACTCTTTCTTCCAGAGTCATTGAGGTCCAGTAGCAGGCCAAAAGTCAGGATGACTGGAGATGGCCTGGCATGCAATGGAGGTCCTTGTTCTCATCTGTCCATTCCACCAGGGGAAGTCTTTACATTCTTGGGGAAGACTTGCTGATAGTTTGAGGCCTGTCAGTTACCTTCAGCTTGGTTTAGCCAATCTGTCAAGGTAGTTTTCCTGGGGTGTACCACAGCTTCTTAGATCCACAGGTGGAAGTGAGAGCCAGTTAGATACTAAAGGTGGATGAAAAGGGGTCACACCTGAGGTGCTAGTCCTTTCTCAAAACCCCATGCACCCCATTTTCTGGTATAACCCAGGATTGTCTGTCAAGATCTGGTAAGATAGAGGTATTCTTTGTTCCCTACCACGTGGATGGGTGTAGCCTCATTTGAGTGACTGCATAACCAGAAGACACTTACCCCTTAAAACTGATGAGACTTGAGAGATCACTTTCTTTTTTATACCCATCTTTTCTGCTATTCTTACCTTTTGTCCAGAAGATCCCAGTTCCCCCACAGTGGAAGCCATGACCCTGAACTTGTGGGAAGAAGAAAGACTTTCTCTGTTCTCCCTTTTTTACTGTTGCTCTGAGAAATGGGCCTGGGGTTGTTGGTTTTTGTTCTCTGTTGTTTGTTCTTGTTTTTGGTGCCAGAAGTGATCTCCATGGAGCCTTAGAGGTTAAGCCATAAAGATTTTGGAAGCAGGACTCAGGCAGGATGGTGCAGCCATCCAGCCCAGCATGAAGCCCTGAGAAGCCAGACTGCCCAGGGCCTGAACTCAAGCAGGTTTTGGACTTGAAACTGGAACTGTGCTCTATAGGAAAAGAGCCTAATCTCCTTTGATTGATGCAAGGCAGGGGGAGTAAGTTTGTATATTTGTGATTATACTTTTGGAAATAAATATTTCTGAATAAAAGTTAATTCAGCTGTTAGTGGTTCATGGAAGTGGAATGCAGGGGAGCACCCCCTAAAACTGAGGGAACAACATCACTGGGGGCTGGAGTTTTTGCACACAGCCTAGACACACCCCAATACCCTTCAAGGGTACTGAAGAACCCTGCAGGGAGGGGTAAATGTAACCTATCTTCTAGGCAGTGAGACCCACAGCACTCAGTATGACTCTGGTGCACTCAAAGCTATACAGCTTCTCTGACTTGATCATTTTCACGATCTGCCTCAATGAATACAGAAGGACCCTCTTCTCACTGAGTGACAATTAATACAGCACTACACAAATTGCATTCTGCTGGACCCTACTCACCAGTGCCTTCCAACTCACACATCTGCCTGCTGAAGACACATTAAGAAATGTGTCTACAAGGAGGCTCAGGAAAATCCGATAGAATTCCATCCAATAGAAAGATCAAGTAGGATTTTTGGCCTTTTCTTTTAGGCTCAGAGCTGCATAGAGCTGGGGACAGATCACTTTGACAAGAGTCAGGAGTCCAGAGCTCTGCGGTGTTGCTAGGGTCAAACCCTTTACCCGCTCTGGGATTTTTTCCTTATGTGTAAAATGAAAGGGTTCAATAGATAATTGAGGATTTAGAGCTGAAAAGGGCTTTAGAGGCTAGAGCAGGGGTGGGGAATCACATTCCAACTTTTTGCAGTTAAGAAAACTGAGGGGGGTGGAGCCAAGATGGCGGAGTAGAAAGACTCACATATGCTAGCTCTGAACCCACAGCCCATGGATTTCCTCTAAAAAGAAATCCCAACAAATTCTGGAACAGTGGAAGCCACGCAGCAACACAGTGAAGGAGATTTCCATTCCAGAGAGCCCTGAAAAACTGACCCCAAAGGTCCATTGCACCCCAGATGGGAGCAGAGCCCTTCCCTCTGCTGCCTTGGCCATGGGGCATGGAGGGGAACAAGCAGATCCGAGCAGGCTTCAGGGATGGCATCTCCAGTGGCCGCAAAGGTCCCTCCACCCACAGATGCACAGGTCAGTGAGAGAGATGGGATGAGAGGGGAGCGGGGTGTCTCCAGGACCCAGACCCCCTCAGGAGGCAGTGGCAGAGGCAGCGGCAGAGGCAGCAGGTGGCCAGAGGCTCCCGGAGCAGGCAGGAGCTCAGCAGCAGCCCCATTACAGAAGGTCTCTGCATAAAACCCCTGAGGGAACTGAGCCTGGGAGGCAGCCCTGCCCCCACCTGAGCACCAGAAATTAAGCTCCCATTGAATAGCAGCCAGGCCTGCCGACAAAAGCCCTGAGGCTGGGGAGCAGCATTTGAATCTCAGACCCCAAGCACTAGCTGGGCGGACCTGGACCTGGGGTGGAGAGGACTCTCAGAAGTCAAGTAACTGGCTGGGAAAATGCCCAGAAAAGGGGGAAAAAAAATAAGACCATAGAAG